>LR812521.1:30576877-30693687 GCA_903798195.1 Danio kyathit | reverse complement strand
GTTACTTAATTCATAAAGATGATGTGCTCTTCAATACATAAATAGCACATTTTTTAAAATCAAAATATAAACAAAAAATTTTTAAAAATACTTTCAGAAAGAAAAACTATCTTATAAGCAAAGTCGTCATATTTTTTTTGTAAATACCATGTACTGTATGTGTTAACAGCAGTTGGATTGGAAACATTGGTTTAGTGAATTAGAAAACACAGCAGACCAGCAGGCCATCAGTGATTCTCCATCAGAAGACTGATCGATGCTCCCCGTCTACAGTCACAATCAAGCAGGATGACATGATTAGGGTTTCCAGGGTGACAGGCCAGTCTCCACTTGTCCTCTTCATTTGCCTCAGCAGGGTTTTGCAAAAGGATGGGGGTTCAGTGCTGATTTGTAAGTGGCATCTGGATCAGAGTTACTACCTGACACCAGGTCAGCAATCAGGTTGCTATACTGAGACATCTCACGTGCCCAAAACTGAGACTAAAGCTCCAAAGAGCTGAATTACAACAAAAGCAAAAAAAAAAAAAAAAAAAAACCCTGATTGAAACTATGAATCATTTAAATATTCAAGATATGTATTATTATTATTATTATTATTATTATTATTATTACTCGTACAACTACTACTACAACTACCACTACTATAATTACTACTACTACTGCAACTACTACAACATCTACTACTACTACTACTACAACAATTACTACTACTGCAACTGCAACTACCACAACTACAACAGCAACATCTCAAGTGCCCAAAACTGAGACTAAAGCTCCAAAGAGCTGAATCACAACAAAAGCCAAAAAACCCTGATTGAAACCATGAATCATTTAAATATTTAAGATATGTATTATTATTATTATTATTATTATTACTACTACTAGTACAACTACTACTACTATAATTACTACTACTACAGTAACTACTAAAACAACTACAACTACTACAACTACAATTACTACTACTACTGCAACTACTACTACTACAACTGCAACTACAACAACAGCTACTACTACTACAACTGCAATTACTACAACTACAATTACTACTACTACTGCAACAGCAACTACTACAACAACAACTACTTCTACTGCAATTACTACTACTACTACTACAACTATTACAACAACTACTACTACTACCACTACAACTACTACTACAACAACTACTACTACTACAACAACAGCTACTACAATTACTGCTACTACTACTACTACTACTGCAACTGCAACTACTACAACTACTGCAATAACTACAACAACAACCACAACTACTACTATTATTACAATTACTATTACTACTGCAACTACTACAACAACAGCAACTACTACTACTTCAACAACAACAACAACAACAACAAACTACTACTACTACTACTACTACTACAACTACTATTACTATTACTATTACTACAACTGCAACTACTGCAACAACAACTACTACTAATACTACAACTACAATTACAACTACTTCTACAAACTATTACTACAACAATTACAACTACTACAACTGCAACTACTACAACAACAACTACAACTACTACTACAATTACTACTACTACTGCAACTACTACAACAACTACAACTACAATTACTACAACTACTGAAACAACAACAACAACTGCTACTACTATTATTACTACAACTACAATTACTAAAACAACTACTATAACAACTACTACTACAACTACAATTACTACAACTACTATAACTATAATTACTACAACTACTGCAACTACAACTGCAACTACCACAACTACTATAATTACAATTATTACTACTACTACTACTATTACTACTACTACAACTACAACAACAACAACAACAACAACAACAACAACTACTACTACTATTACATTTAAATACTAAAATCACAAAAATTAAAATTGATATAAAACCCACAAATCAAAAAAATAAATGCTAATTAAAAATATATGTAGAATATCTAATACATAAATGTAATATACTGTATAACAGACTGTATATACTACAAATTGTAATATTTACAAATTTACAGTTATAAGAATAAATAATAAAGCAATCAACTCATCAAAACATAAAAATATTAATATTAAAATCAGGACCCTAATTAAGTGTACTGAATAGTGTTTGTGTTTAAATTAACAAAACATAATCATGGAAATACATTCTGTCAGGTATCAATAAATAGTCATTATATGTCTGAAAATGAAATGACATGAATTTAAAATTCTTTCTTTTAATATGTTTTGCACGCGCGCACACACACACACACACACACAAATGAATTACTCTAAGCCTGACTGTAGATGAACAAATTTTCACTGGGAAATGCCATACAGAAAAAAACTGTGCTGGTGCAATCAAAAAACATATAGAATATTCAATAACTAAGAAAACGACTAACCCAGTGAAATATTAATAGCAGGCCAGTAATTTATCTGACATAAAATCTATAGCATGACATTAAGGATTTATTTCACATCTGAAATACCATATTATTTAACGTCACACTGTATTACAATTCATGCAGTGCAGCCAATGTCTCCGACATCCTTAGAGCATTCGAAATGACACTTTATAAGAACTAATAAACCTGAAGCTCAGAAAAAAAACTAATTTCCCGAATAGACTAATCAGAAATTCTAATTATTTTTTTCTGCCTAAGCAAAAAAATAAGCATTTACAACATGCATGTACAACCATGACTAACCCACACCCTATATGCCATTAAACACACACTATATTTTCATTTTTTTAGACTTTTTTTAATTATATACATGACTGAACGCCCAAAACATGTTTTAGATAGTGTATATAAACATAAATAGACATGCCACGTCAAACACCATTGCGTATTCATCCCACTTTCATCCTTATAGTGTAGAAATGCCGTTCAAATGATCTTGTTGCGTTTTGCATCTATTTACTGCACAGAGAGCGAGAGAGGGACATTATGATTGAAACATTTCTCAGAGATGCATGCAGCAACACAAATCCATGTCAGAGTGACAGAGGTGTCGCCTTAATGAATATATATGAGGTCCTTTATGGCCTGAACGTGTGTAATCTCAGGGTTAAACAAATCCCCCCCATGGCCATTCATTCCCATGAGCCCTCTGGGTGCCATGAACTGTCAATCAATCAGACTAGACAACAAATCCCCTGTGGTACTGGCTGACTTTTACACACACACACACACACACACACACACACACACACACACACACACACACACACACACACACACACACACACACACACACACACACACACACCACACACACACACACACACACACCACACACACACACACACACACACACACACACACACACACACACACACACACACACAGAGAGAGAGAGAGGAAGTGACTCAAATGACCAGCAATAACTGCGAACAGAGGTGAAAGCGTAAACCTGTATATTTGTAAAGATTTCTACATGTTTCAGCGAGTTAAATATAGGGAATCAATCTTAATTTATGCTCGTTTTTTTCATTCCATTAAAATTGTTTTGGATTCTGCTTTTTGTAAGCACTCAATTTTAATATTTTAGTCATCAAAAAGCATATCCAATTTACTGAAATCATGAAACGTATTCATGAAATTATGATAACCGTTTTTTTTCTAAAATGCATGTAAAAAGTTCCATTTAGATGTCTTTAATACTCAAAATAAAATCACAACTTTAACTAAATGTGTTCAAGCCAAGTCCTATGTTAATTGCATTTTTAATGTATTTTCGAAAGACAGGCATACAAAAAAGCGTCATGCCATTGAAGGTCTTGTAACACCACATTTGAAGATAAAAATAACGAACATGCATAATAGATGCAGAACTTAATTCCAGGCATCGGGAGACATGTTAATGGACATCAAAGCTGGAATCATGTTACTCAAGTTATTTAAAGGTTTACTACGAAAAAGGATAAAAGAGTTTAAAATATCTGATAATAAAAGTGACAAGCCAAACAAATGAACTATTGTATAAACTGGCCAAAAAATGAATTATGATTTTCTATATACAGTACAAGTAAGGGGCAGGTTAAAAAACACTCACATTTTCTTTTGGTAAAAGGCCCATTTTACAAGTTTGACCATTCTAACCAGTTTTAACAGGAGAACTTTTCAGGAGAATTTTTTATGTTTTTTTTTAAAGCTTTTTAAAAGATATCCTGCCAAACTCAGAGATCAGCTAAATGGATTCATAAATGGTAAAACACAACAGTTTATCTATAGGGGACTTTAAACATAGGTTTTTTCCAGCACTAACAGGACGTTATTGATAAGTTACTGACTCTGAAACAACCATAAATCCTTATTTCAGACCTACAACTACTTCTCATATTGACCAAAAATCTAACCAATATCCAACCATACTGGGTTAAAAACATACCAATGGACCCTTTTCACATTTCTGGGTTTCTCTGTAGTGCAAGTTGTCATTTTTGGGTAAACTTGGAGTGCAGTGAATGGGAGAGTACAACAAATAACCTTTTTACAATCCTATTTGCTCAAATAATAAAAATAAAAAAACTACACACTGGCATTATCAAGACTTTCAGAAAAAAGGAAGAAAAAAAAATGTGAGACTGATAATGGCAGTCAGAAGAGAGAACAAAGTCAAATTTACTGTCCTGTCCATAGACGCTGCATTAGAAATACCTTGCAGTAATAAGCAATAATATTTTTTTGTAATTGGATGCAAAGATGATATAATACGTACATAAATACATATAAATGTTTGTACATTTAAAAAAAATTAATCTGAAAAAGGATTTTAAAAAAAAAACTTAAGGATTTAAGATGTTGATGACTGTTAACCCTTTCACGCGTATGATCACAGGTGTGATCCACCTTGGCTGGTCCCTGAAGCATACGATCACACCGGTGTGATCAGATCGTTCAGAGTGCATGTCATCAACTGCTCAAATGTAAATCTGACAGCGCACACTGAGGCACAGAATGAGGTCCGTATCGCTACTCATACATAACTTGCTAATATAAGCATAAATAATTGCTTTCAAACAAATAACATGTATTTTAGGTTTCAGACATTCAAATACACATAACTACAGGCAAAACTAACCATTTAAGGTTTGTAAAATACACTCAGATGTCTATGGAGATGACAATAAGAATTATTTTTTAATATAACAGGACGATGTGCTTTGTAGATACACATTGTTTATGTTACTAGAATATTTTCTCTATTCCTCACCCACATAAACAATTGCTTACCTTCATGTATTTCAGACGAAAATGATGAATAAACATGGCGTAAATCCAGCAACTCGAACCTCTCATCCGGTTGTTGCTAGAAGAGATACAGCTGCGAACGGAAGTTAACGAGAAGTATTAATATTATTTATTAAATTACACATTAATTGTATTTTATTAGTATCTATCACTACCTCAACCCTAAACCCAACCCTCACGGTAATGTAAAAATATTATTTGTTGTACAGTGTCACAAAAATGACGCTATATTGACGCGAGTATCCTCAGCTGTATCCCATCTAGACTTCAACGCGCTGCAGGAGAGGGAGAAGTGGCAAGAAAAGCTCTTTTTGCTCAATAACTTAACATTCAAAAGCTTGAATTTTTAAAAACAAACTGCAAATTTGTAAAGATTGCACTTCTTTTGTTGAATTTGTACACAATGATTTGAAACATGCTTCCTCTTTAATGCAAGAAGACCACCACACTCCAGCAGGCCTAAACGCTTTACTTGCAACATGAAAAACATGCTCATTATCCCGGTTAAAGGTCAACCTAAGAAGCGAGACACACTAGACGCATGTTACGAGGTGTCTAACCATTCCCTCATTAGTGCGAAAAAAACCTTATGTTTCAAAGAAATTGGAAATAACAAGCGGTAGTAGAAACATCTGCGACAGAACTCACACCTTAAAGTCACCATAGCGATCGCTGCTGAATTTCACATCCAGACTTGCAAAGATCACAGAATAATTAACATCAAAAACTAGCACCTTTTAAAACGTATTATTATTGCACGTCTCTGACGCATTTTTAAGTGCTACCTTGAAGCATATTTAATAGATTTAGGGATTCGGGGAGTAACTTATTCATCAAAAGTCAATCGACAAGATAAAAACCGTTCCCTTAGATGAAGCTTAAACAATTTATAGGCCATTTACCGTCTAAATGCACTACAGATTTTCTTAACAGTCTTTGGGGCGTGTTTTATTGAAGGTCACTCTTCAGTAATGAGTCCGACTAGTGGCTATTACCAGGCAATTAGTGACATATTAAAAGCGATTAAAATACCAACTTACCCCAAATATGCACCGTGAACAGAAACGGTAGCCCCACATGAGGAAAAGTTAAGCAACAAAATTAGACTTTTAACAATTATGCGCCCCATTTATGTGATCCTGCCAAATCTGTGTGTGTTCAGCTTCTCTGTGTGTGTGTGGTTTAAGGTTTACTTAGCTTATTTTCCTCTCAAAATATAGCTAAATATGACAAAACCTCATTTTTGGGTGAGCAAGACAACAAATATTTTATTTTAAAATATGCATGGGTAGTATTTAGTTTATAATGATTGCTCAGTAAATGTGTCTGTGTGAAACTGAGAAAGACAAGTCAACAGAAAAAAGGAAAGAAGGGAATAAATAGGCTGTTACATAAATCTCCCTAAGCCATCCATGTAATGATAATTGCAGGTGCGTGAATGCACTGAATGTCCCATTAGAAAGGTTTAAAGTTCAGGTCAAGGTCAAAGGTCAAATCAGATGCAGAGAGGGACATGTAGTGTCATGGTTAGTCATAACGTGATATTGACTCAGACTACTTTAGGTTATGTCATGAAATCAATTTAAGTATATTATAATAAGCTATTAATGGATCAAGATTTTCAGTGCAACTCACCAGTGATTATTCTTTAGAATGAAAGAACCGCTATGATAAACACCTAGATTTATGTAATAATAAAACGTCTGTACACTAATAAAACTAAATATTTTAATTTAAAAAGTTTCAAGTAAGCTAAAAGTTATACTAAACAAAAGCAAAAAATGTATTAACACTGCAAATGTAACAAAAAAAAAAAAAAACTAATCAAAATGTGACAAAAAAAAAGTCCCTAAGAAAAAAAAAATAAACCCAACTACAACAAACCAAAACACACACACACACACAAAAAATACCAAACCATGACCCATACACACACAAACCCAGGCCAAAATGAAATTACAAAACAAATCCAAAACAAATATGAACAAAACAAATAAAAATGCTTAATAAAAAAACAACAAAACCATCAAATCAATTTATAAACAGAAGCAAAAAACTATAACAAACTATAAATAAACAAAAATAAATAATAATATTATAATCGGCTATTAAGGATCTGGATTTCCAGTGTAACTCGCCAGTATTCTTTAGAATGAGAGAACCGCTATGATAAACACCTAGAATTACATCATTCTAAAACATGTGTACTGTATATATAAATAATGTAATATTTAATTTAAAAAAAATGTTTAAAGCAAAATAAAAGTTAGGGATGTCCAGATCTGATCACGTAATCGTAAGTTGGGCCCGATCACGCGGTTTCAGACTTGATCGGGATCGAACGTTACCTCCCGATCTGGACTCAGATATATATGTATATAGTTATGCAGTGATACAGAGTTAGACCTCTTTCTTGACTTCACACAAAAACAGCAACGCTTGCGGCATGACATCACTTCGTTGCATAGATGCTATTGGTTAAACGCAGGCAAAGTAGAACATGGAAGCAGCTTGAAGCGGAAAGCACGCGTGTCTGCGGTCTGGAGGTATTATGAAGTTGATGACAACATTGCCATAGCAAACTGGGAGATATGTAAACTTGGGATTGCAAGAGGTGGAAAGGAAAAGGCTACATTTAACATAACAAACCTGATAAGGCACCTCAAAAACAAACACTTGACACAATACAATGAGCTTCATTAAGAAAAACATACATTTCCTTCTGTGAAACTTACTACTGTGATGCTAGTAAGAGCTAGAAATGCAGTTCCTAAAAGCACATTACAGGCTTTGCAAACACTGTGGCACTTTTTTTTTTGTTTACATGCCTGCCGGGTATTTTAAGTTGAGGTGCTATTTATTTTATATTAGGTTTTTTATATTTACTGTTGCACTAAAGTCCAAAAGTGAAGAAATGATGTTATTTATTACTTGATTGTTCAAGCTACATCACAGAAGTGCTCTGTTAGTTAACAGAGTTGTTGAATGTCAAAACAAGGTGAATTAAAAAATAAGGAACATCCTGGATCTGATTCTTCGCTCTTCTTTATTCTTTTTTTTATGTATTATAGAAGTATCAGATCAAGTTTAGGTATCGGTAGATACTCAAAATCAAATGACTTGGACTCGAGGGCAAAAAAACCTGATTGGGACATCCCTACTAAAAGTTAAAAAAAAAAAAAAAAAATTTCAATTAAACCAACAAACTTAATAACGTTGCAAATGTAAAAAAAAAAAAAAAAAAAAAAAAAAAAACTAATTTACAACAAACCAAAACACAAACTAAACCACAAACTTAACACATATATAAAAACCAGGCCAAAGCTAAATTCCAAAAAAAGAAACCAAAACAAAAATTAACAAAACAAATAAAAAAATACATCTAAACAAGCTTAAAAAAACAGAACTAAACCAACCAAATAAAAAAAAATCAATCTAGAAAAAACAAACTTGACAAAATTTAAAAACATCAACATAAAAAATTATAAAAAATGTTAAAAATAAAAAATTAATCAGCTGAAAACACAAACCTATATACACACCCAAAACAACCAAAAACAAACACTGAAAAATAAATAAAACAAGAAAATACATCAATGAAATAGAAGTGCAAATATTATATAATGCCAACCATCCACATGGTTGCGCAACAAATTTGGTGCATTTTTAATTAAACTCATTACCACTACATTTCCCCTTGGTGGTGTATAAATGACCCCCTCGAGAATTAAAATCCACCTTCCATCAACAAAATAGCCTGATCAAGGTCAAAGGTTTGGATTCCTTCCCGTGAAACAATTGTGATAAATCACTTCTCCTGCTGATTCATGTGGTTACCATACGGTGCCTTGTGTTAACCCATCAGCATGAACATCTATACGCGGTTAGACACTGTCGCCGAAATGTCCTCCATGTGTCCTGGCCACGCCTGGCGCTCGTGGTATTTTCGGAAAGGTAATATAACCCATGCAGCGGGTGTGTGTGCGGTCCCTGTGGAGAGACACACACGCACTCTTCTCTACTCCGCCAGTTTCAGAAAAAAAAATGTGTGTAGAGTTTAACATTACAGATGTAGTCACCTGACCAAGGACAGATGACGGACAAGAGGAGACTAACTAAATGTCAGGATTACAGCTGCAATCATTCATTCCCACAGCCGCTTCAAATGAAACCGTAACGCTCCAATACACATAAATTATCAAGAACAAGACTTGCAGAAAGCTTCAGACTCTGCCCAGTTCCAACTATTAAAACATTAATGATGTAAACATGTGCTTGAAAGAGTTCCAAAACCCCAATTCCGACAAAAGATTGTGTTCACCTTTATACGTTTTGAAAAAACACATTTTTTTTTTCTAAAAATAGGTTCATTCAACTAAAGGTTCAACTCCTTTAGAGATAAACAGTTGAGTTTTACCATTTTTTAATCCATTCAGTCGATCTCTGGTACTGGAGGAAACATTTTTTTGCTTAGCATAAATCATTGAATCGTATTAGACCATTAGCTTGTTTAAAAATTTTCGATAAGTTTTCCTATATCTAAAGCTTGACTCTTTTGTAGTTACATCTTGTAATATAACTGATGGAAATATAAAGTTTTTTTCTAGGATAATATGGCTAGGAACTATATTCTTATTCTGGCGTAATAATCTAGGATCTTTGCTAAAGAATCATGGCTGAAAATACAGAGGAGTCCAGCTTTAAATAGGAAAACGATGGGATATTTTAATTAAAATTATTTGAATTATTTAGTATAAATTTTATTTAACATCGTGTATTATAACTGATGGAAAAAAAAAAGTTTTTTTTTTTTTTTTTCTTTTCCAAGGATGATATGGCCCGGAATTTTCTTATTCTGGCGTAATAATCAAGGATCTTTGCTGTCGTATCATGGCTAACAATACAGAAGAGTCAAGCTTTAAATAGGAAATTTTTGGGATGTTTTAATTAAATTTATGAAAATTATTTGAATTATTTAGTATAAATATTATTTAACATTAATAACTGATGAAAAATAAATAGCTGATTTTTCTAGTATGATATGGTCTAGAACTATATTCTTATTCTGGCGTAATAATCAAGGATCATTGCTGGGATATCATGGCTAAAAATACAGAAGAGTCCAGCATTAAATAGGAAATTTTTAGGATATTTTAATTAAAATTATCAAAATTATTAGAATTATTTAGTATACATATTATTTTACTTATTAAAATTTTTTTGAGCGAGATGCTAATGGTCTAATCTGAATCAATGATTTATGCTAAGCTAAAAGTGCTCTTGCCAGTCCAGGAGATTGACTGAATGAATTAAAAAATGGCAAAACACAACTCTCTAACTCTAGGGCACTTGCAAAATGAGCCTACTTCCAAAAAAATGTGGAGTGCTTCTTTAAACACAGGTTTTTTCCAGCACTAACAGGACATTACTGAAAACATGGCAATGAGGGAATCAGAAAAGCGGTGGATTGTGACTAAGACCCCTACGGTGATATCGCCCACTCACGACTCCTCCAGGCCGATGACGAGGGTCCAAACAAATCTGCCTCAGTGTAAACAACATGGCTGAACGTTTGCTGTTTACGGACAACAATCACGAAGACATCTTTTTTCCCCCTTCTGTGAAGCCGAGCATCATTGTTTTTAAAGGAACACTTCCCTTAAATGAAAACACACCGTTAATTTACTTCCCCTCAATCCATTTAAGATGTAGTTGACTAGTTTCTTCAAGATTCAAGAATTATCTGAACTGAATATGTGGGTTTTTTTTTTTTTTTTTGATGACTAGAGCACGCAATTTACATTTTCTCACTCTCTGGCATGTGAACAGTCTGTAGATGAGACTAGAGTACTGCTGGAAATGAAGACACAGGAACAAGCAGCTGTTTATTACACTGTAAGGGTCTATCAAACAAGTGACACCATGCTAGAGTGCAGAATACAAAAATCAGAAGTATAGGAATAGAGTGTTTTTGTCGATCAAAGCTCTTCTTGTCCAGCAGCTGCCGCAACCATGTCAAATAACCCGACTAATCAACACTCCAACGCCTGAGTGCTTCTGGGTAAACAGATGGAGGCTTCAACACTCTGTATCTAATCGACCATCGCTGATAAAGCAGCGACTGAATCTCCAGAATGACAAATACAAGCAAAGCCTCAAAATTCTTCACACAGATCAACTCTAATGTCGCACTGGAATTGTAAGGCAACATTGGGTAAACAGAACCGATGTGAGAATTTCCCCTTCAAACCATGGCGTTTTATGCAAAAGATGATCAATCACTCCCTGTTCACCTTGTCAGTAGTATGTAAATCTGATTAGAGCAGTCCTCTTTAAAATTCCCTCCCTCTGTTGTTCAATAAAAGCTATGTCAAAGGGGTCAGGAACTGCATTTTTTTAAAAATAGTGTTTTCTCTGAGATCCACTTATGTTAGCAATACTTTTATATAAAAAACTAAAACAATTTAAAAAGCAATAGGCTATCAATTATATTTCTAATATTGTTTTATTATAATTTTCTGTCCTTAAATGCCCACTGCTATGATAGAGTAACATCTTTGCATATAATAAAAAAAGATGAACTAGAAATACTTGAGTGTGAAGTACAGTATTCTGAAAACAATATGGGTCATTTTGGTTAAAAACAAATACATATATCATAATCATATTTCAGAGAAACCAGTAACACATTGTAACACACTTAAATGTTGCAATATTATCATTAATGCAATTCAGTCAGCACAGTATGACCTTTTCTTCTGTTTTATCTCTCTCAAAATTCTGCTAATTGTGTCTACATTGAATTAAAGTGAATGAACACAATCTAAAATGCTTTTAACCCGTTAGCCAACACTCACTTTTGGGGATTTACACCTACCTAACTTTAAATAGTAACAGTTCTTGACTCCAGTGAGCTACAAACAAGAATAAGGTATCATTGGTAAGAAGACACTTTGGCTGCATTTACACTGCAGGTCTCTGATTTTGTGCCTGTATCCAATTTTTTTAGTGACCCCCTTACATCATCTTTTAAAAGTGACTTGCATTTAAGTCTGCATTTACACTGTACACGACAAAGGCGCAATGACCAGGGTAGGGTTAACCAGCTGTTCGTAAGTTCTTTCTTAAACTGGAACGTAAAGTCCACTCTAGGGGCTTAGTAGCTAGTTTGTAACTAAAGTTGTTCTCACTTCCGTTGCACCACATGTTCTTAGTGCAAACCGTATTTAGTAGGTCGTAAGCTCTCCGTAAAGTCATGCGTAGTCGCATTGAATGACGTAATATTCAATAAAAAGCATTTAAATCATTAAACTGCTTAAATTCTGCAACTAATTAATCTATATATAACTGTCCTATGAAAATTAAATTATATATTACATTTTTATAGCACATTAAATTACAGTCAGTCATTAATAACATACGACGCACACATCTGCATCGCAAGCCGTGAATGCATGCGAAGTTATCAAAACATTAAACTTGAATTGTTTTATATCCTACTCATGAAAGAGAAAAGAGCAGGGAGAAGAACTCCGTCGTAAAGAAATTCCCGATACAATAAACACAAAACACTCCTTGAAATAAAATTAAACTCTTCTTTTATAAGCCGGAATAAAAATGCACGATTTGGGAGGAAATGAAGGCTGTGAGTAGAGGGAAATAATTCTTTATTATGATCGCAAGCTCCTCTATGTAAACTAATCTCTCTGTCGTCAATTTTCTACCGTTATACATGGGGGAAGGCTGCCGTAAATATTTAGTTGGAACGTAGCGTTACGTTTAAACTAAGTTCAGTGGTGCAACACAAAAACATTTAGTAGTGTGTAAGTTGTAACTTAGTGTCCCTTTAAGTCAAAACTAGGCTATGTTTTAACTTATGCACTGCTGGTGCAACTGGCCCCAGAAAAAAAAAAAAAAAAAAAAGCGGGCGCTGACTGACAGCTGATAATAAAAGAGTGCTCTTTTATTTGTTTCTGTATTTAATCTGTTTGCAGGATTTAATTTTTTTTGACAAGTTGTTTTATTATAGTTTATGACAGAAACGTTCTCATTTGCCATCTTCTTTTAATATAGGCCTTTTTAAACCAGTAGGCATTTTAATGTAATGTCCATAACGTGATTTATGCAATAGTTTTATATTAGTTTATCTTGGTTACATGGCGGATATTGTGCTCTCTTGCTCGTTCTCTCGTTAAGGTGACTAAATACTTGTGCTACATGACAATATAAAAGCTTTTTTAGTCCTCGTGTATGAGATTTAAAGTTTGCGACTCTGCTGAAGTTTGTTCTGAAACGAAAGCATCAGAGTTGACATCATTCGCTATGGTTTTTACTGATGCGCGACTAACATTGACAGGTGAAAATCCGATCTACCTGCTTACACTGCAGACACGAGGACACAGATGCAATTGATATTGCATAAATTTCCACATATGAACAAGGCCTGAATCTGATTTGAGCAAATCGAAATACATGTGATTTTTTCCTGCTTACACGTACATGGACTATATCCGATCTGTGCCACATCTGTACGGTGAATTGAGTCACTTGAACAATGCAGTGTAAATGCAGTCTTTGAGCTTTACTATGGTCTATCCATCTGGAAAGTTTCATGATAAAAAATATAAAAAGATAACCTCTTAAGGCCCAAGGTGTTTTTTTTACATGTATCTTTTATTTCTCTTTGCTATTTGGGCTTATTGGAACCTAATTAAAATAAAAATCTAAGTATTATCTTTTGATATGATGTACTTTTAGAGAAAAATGATGTCCATATATGAGGACTCGTGGTCCGAATTTACATAAAACACTTTTTCCTGAATGTTTTTAATGCATATTTAACATAGAATTTTTTTTTGAACTTGCTTTGATTATCAGAGAATAAAACTAACAATTTTTTCCCATTTTGGACAGTTAAAAATAGGGTTTGGGACATTTCATATGCTGCAAAACAGTTGCAGAAAGACACTGTATGTCTGTAACAAAATATAAAACATTTACCCCCGGTTTCACAAACAAGGTTTAAGGCTAGTCTTGGATTAAGTTGCATGTTTGAGCGCTCTTAACTGAAAATAACTTAGAGTGAGATGTCTTAAAATACGGCAGTGTCATTTTTTGTTTACAGGTGCACACCAGTAATGTATTTTTCTAAGGCCATTTTTATAAATTTGGCTTAAATAGCCTAATTTAACTAAGGTCTAGTCCTGGCTTAAGCTAAACCTGGTTTAAGTATTTTAAATAGCCACTTAAGAGCTAAAAATGTGCTGTCCACGTATGTGGACACTCAAGCCCTAGGAGGTTATACATTATGAAGTAATGAGAAAAACAAATTGTACTGTGTTCAATATTTGTGTTTCCATCATTCATGTAATAACTAGAAAAAAAATTGTCTTGAAAGCCAAGTGTCTCATAAGTTTATATTTCAAATTTGATGAAGATAGCATGCAAAATAAGATTTCTGTAAAAAGTTTTCTGAGACTATATCAGTGTCCTTCTCTCCCTCACCGTCAGAGCCATTTTCTCATAAATGACCTTCCGAAACCAAAACAGTAACTGTTGCTGAACAACAACAACAAAAATTACAATGAAATACAATTAACAATTATCAGTGATGCTGATGACTTGAGTATAAGTCAACCATAAATATGCAACGTCATATTGTGTCTCAAATCATATACTGTTGATATTCTTTTTAAACATATCCAATCATTGAGCCTTAATCTGCCGACCAAGAAAAAACATTGTGAAAACAGCCCATCCAAAAAGAACAGGCCTAAATCCTTTCTGAAGCACAAAAACTAAATATAATTCATTTCATTAATGGAACAACACACTTACACTCCTTAAAAATAAAAATAAATTAGTAACAAATGAGAGCTGAAACAGATGTCCTCCCTTAAAAAAAGTATTTGAGATCAGATCGCAGGTGGCGTTTGTCTTGCACGAGCAGCTACATGGGGTTTTCTAAAATGAGACATCTCAAAGGGTCCATGCTGTTTGTTTCAACACTGCACACATGGCACATATATCTGAATCCACAATTCATCAAGAGCAGACACAACTCCAGCCACTCAATATTTAAATGTTGGCTGGTGTTTATTCAATTTTTTTTTTTAACTGTCCAACCAATGTCTATTTTCCCAGCGTCGCTTGTGCACCATTTGTTTGTTCCAAACTTAATCAGCATTTTTCCTACAACAGCATCTGTTTCTAGCCACTCCATTTTGCACTTAAATTAGTCAAATATGTGTTTGTTGACATTCACTGAGTCATACAATTAATCATGCTGTAAAATTAATACACATCAGTTAATCATGTGAAACTAAATTCTGGTTATACTTCATTTAAAAAAATAAATAAATAAAAATAAAATTATATATATATATATATATATATATATATATATATATAAAGATAATAGATAGATCAATGTACGGACGGACAGACGGACAGATAGACAGAGCTAATGAAATAGAGATAGACAGAGCAACAGAAGATAAACTGATGGATTAAATAACAAAATGAGAAAACTAATTATAACACTCTGCACCGACCAAAATACTCATCAGTGGAAATAATCAAATGATTAAATTAACCTTTGCATAGTGCACTTTTAGTGATGAAAGCAAGTTCAATTTATATGAGCCCAACTAGAAACATTATTTTGAGCACCAAAGTGCATAAGTAAGTCAGTGAAATCTGGAGGATGTCATGATCGTGGTTAAGTAGATGTTTTCTGCATCAGAAATTAGGTCTCTTATATATGGCAAAGTGAATGCAAAGATGTTTATTATTGGCCAGTCACACTGTAAAATAGGTAAAGCACTGCCTTCAAGATCAAAACGGTGTAATAATGAAAAGGCCATCCCAGAATCCTGAACACAACCTGATTGAAAATCTTTGTTGTCAAAAGTTATGGCTAAGTATAAGTCTGTCATAATAAGTACTTTCGTTGTGGGATGTACTGACTCAGAATTTAGTGCAATAAATGATATTATCATCATTTTAAGATCACTTATTATACCACTGATTATATAACTATTATACAACAACAATGCAAACAGGCAGAAATAATTCCAAAAGACAAAAACGTTTTTTTACTTGAGGCTTTAGATTCTGTAATTGGATATTAAATAAAAGTCCTGACATAAACTTTTACAGGGGTGATGTACAATATAAATGGCTTTTAACATTATTTGTGAATGTTTCACTTTTATGGACATGGACTGCAGCTTTGAAACAGAGCTCAACTGGATGGCTTCTTCCAAACTAATCAGGACAATTTGAAAATCCATATTTTCTTCACCTGACAGTAAGCATGGTTTCCAAATTCCCTCAGCTTGAGGACACCTGCAACAGAGATTAGCTGAGACAACGAAATCTCTGCAGTAATCTATAATATTGTCAACATACATTTTTAAGTAAACATGATTGATGATATACAGTAGTAGTGATGTAGACAAGTGATGTCCTATGAAACGCTTGGGATTTCCTAGGACAGACTACACTGCAAAATTCATCAGTCAGCTTTATTAAATGAAATAAGTGTAGTTAACTCAAAACTGAAGGTTGATATTACTTATTTAAAAAGAGTTTAACTCGGTGTTGAAGGTAATGAGTTAACTAAATGCCTCCTTACTTCAACTTAATTGGAGTAAGTTCAGAGTACTCATAGATTAGTTTTTTAAATGGTTTGTAGCAATCGGTTTCCTCAAACGGTTTAAGTTGCCTTAAACCAACTGAGTACTGTAAAACCCAATATGTTGAGTTCTCTTCATTTATTGGTTTTTACTGTGCTCAAATTGCTTCGTTTACTCAAATGGATTAAGTTCACAGTACTCATTAGGAGTAGTTTTTGAACTTAAATAGTTGCAGTCGCAGTCGCAATCGGTTTCCTCAAATGGTTTGAGCTAACTCAACTTTTTGGGTTTTACAGTGTCGTGTCCTAGGAGAGACTATGAGACTCATGAGAGACTTAGAGACTCATGATTGTGAGACTCATAAATTGTTTATTAATACACTTTCTGATTGTTTGATTAATCAACGTTTTTAAAACATGATTTAAATAAACATTTATAAAATTGTCTATTTATTTAGACATTTAAAAAAAATTTTTATAAATGCAGTTTTATCACTTATTAAAATGAGATTTAAAAATCACAATTTAAATAAACATTTAATTATGTCCATTTACTCGTCCTGTAAATTAATTGTAAGTAGTGATTTATTTATGCACATTTTAATGATTCAATCATTAAATCGATCATTTGATTCTTCAGCTTTTGTTGCCAAAACAAATTTCTTGTGTGTGTGAAGCACACTTGGCAATAAAACTGATTCTGATTCTGATTCATTTTACTTCAAACTAGCACTCCTGGTTCTCTACTGTATAGCAAACACTAATGTTGTTTAATTTCTTAATCTGACATATGATAGGACAGACTAGTCATGTCCTATGAGAGACTATGAGATTCATGAGAGACTATAAGACAAATGATTGTGAAGTGCTTTGGATGTATGGCCATACACAATCAATGCTCTATATACAATAAATTACTAGTAATGTTCTGAGAGAGAGACTAGTGATGTCCTGTGGCTGCAGATGTGCTAAAGTCATTAAAAGCAAGGTTAGGCTACAAACTAATTTTTATGTCTAGTTCTTGATCCGGTGGTGAAATGCTATAATGAAATAGACCTGAACATGCCTTGGCAGAATTGACAAGAATTGCCTACAAAGTGTAATTGTGACAATGTCATCCCAGCACTGGGACTGCATGATTCAGATTGCTCATTTTGGGATTCTGCAACATTAAAGAGCCCTTGAATTGTGTCCTTGCTGTGAGAGACACCCTGCAGCTCAAACCAAGAACAATTAATCACCAATAAACACGTATTAGGTAAGTGTGGATTATTTGATGTCCCGGAGAAATGCTTTTAGTTAAGATTTCCAGCCAAGTCTGTTTTTTACCATCCCAAAACAAGCCACACTAGTTCTCACTTTGAACTCCACTCTTGTGACTGCAGCTGACTGCAAATAGCAAATACAATTTAATAAAACATGACTCGATGGACAGTGAATGCAGAGTCCATCACGCTTTGCTCACAACTCCACACTTTGAAGTCAGATTTTGTTGTTTTTTCCCTTCTTGTTGCCTTTTTTGCTTAAAGAAATAACAATCTTCCCTTACAAGCTATAAAATAGATATAGTATATATAGATAGATAGTATAACTCGCTTCTTTCCTAATAACTCCCCCAACTTTCTGCCCATCCTGTTTAGGAGCAGATCAAAGGTAATAATCCCCCATAATCCTCTGGTGTGCCCTTGCTGTTGTTATGGTCATTATAGGCTGCCGCATTGTTGCTAAGCTATCGAGATTGTTCAGAGGAAAGCTACACTGGCTCAGTTTCACAGTGTAATGCCTATTTCACGGATGGACAGCTTCTAGGATAATTAGATGGGCCCAAAGCGGACACAGCAGCAATGTGCTTCTCGGACAGAGAACAAGGCTTGTTTTTTTTGCAAAGTAAGGGGTCGAGAAGGATACAAAATACTTTGTCAAGTACAACAACTTTTCTGTGATACTTCGAAAGTACTGTATATAGCTAAAGTTGATGAAAAACTAAAGAAACCAAGCAAAATCTAAACATGGCAGGAAAATCATTCAAATCTGTGAATAAATAAACAAACTTTAATGTTTGCTTATTATTTGTTTATTATTATTTAATGTTAACACTGAATTGTATCGCTTTGTGTATTAAATATTTACATAAAAATGCAAAAGTTGTCTTGGTATTCATAACTACTTATACTTCTGAGACATCTCTAGAAATTGCTTACTTCGTTCATTTAATATGAAGATAAAAGAAAAGACATTCTAGTTTCTGCATCAAATTAAAGAGAAAAGAGTGATGATTACATAGAATGGACTGAGAGACCAAAATATCAAAATATTGATGAAATAATGGTAGTGTACCATCATTTGGCGTAACAGATGTATACAAGTGTGTTGTTTCATTTCTTAATCTGACCTATGATTAATAAAACACATAAAATACATGATCATACTAAATGTTATTATATTTTAAAGGGGACCAATTATGGTGCTATTTACAAAATGTAAAATACGTCTTCAATGTCCCTAGAGTGTGCATGTGAAGTTTCAGCACATTATAGCCCATAAATATTAGTGAAGACTAATGGCCGGACAGCTGTTTCTGACTCAGGGCTGTCTATGCTAATGAGGGAGAGATTGTTACTTATGCACAGGACCTTTCCTCTTTCAATGACATGTGCAAATGGAGAATGTCTAAAGTGTTTCTGGAGATTGCTTTTATGAAGTGTGATCATAAAAAATGGAATTAATCCATATTTATCATTAGAGGCTGGCTATATTCACACATTGTTGGCACACAACTGTTTAAATCTCTTTAAAAAGTGATTTTTGTGCAATAGGTCCCCTTTAAATGAATAAAAATTCTTGCAGATAAATGGGCAAAACCTACTGGTTTGAAGGATAAAGTATAATGACAATTAATTTGTATTTTGGGGCTGCTCTGCGATCCTGAAAAAGTGATATAATCAAAAGATTCTAATTTCAAATACGCCTAACATTTTATTTTGATATTTAACCTCCTAGGTCTTAGTGGCCACATACGTGGACAGCACATTTTAGCTCTTATGTCTTATGTTTTATATTTTGTTACAGACATACAGCGACATCCTGCAACTGTTTTGCAGCATACGTATGAAATGTCCCAAACACTATTTTTACTGTCCAAAATGGGCAATACATGTTGTTTTTACTGATAGTCAAAACATGTTCAAAAAATATGTGTGTATGTGTTATTAATGCATTAAAAATAGTCAGGAAAAAACTGCTGTGTTCAGGGCAGAAATAAAGAGTTTTTCATTCTATTAAACAAGGGTGACTTTGTGTTTTATGGAAATTCGGACCACGAGTCCACATATATGGACATAATTTTTCTCTAAAAGTACTTCATATCAAAAGATGATACTTAGATTTTATTCTAATTAGGTTCCAATAAGCCCAAATAGCAAAGAGAAATAAAAAAATGCATGTAAAAAAAAGCAGCTTGGACCTTAAGAGGATAACCTTAAGCAATTTATAGAAAAAAATATTATAGTAGTTATTTTTGGTTCAGACAAAATGCCACATTCTAATGCATGGAGAAACATTTTAAAGCTATATTATACTTATAATCTCTAAACTAGACTATTTGAGCAGTTCCAGTGTTATGGATGTGACATTCGCAGTAAAAACTTCAGAGAAAGTGAATTTACATTGTTTTATATTTTAAATGAGGAAAATAAAAATGTGTTATAGATGTGACCAAAAAAGCATACAGTACAGCATACAACGAACTTTGTAGAAATTCTGTGAATTAAACCGCACAACCCAAAAGAAATAATGCTAATCAAAAGGATAAGAGTTGTCTCTATAGAACAAAAATAATTTATTTTATTTGACATTTTTGCATTGATGAGGAAAAAGCTTTGTTATAGATGTGACAGATGTGAAATTGGCACTTGTGTGACTTTGGTAAGTCACATATAATTGTTTGAAAACATTGACAGAGACATTTTTAGAGTACTGTAAAATACAAGCCTACACACAAAAAAAAAAACCTATAAAGGGTTTTGCTAGTTGGGTGAAAACTTTATATATTTTTTTTCATGGCAAGGTTGACATTTGCATGAAATTGCTCATATTCAATAAAAATGAAGATAGACACTACTGAAAAAAAATGATATTACGCTTTGCATTTGGCTTCATGGTTTAGTTTATGACATAACGGCAGTGTAATAATTACAGAACCATGGAGGAACTGTAAAGCTGTGACACATATGGAATCACGATTGCTGCTTTTGTCTTTGCCAGAGCTGCTGTCAGAGGAGCTCTTACTATTTGTTGGCTGCGTGCAGAACAAATTCTCTGGATGGAGGAGAATGTACATTTAAATGGCTTCTGCAGATTACCACTGTGTTTTAGTTAACGATGAGACGGCATCTGTGCAGAGCCAAGATAAAGACTTTTCCACTGCATGTTTCTTTTTTGTTAATGGGCTTATTTTCTAAGTTCAAATTTTCATATGTAACAGTTTCTCTGGGGCTATTGGGTTTGACTGGCACATAAATGTTGTCAAATGTGACTTTTAGTATCGACAAGTAGTAGGATATTTTGGCAGTTGCTGGCTGGATAGTCTCACTCACAATGAAATTATTGGTTTAAAATTCTGCTGTACAACATAAGCAACTATATATAATAAAAAAAGTATTTGTCGTTGAAAACTTTACAGCTGGTGTGGATGCACATTAAATGCAATCAAAATAATTAAATTAGCAAGTGTTTATTGTTTGTATACATATTATGTTGTGTATGCTTATTTTTTGTAATTGTGATGATGGCGTTTTTATCCTGTCACATGTCACTATTACAGGGTTTCTGCAAGTTTCTTCAAATCTAATTTAAGACTTTTAGAGACCCTTTTAGGACCATTATAGATTAAATTTTAGACTTATAAAGGGCTAAACACTAAGGATTTTTTCTAATGGCCTGGTTTTTTCTGTAAATAGTTTTTGTATTAATGGAAGATCATGTAGTGGTCTCAAACTTAATTCCTTGAGGGTCACAGCTCTGCATAGTTTAGATCCAACCACCTTCAACATCTGCTTAATAGTCTCTAGTAGTCTTAAACGCATTTAACAGAGCTGCAGCCCTCCAAGAATCAAGTTTGAGACCTATGATGTAAAGGGATGTGTTGCTTTAGTTTTCTTTCCCTCATCTCATTTTTATCCGCTTATACGGGGCCGGGTCGGGGGGGCAGCAGTCTTAGGAGAGAACTCCAGACTTCCCTCTCTCCAGACACTTCCTCCAGGAGGATTCCGAGGCATTCCCAGGCCAGCCGAGAGACATAGTCCCTCCAGCGTGTCCTGGGTCTTCCCCGAGGCCTCCTCCCAGTGGGATATGCCTGAAACACCTCCCTAGGTAGGCGTCCAGGAGGCATCCAAAAAGATGCCCGATCCACCTCAGCTGACTTCTCTCAATGTGGAGGAGCAGAGGCTCTACTCTGAGCTCCTCCCGGGTGACAGAGCTCCTCACCCTATCTATAAGGATGCAACCTGCCACCCTGCAAAGGAAACTCATTTCAGCCATTTGTATACGAGATCTTGTCCTTTCAGTCATAACACACAGCTTATGACCATAGATGAGAGTAGGATTGTAGATTGACGGGTAAATCGAGAGCTTAGCCTTTTGGCTCAGCTCCTTCTTTACAACAACGAACCTGTACATTACTGCTGCCGCTGCACCAATCTGCCTGTCAATCTCACATTCCATCCTTTCCTCATTGGTGAACAAAACCCCTAATACTTGAACTCCTTCACCTGGGGTATAATGACTTTTTAAAATAATTTAAGACCTACAACACTATTTTTCAGTGCATTTAAGACTTTTTAAGGCCTAAAATTTCGTTTTTGAAATGTATTAATATGTATTAATATGTTGTGTTGGTTGAGCCAAGACAATTTTTCACTCAGGTGGACAATAAAAAAACAAACAAATTGATATGAAATATTGATAACAAGCAACTTTGAAGGCATTCCTTTATTTGACCAACCAATTTACAAGACAAATGTCTTGATTCTTCACTGATTTTTGCGATCTAGATAAAGAGAATCAACTCACCATTAGAAGGGGGTACGGGGCCCCACGGCAAACCGGTCACAGCTATAGGGGCAGAGTTGGAATTGTTCTTCTGTGGGCAGAAGCCCAAGTCCCATCTCTTTATGATTTAAACCTCAGCAGCTCTGTAGAAGATACAGAAAACACAAGCAGCACATCAGAGGCATGATAACAAAAACAGCGACAGTCATTTTCCAGATCATACAATGAGCCAAACAAACTAGCATCTTGCTTTAGAGCCTATGTATAGCCTCATAAATCCCTCCGGCACTTTTAGTGGCATGTTTCCGAAGGCTCCTACAGTTTGTGGGGGGGGGGGGGGGGGGGGGGGGGGGGGGGGGGTATATGTGTAAAGTTCATATAGTGCTGAAAAACATGGAACACTACACAAGCAATTTAATTAACACATAACGTGTGCATTTACACGTGTCTGTACACACGGGAGCCCAGTTTTTCCTCTAGAGAGAAGATAAAGAGTGAGGGGGAAAAAAAAGAGAGAGAGGTGGAATATGAGAGCAGAACAGCTGCCAACTTCTTGATGTAAAAACACCACAGAGCAAACAGAGCATCAATTATCTGTCAGCATAGTTAGCAGTGTTTGCTAAGGCAAGAAACACGATCAGTATTGCTGGCATATTTTTCAAAACTCCATACCTATATATGTACTGTATATATATACATACTATTCACTGCACATTGTTAGCTTAGATGGAAACTTAGATGAACAATTATTAATTCTTTTCACACAAATTTTGAACACAAGCACAATTTGTTGATTGATAAAAGACTTAAAGGGATCGTTCATCAAAAACTGTCAACATTTACTCTCCCCTTTTTACTATCTTAACACAAAAGAAGATATTATAAAGAAAGCAGGAAGCTTGAAACTGTGCTAATATATATGTTATTTGTTTTTCATCAGTGGTTACAGGTTTTCAGCATACTTAAACATATCTACTTTAGTGTTCAGCAAGATAAAAAAAAACTTAAAAAGATTTGGAATCACTTGAGTGACCGTAAATTGTGAATGCATTTTAATTTTTTGGTGAACTATCAGTTCAATTCTCCACCAGTTATAGCAGAATATCATGTTATGACCTCAAAAACACTACTTTTACAATAGTGTGTGACATTTCTGACTTTATAAAGTGAATTCACACCACACACAGATGCCATGAAAGCACAGACAACCACCAGCATATGTCACTTCTCAGACATTCTATGACCCAAGACCCAATTCAGCATGTTCAATTGGCAAGCTTTTTTAGTTGCCAACAACTGTCAACAGACATAGACAAGGGTATCACAGTGGTCTGTCAAAAAGGTGTCTAATGCCGACTGTGGGCATTTGACAGAGTAAGGTATAAATTGTATATTGTAAACTTGCTTTGTAGCTCACCTGGTGTTTCATGCAATGAGCGCTGCCAATTAATAATAACAAAAAAGCTATTAAATTTGCAGATATTAGCCGGCTCATACGCTGACCATTCAGCTTAATTCATGCACAGCGGAGTAAGTGAAATTTTAAAATAATCTAATAACAACAAATTAAACTGATTTCTCTTTTTTTTTTTTTTTTGCCAAAAAGCCTGATAAAATATTTTCCCTACTAGCAAATATTAATCCGGCAGCAAATATAAAAGCAGACCCTAACCCGCTATAACGCCATCACCAATGACTAAATCTCCAAAAGACAGATGAAAACATCGGTGAATTGTACCTCTGACAAGGACATGAGGGTTTCAAATTACTGAAAAACAGTGAAGTATATTAACTGATCGCAAGTGCCCAGTTTGTGATCATATCTCTGTTTTATTCTGTTGATATGTAATCCAAATATTCGTAGCTTGAAACATGAAAATATGACTGAATTGTGCTGCCTTCACGGCCCCCCACATGGCTTGATCTACACCTGGCATTTCTCCCCTTGGGTCTTAGGTTTTGGAAAAGGAAAAAATTCCACCACCCCGTCCAAACTTTTCGGATACCGGGTATTAGATTTGCTCAATCAATATGCACAACGCTTTGTGTTGTTTCCCTCGCTCTAAAGCTTGACAGACCTCCCTCGCCTATTTACGGTTGCTAAGCCACGATCGGTCTGTGGCGAAGGGTTAATTGGGTCAGTAAGTCACAACCTAGAAATCACACAGCAACCACCCTGAACCTTTTAACAAATAACTAGCAACAACAATAACAAACTAGTATTGCACTCGCAAACACCACTTCTATATTCTTTAATATTCAAAGCTTATTAGTTTGGAAAGTTCAGAAAATATGTTTAAATGCTCCATATGCATATATAAACATTACATAATTAAGCAGTTCTTTCTCTTGTAAGCTAAAAATGCTAGGTCTCTGAGGTAGGGTTGTCAAAAGTATCAATTTCGGTACTAACCGATAATAAAAATTTTAAAATGTCAATTTCCTAACATCTGAACGGTGTTAAGGACATTCTTATACGCTGCTGATTGGTCATTGTGTTCACGTGCTCAACAGAAATGACTGTGTTTGGCCATGAAGGTCATCAGTTTAACATTTTTACGTGTGCAAACATAGATAAACAAATATAGTACCGATTGATATTGAAATCGATATACTTTTGACAGCCCTACTCTGAGGTGCTATCAAAACATTCTTCTGTTTATTTTAACCTCTCAAGCCCTGGCTAAAGCAATAATTGCTTAACCAATCAAATGAGTCGATTGGTTAAAATATCCAAGATGGTGGCGCGTCCAGATGCAGCGGCTTCTCTTAGCGTCTTTTTAGCCTGTCTTATGTGTATAGCTAAGTATTTTATAGTATATGTTAGTTATGCATAGGTTTTTTTTTTTAAATAGCTCTTATGTCCAGTGTTGTGTTGGTATTTATGATTCATTTATGTAGCACCGTTGTCCTGCGAGGCGCAACATTTCGTTCCTCTGTATGTCCACGCATGTAGCGGAATGACAATAAAGCTCGACTTGACTTGACTTGAGTCTTGGGCGAGTATAACAGCTTTGACTGACCAATGACATACAGGACAAGTGTTTATGAATTTGGTGGATAAACAGTCCAGTTTGTGATTCCTTTTTGGTAATAGTGGCTCAAAAAAATCCATAGTACTTCAAATTTTCTGCTTTTCTCAATCGTAAATGCTTGTTTTTTTCCACAAATGTTCCTTCCAGACGGCTGTCGGAGGCTCTGCTGAGCAGTAGGCAAACAAACGTCTCATCTTTCCATGCTGATGTACGGCCCTGTTAGGTGCATTGTGTGGGTGATACCTGAACCCCCTTACAGCACAGAAAAGGGACACAGATACTGCAAAGCATAGCCAAAACATGAGGCCCGACAGAAGACATTACCTGCAGACCATCTGTGTGGGTGCCATCTGCCAATAACATCAGCACCTTCACCGCTTTTTTCTTTCAAAAATAAGGGAATCTAGTATATATGACAGATCAGTGGTTCAACATATGCAAATATCACAGTGGGTGGGAAATTTGAGTGGGCAAATCAAACTTATTGTTCAGTATAGCCAGATGCTGTCTGAGCATTTAGGGGGAAATATAGACAAATAAAATCTACAGTAACTGGGCTTCAAGATACCCTGTGTTAATGCAATTTTTGAAGCATCACAATGATAAAAATACTAAATTTATAATGAATAAATAAAAATCCCTTAATTCACAAAATTTAGGCTTGCTTGAGGTGCAAAAACGAATTAGTGTACACTTTGATGTAGCAAATACAACCATGTGACCAATCAGCTGTTTCCATTTCCAGCATGCCTGTTTTGTTTACTGTTGGTTGCTAGGTTACCAATACTAGTCAACTGCTCTAACAATCAATAATAATTCACTTTGTCAACTTTGAAAAGATTTGCTTCACATTAGGGTGAAAATAGTCTACTTTCATGCTTTTCTAAGACTGACAAATGTTATTAAAGAGTCTGCTATTTTTCATAGTGATTCCACTTACAAGCAACATTCCATTTTAAAAAGGCTTTAACATTCATGTTTGAGAAATGACTATGCAGTTCATATTGTAAATCAAAATGTCAAAGTCTCTTCCAGTAATAAGACCTTAATTTATTGAGAACCACCATTCTAAAAACCCACAGGAAACCCATGGTGAATTGCAGTAGCCTGCTGGGTTAACCTACAAATTAACATCATGATTGAAGAGATCTATTCTGTTTAGTTACAGTGCAGAAATCATGCACTTCACTTTAGTGTTTGCTTTATTTGTGTTCTAACTTAAATAAAAAGGCTATATTAAAGTATATTTAGTAATAAGTCTTTTTTGTACTTGGAGCATCCATAAACTATTAATAAATACAAAAAAATGTTCAGTGAAATAAATAATGAATACATAGAAACATTATTAGAAATAAAAATAAGAATAAAACAAAAATATATAATATATTTAAAAATTGAGGAAAAAAAACTATATTTCTAGACTTTTATATATAAACCTATACATAACTTTATGATATTACTTAGTTGAATTCAGAATTATTAGCCCCCTGTTTATTTTTTCCCCAATTTCTGTTTAATGGAGAGAAGATTTTTTCAACACATTTCTAAACATAATAGTTTTAATAACTCATTTCTAATAACTGATTTATTTTATCTTTGCCATGAAAAATATCTAGTAAAATATCATTTACTGTCATCAAGACACTTCGATACAGCTTAGTGACATTTAAAGGCTTAACTAGGTAATTAGGTTAACTAGGCAGGTTAGGGTAATTAGGCAAGATATTGTATAACGATGGTTCTGTAGACTATCAAAAAAATATATAGCTTAAAGGGGCTAATAATTTTGACCTTAAAATGGTTTTTAAAAAATTAAAAACTGATTTTACTCTAGCTGAAATAAAACAAATAAGACTTTCTCCAGAAGATAAAATATTATCAGACATACTGTGAAAATTTTCTTGCTCTGTTAAACATCATTTGGGAAATATTGTAAAAGGGGGGTAATAATTCTGACTTTAACTGTATATTTATGCAATCATTATATTATTTGTTTGTAAATAAAAATAAAAATTATTTGGAAAAACTATACAAATGTATTATATAAAATAATAATAATAATAATAATAATAACAACAACAACAATAATAATAATATATTTTTGAAGCACGGTGGCTCAGTGGTTAGCACTGTCGCCTGCCAGCAAAAAGGTTGCTGGTTCAAGTCCCAACTGGGGCAGTTGGCATTTCTGTGTGGAGTTTCTCCCCAAGTTGGCATGGGTTTCCTCCGGGTGGTACGATTTCCCCCACAGTTCAAAGACATGCGCTATAGGTGGATTGGGTAAACAAAAAAATGGCCATATCGTATGAGCGTGAGAGCACCCGCTGCGTAAAACGGCGGTTTAGTGGTTCATTCTGCTGTGGCAACCCCTGACAAACAAGGGACTAAGCCGAAGGAAAATGAATAAATGAATGAATACTTTAAGCCACAAAACTGCAAAGACATAGAATTAGCATAGATGGAGGTGACATGTCACCAGAAATATTAACCAATTATTGAACTGTCCCCACCATCACAATCTCAATGTCCTATGCATGGCATTAAGTCAAGCTAGTCTCAAATTGCCATATAGTCTTTATTCGCAAATATACTTAATCATCAAACTACTGTAATTACCTTATCTGTCTAAATAACGTCGTTGAATTGCAGAGCTTATGCAAACACGTCTCTAAAGGCTTAAGTTGTTATTAAAAATCAATTTCTCTATGAGAAAATGTATGGGATTTGCATTTATGTAACGGACTGTTGCACTCTATATACAGCTCAGCAGCAACAGACATAATATCAAGGTGCAATTATGTGTCATTTCAATAAAACGCATTAAAACAAAGAGAGAGAGACCCACATGCTCTCACCACAGTAATTTTCCATATGAGCATATGCATATACTTGTAAACATGAAAACAAATGGCATGCTTAAAGCGCAGAGCATATATTCGCACCCACACAAACACACACATTGCAGACTTAACACATTCAGAGCAACATGTAGATGAAGGTAATTGACAAAGCAGTGCAGCCAAGCTTCAGCATTCTGATGACTGCTCTCTCTCAGGTCCTGTGCAGAATTTGACATTGCAAAAAAATTGAACAAAATTCAGACAGATAAATAATAATAATAATAATAAATAATTATTAGTATTATTATTATTAAAATGATAAATAAACAAATATATTTAATTTAAAAATATTAAATTATTAAAAAGAAGAAATAAAATAAAAAAGTAATAACTATAGCAAACACTATAAGAACTAATAAAACAAAAGACAAAATAATTATAAAAAGTACAAGACAGTCAAAAAATGAAATATGAAATTCATAAAATCATAAAATTGCTGCATTATGTATTAATAACACTTAACAACTAAAATGTAATATAAATGAGCAAAATACAAACAATACGACAAAAAATAATATAAAAAAAATGAACACCGTAAAAACTAAACAAAAACATTAGCAAAAATGAAATAAATTAGCAAAATTCATTTGTAGCTGTTCCAAATACTAAAACAAAATACCACACAGTGCATAATCCACATATTCCACAGACAAAACACCCACCTGGGGCATTGTCACACAACCCTTTAGATCTACGCTGCTCTTGCTGCCTCTCCTGTACATTTCATTCAGCATGAAAAACAGGTAATTATAAGTGTGAGCTGCAGCACTGATCTGATTATAGAAAACCTTTGATGCATACATTTCCCTTTTTAAGGAGAATGTGTGTGTATATCATGAAGATCACCATGGTAACAAGACCAACACACAATCAGAAAGCAAATGAGAATATATCTCCACTGATATGAACATTATGAAACGAGAAATATCAGGACAATCTTTTTTTCTTTTTGTCCAGGTTTAAGTGCTATAATGAAGTACCTGATTACAGACACTCTTATTTCCTTCTCCTTGTGATGTAGTGACCTTATTATATATTGCCACTGCTTAATCTGCACATTTCCACCCACAGCACCAGTTCACCAATTTGGTTTATTCTAAACCACTGAGAACTAGGCATGGCCTGGTTTAAGTATATCTGACGGTGTGATAACCTTGGATAAAAATATCACAGTTTCACAGTATTGTGATTACTGCTTTAAAATAAGTTCTTTTTAAATTTCTATGTAAAATAAATAAATAAATAAAAAAAATTCCCCATTGAACAAAATACATTTTATTTTAGGGGACGCGTTTACTATTTTGAATAAATAAATGATTGACTTCTGCTCAAAAAAATGCAGTTTCAAAAATGCAGATTTCTTTCAAACACATTTAAAAAATAAATAAATAAAATTTAAAAATCTTACATATACCTTAGGAAGGGTATAACAGAAAATTTTGTGGTTTTAATTTAGTGTTTTTTTCCAAACCATGGTAAACCTTGAAACTGGTCATCACCCCATGCCTACTGAGAACATTGAATTTCATTTGTGAAGGAAATGTGCCAACGAAAGTCAATAAAGTATTGTACATTTGCGGAAAAAACTTTCGTAACGTGGGTCAGTTCAAAACCGTCTCTAAAGAATGGGTCCGTGTTACCATGGTTTACCTTAATATGCAAAAACAAGTATGTCACTTCTTATTTTTGAGAATGCAGATTTTTTGAGGCTAATTTGGATAAAGTTACCATTGTCTCTGATTGTCTTCACAGAGACTAGAGCTTATAGTCAATGTAATCATAAACACACAATTATGCAATGTATCAGGCAACAAACATTAAAATATTTCTAATGTTTATTTGCAAAGACCAGCACATGAAAAACAGAACAGTAACATGTTAATCGATGAGTTTAATCATCTTTACTCCACAACTACAGAGGCCCCTTGTTAATCGCAGGAGGTACGTTTTAAAAATAACCGCAAAGTAGTCAGCTTTATTTTTTACAATTATTCTAGATGTTTTAAGGCTGTAAAACCCCTCACTACACTCTTTATATACTTTTCTCAGACAGGCATTAACATTTTCACACTTTTCTCTCATTTAAACACTTCAAGTTCAAACCTTTATAGAAAAATAAGTCCAGTGTTATAGAATGAACCCAAAGATCAAAACATTTTGATCTTTATTTGTTTATTCCGTAATAGCGCCCTACTACAGCCATGTAACTTCTACCTGCCTTTAGCATGTCCAGAAGTTTTTGTGCGGTGGCTAGCATCTTCCTCTGCCATTTGGGTGCTACCGCAGGTGCCTTTGACAGTGCAGAACATTTCATCGACATTGTGGGGAGAAAACTTGCAAACATACAGTCCAGCACTTCAGAGTCACACTGCTAGCGATCATAAATTTGGCAAGCTGAACGCATTCTGTACTGTACAGGAGACATGGCACAAAGGAGATCGATTCACACTGGTCTACAGTCAGTCAAGATGCAGAACACAATGAGCTAATCAGAACACAGAACACAATGCGCTGTAAAAAAAAAAAAAAAAAAAAAAAAAAAAAAAAGCATGTCAAATTGCACAAAAACAAAAAAACGCAAAACTGCACGTTATAGCAAGGGATCACTATACATAAATCTACAGTATCCACTAACCCTTCAGAAAACATCCTGGTCCAGTCTAAAAGTTGTAACCTCTTCCTCTCCATCAGTGTAAGACTTTTATTCATTTCTGATATTTTTCTGACATAAATGTATAGATTAGAATGAGATTAGTTTGTTTTGTTGTTTCTGGAGTGTCAGAAATAGGGTGTAAAGGCTCCGCCCTCTACAGGAAACCAGCTGCTCATTTGCATTTAAAGGGACATGCAAAAACAGCATGTTTTTTGCTCACACCTAAATGATGACAAATTTGACAAGCTATAATAAATGATCTGTGGGATATTTTGAACAAACCTCACAGACACATTATGGGGATATCAAATAATTATTTTACATCTAATGAAAAGCTTCATATTATGCCCCCTTTAATTTAAAATAATAAATCACACTTTCTTCTCTTGTAATTCAGTGCTAAGGATAGGAGGACTTTTCGATTGAATGCCAGCTTGATTTTACCTTTCGCTGCCACGTGAATAATCTAATCTAAGTGCAATTGCTAAAGCGGCGATCAGCATCAGGGCTAGAGTGACATTTGAGTCAGTCTGTCATCAGATACCATCAAAGCCAGTGCTGTAGTTCCCCATGTACAGGATACAATCAAGGCTTCAGACAGCAGGTATCTAACATCTCTCATTTCATCAGCGTTTCTCAAACAACATCTGGTATCTGCCTGCCGCCCCGTATCTGACTGTCCCGCTAGTCAAACGCTGAGGAGTGGGAGGATGGAGGGAGATTGTTCACTTTGTCTAAGGGCAGCCCTTGACTCCTACACAGGCAACGTAATGGACCTCGGCACGTAGGCAGAAAGAATGAGGAATCTGTCACACATGTAAATTCACTCAGAGAGTTGTTAGAAACAAAACTGCCATTATGTGGAGAGATGAGTTAACTCCATTTGGGTGGTGAGAAGAACAGATATTTCAGTGACGCATGAAGTGGCGAGAAAAACAGCAAGAGTAAGAGAGTTGAAAGTTAAGTTAACTCTAATGCATTAATGATGGATGTTAAAATTATAGGTTTTAAAAATCTAATAAAATAAGATGCAACAAAATATAATATCAAATATATAGAAGCAATATCACATTCGTAGCAGTGCAATTTGGCTATATATCGGCACTGGTGGGAGGTTTGCTTTGCAGCTGAGTGCCTTAGTCTCCCAGCAGTGATGATATACAGCCATATAGCACTGCTACGAGTGTGATATTGAGTTTATACAACAGTTCGAAGGCCTAATCGTGTGTATAAAAAAGAAAATCAAACACGGAGAGTCTCAAAATCCTTTTGTATGAGGAACTACATTCTTCCACCACTCATTCACATCTGCAACTGACGTCAAAACTTCATCACTTTAGAGCTAGTATTTGAATGATTCTCTAGCATAATAAAACAGGTAATTTTGCTGACATTTTAAGATTATAAGGCTGAACAGCATGAAATGCCATCAGTCTACAGAGATTTCCCAGTATTTCTCTGTTGCAATCAGGAGATCACAATAATTAACCCCAAAAAAGCCAAAGCAAAAGCCAAACACTACCTGTGGGCATTTATTCTTTCTTTCTTTTTACTGAACTAGTCTGCAGTAACGAAAACAGGAGACTCATTAAAAACAAACAGATGGCCAACCAAAAAGTAACTCATGGTTATACAAAGACTGGCCAACACAATATACATACATTCTTGATATGCGAGTCCAATCTCACACTCAATACGCTACAAATACTATGGTGTAAATACAGCACTACAACATACAAAAGAAATAGATTGACCAATTTCAAAATGTTTTGAACAGCTGTAGTTTGAAAATATGCCAAACTTTTCTCCTCTAAGGGCTTATTATGTAGTCTCTGTCGCCATCTTGTGGATGGACAACATCAACCGTCTTTGCTCTGCTCCATGTCAGGCTGATGGATGCCGGCGCGCTGTTTGTCGGAAATTATAAATATTTAAAATAGGCACTATCCTTATAAATAAACTGCATAGATGCAATCTAAAAACTACATTCTTGCCTAAAAAAAAAGCCTCAAAAGTACATTATGTTGTCCAACAGCTGCAATATTTGTCAAACTGTCGTGAGGTTATTGATCTGCTGTCACTCTATGTGAGCGGAGTAATACAGAAGGGTGAGGAGGCTGTACGAGTTCTGATATTGCAGAATATCGCACAACTATCAGCCAATTAGATTCGAGAACCAGACAGAACTATATATACTATTATAACATATATATATATATATATACACTATTATAACATACTATATACAGTTTATATATAGTTTTAGACTATTACATAAACAAATAGTTAAAGATTACATTTAAATACAGTAAATTGGTAATAATAATAATTATATATACAAAATTCAGAAGAAAAAAATTTAAAATATAGTATTCATATAAATTATACTATTATAACATACTGTTTATACAGTTTTAGACTACTCAAATACTCAACACAAACATACTGTATACAGTAGGGATGCAACGATTCTCGATAAAAAAAACATATCGTCCCGCTGTCCTCCCACAGTTCGGTGCGCCCTGTGATCCGCGGTTTAGAATATGCACTATTAATATTGGTTTGTTAATAAAAACAACTGCAACAAAGCAATTTCGCCTTTGTACGCTTCCGATTACCTTTCACATGCATTGCAGTCCCACTTCTACTGGGTGTTTTTCCGCACCCGATCACTCCCGCTATTCACTCCGTTTACCTGCTGTCTGCTAAGAACAGTTTTGTTCTCGACTGACTGTTCCCACTGAATTAAGAGAGAAGAGCGGAACACTTCCTCTTTGCTTAGGATTCATTCACTACGATGGTGCTGATAAGTGAAACGGAGCTCTCTGGAATCAAAATCATATACAAATCATAAATAAAAATGTGTTGTTGCCTTGGTATGCAAGCATAATGTAAACAGAAGTAATCAATACTTTAAAAGTGCTCAATTATTAAGATGTGTTGACATAATTATCTGCATAATTGGTAGAGACTGTTGAGTCGAGATGTAAAATAAAAAAAGGGGAATTTTTTCTCTTTATTTTCTTTAATGCCCTATTTTTATTTAATGCGAGAACATACAAATCTACATGTGTGAAGCTGTTGCATTGTCAGGTGTTTGTTACCCAATAAATATGTTTATCGTTCTTTGAATTGTTCTGTAGCCATTTTTTTCCAAACCATAGCACAAACCGTACTGTACCGAAACCGTGATCCTAAAACCGTGATACATATTGAACCACGAGTAGATTGAACTGTTGCATCCCTAGCATACACAAAGGCATACATAAACACATATGTATACAGTATCTAACTCGATATTAATGCAATATTTATGTATAATCAGGCTCCATTATGTAAAATAGCAACATCACTGTCATAACTGTACCTTAGAATGAAAAGGACCCCAATTCAAATGAAGAAAACAGCAAATAAGAGCTGATTACATTAATCAGTAAATGTATGACTCAAGGCATTAACAAAAGGCTCATAAGGTGAGTGGTACTACCCACAACACAAATACGCCAAGACCATCCACATACACAACTTTCCAAACACATGACAGCCTGGAAAACACACTGTACAGTGGTCATGCACACACTATGACTCACAATAGCTGACTGCTCTAGCACAGTTCTTCCATCTACCGCTTATCAAATACAGAAGAACATAGTTGGGATTAAATTACTTGGCGGCCTAATATAATATTGCAATATCAGATTTGGTGGTGGCTTTAATAAGATAGCAGGCAGATAATGAGATCCTCTGACAGGCTGGAGGTGTTAACAATTCCTTCGCCATCGAAGTTCTGCATTTTTTTTTGGGTTCGACTGCTCCCCTTTCACACTGCAGGCTTTGTCTAAAGTTCCTGTTGAAGTGGGGCACAAAAAAATGAGGTGTAATGGAATGCAACAATGAGGATAATGAGGGCCAGCAAGCCACCGCTCTCAAAGGCGGCCTTATGTCCAGCCATGAATAGGTCCCATCCAAGGCGCCAATTCAAGCTCTGGCTAAACAAAGAGGAGGACACGTGTCCCGCCACTTGCTACAGCCAATTCGTGAGCCAACTGATAATGAGAGAGCGTCATGCCTGCCCTTCTATTCATTTCAAGTCTTGTGGTTTAAATTAAAGTACGGCCTCATCTCATTACTCAAGCCTTGCATTGTATGAAAGAGAAGTTTTTCAGCAAAAACACTCCAAAACCATTGAGGACTCGGGTATTGTGCTGGCTTGAGCATGCATTGCCAAAGACCAACTAGTTTTCCACCTAAAGATGTAAATTAAATAATAATAATAATAATAATAATAATAATAATAACAACAACAACAACATTGCAGACATAATAAGCAAATAAAGCTCAGTTTCTATTCTGTGGGTTCAAAAAAATTAAATCATCAAAAGTCTTTATGACATTGAGATTGGTCTGCTGGTTAGACTCATCACTGCATGGTTATCTCATCACCTGGTAATGTCACATAAGTAATTAAGCATCAAAGAATTGATCTGATATATGCGTTTTCATTGTAGTTATTCTAATGTAAAAATGTCCACATCAACACACTTAATCGTCAACTTCCTCATTTTTGGCATTTCCTGTGAATTACATACATGTCCGTCTTGAGTAAGAGAGTTGACTGAATTTTGAATTCATTTATGTTCTTCTTTATGCAAACTCTGCCATTGTTTTAGAGAAGGGCTTCTCTGGGTCTCATTTCAAAGGTCCAAATCTGAATACACATCAAATGTGAAAAGTCCAGAATAAGGCTGCATGATATTGGAAAAATCTGACAATGCAATATTTTGTAATTCTGCGACATGTATTGCGATGTGAATACAATTTCACCAGATGATTAAACAGGTTTATTTGGAAAGAATTCTTCATTTTAGATTGATTGGGGTGATTTTCATTCATTCATTCATTCATTTTCTTTTCGGCTTAGTGCCTTTATTAATTATGGGTTGCCACAGCGGAATGATCCGCCAACTTATTCAGCACATGTTTTACGCAGCAGATGACCTTCCAGCTGCAACCCAACACTGGGAAACACCCATACACTCTTGCACTTACACACATACACTACGGCCAATTTAGTTTATTCAGTTCACCTATAGCGCATGTCTTCGGACTGTGGGGGAAACAGGAGCACCCGGAGGAAACCCACGCAAAGACGGGGAGAACATGCAAAATCCACACAGAAATGCCAACTGACCCAGTCGGGGCTTGAACCAGCAACCTTCACCTTCACTGCATCACCGTTACACCGTTGGGGTGATTTTGGGGAGTGAATCTCAATTAATATATAACCAATAAATACAAGCATACAGTAGATAAATAAAATATAGCAAAAATAAAAGTGAATTATAGTTTTCAGGTATTCAGTATTCAGGTACAGATATTGAATAATCCACACTGCATAGTCCTTATTGTATATTAGGTAATCTTTATTAAAGTTACAAGACATTTCTTGTGGCCAGATGTTTTAAACTCTATTTAAATGTTCACACAGTCACAAGCCTTAAAGGCATAGTTCACTCAAAAATGAAAGTTTACTCACCCTTTCACTTGTTTGAATAAGAGTTATTTAATGATCTCTTTTTGTGTTCAGCTTAAAAAAAACTTATAAACATTTGAAACAAGTGAAGGGTGTAATAGATAATAAACTTTAAAAAATTGCAGATGCTACGATGTGACTATTGCGAATAGACACATCCTGTTATCGATGCTGAACGCTTTAAATCCACATAACGCTTTAAATCCACATGAGGGAGCGTAAACGATGAGGAAATGTTCATTTTTGGGTGAACTGTGCCTTCAAGGCGAACATTCTTTCTTTATAAATAAACTTAAATTTTTCATTTTACAGCGAATTCTTGGCACATTTTTCAAAATACTTGGCTATTGTTGCTGTGGATTTGGAGTTTTCAAGGATCCCACATTGCATTGCATAGGAAAAGCTCCACCATGTGTTGAGCTACTTTTAGCCACATAGGGGTACTTGAGGATGGATGACCCTAATTCCTCTGGGACATGCAGGGTTGGAGGAGAATGGGGAGGGGAGGCCCTGTCATTCCTAGATGAGGCGGATAACTCAAGTCTAGACAAACACTTGGGCCCAGGGCTCAAGATCCAGCGAGAGGGTCGGGGAGGGGGCTGCGGCTGGCATCCTGGAAAACCATCTGCCTCAGAGCTGATAAATCTTGATTACAGCATGTTGGGAAGCAGGGGAGGAAAAGGATGGAAAGATGCAGCACGAGTCTATATAACCTTTGAAGGATATGTGAGGCCAAGGGTGCATTTGACATGCTAGAACAGCTGCATTGAACTTAAGATAACAATGACATAAACTTCTGGTTCTGAATCTGGTGCTGGTAAAAGTTTACAAACTACTGACCTTAATCAGGGTAGCACCGCATTTAATTTTTCACAGGAATGAAAACAAGGCTGTGAGGGATAGAAGACCAGTGTGTTTAATAGCTTTGATTGTTCTTTAAATAACAAACCTACACTGTAAACAATATACATAAATTAGCAACTTTCCATATTTTATGATTCATGTAAATATTTTATTAATAAACTGCCAATAGATTTTCTTTCATTTCACACACTTATTACTCTCTACTGTATATATTATATCTGATAAATTATATTATTTCAAACTACTATAATGTCAATAAAAGTCCCTTTGTTATATTGTAGAGTTGAATTTTTGTAATCAAAAGTCGACAGAGCTGAGATCAAGGTGCGATAATGCAATTTCATATCCTTAAATGAACACAAAGTTTGGAAACTGTTAACTACTGTAATTAATTAAACTTTACAGTTTACTGTATTGTTCGGCTGCCAAAACATCTTAAATAAAATAAATAAATAAACAACTAGGTAATTTTTTTGTTTTGAAAGTTGTTAGTTGTAGAACAGACTCACCCAAAAAAGAAATTGTACACTGTTAACAATTTCCTATATAATCTACAGTAACTTACTGTAAAAAAACGATTACAGCAAAATACTGTATTTACATTTAGAGGTTCACCGCTAATCTTGCTGTATATGCATTTACATAATTGTAGGTATATCTTTACTGTAAAATATACAGTAATTTTCACAATGCAACTTTAACATACAGTAACATACCGCATAACTGTCCTACAGTACAATACAGCTCATATTACAGTTAAATACTGTTTAGTTCACAAAAATCGCTAACAGTGTACTCATTATTTACTCTTCTTTAAAGTGGTTCAAAATCTTTATGCGTTTCTTTTTTTTTTCCTGTTAAGCACAAATAATGATATTTTGAAGAACTTTAGGGCGACGCAGTGGCGCAGTAGGTAGTGCTGTCGCCTCACAGCAAGAACGTCGCTGGTTCGAGTCTCAGCTGGGTAAGTTGGCGTTTCTGTGTGGAGTTTGCATGTTCTCCCTGCGTTCGCGTGGGTTTCCTCCGGGTGCTCCGGTTTTCCCCAGTCCAAAGACATACGGTACAGGCGAATTGGGTAAGCTAAATTGTCTGTAGTGTATGAGTGTGAATGAGTGTATGGATGTTTCCCAGAGATGGGTTGCAGCTGGAAGGGCATTCGCTGTGTAAAACATGTGCTGGATAAGTTGGCGGTTCAGTTGGTATGAACTGGTATGAAAAACAACTACCGAAGTCAGTGAGGACTGGTTGCCAAAACTTTCAAAATATTTAACAGGAGATAGAAACTCAAACAGATTTGTAACAAGTAAAATGTAAAAATGTAAAACACTAAACTCTACCCTCATATCAAAAAACCTCATTTGAATCCAAAATACTTGGAAAATAACAGGTCAAATGGAATTTATGATACTTTTATGCTGCTTTTCCATGCCTTTTGTAGCTTGACACCCTGATAATACACATTCATTAAATAAAAAAGGTGAAGAGACTAAGAGACTAATATGAAGAAAGACAGGGAAATAAGTTTTTCCAAAGAAAAAGAAACATATTGGTGGGTTGACACTGATAGAACTCAGAACTTACCAAAGATTTTTACGTATACAAAGAGAGGCACTCAAAAAATAAATAAAATTAATAAATAAATAAATTAATTGATTAAATACAAACTCAGACTACTTATTTAAAATGAGCTAAATCAACACAATTCTTGAGATTTATTTTGGGACAACTTAATTGTTTAATGTTCAATCCATTTAATTTTGTGTTAAGTTAACTTAATGGATTTGTGTTGGGACAACAACATTAATGAATTGAGATAAACCCTGCACTTTTTACAGTGAGGTCAACTGACAAAATACATCAGAAATACCATGTTCATGTCAGATAATAATGATGAAAAACACACCCTCATATCTATCAGATTTGAATCACTGAACTTAGAGACATTGTGTTTTTTGTGACGTAGAACACTCAATTACAGAACCTGTAATTTCCTTGCAAGGTCAGCATGTAATCTTATTCCCAGCAACAAAACGGCAGTGACAAATTCACCGGCCGCTGTCCCCGGAGCTAAACGCATTCATCACAACAAAAACAGCATTACATTTGCTGCACAGTAGGCCACAGCGATTGTCCACACACACACACACACACACACACACACACACACACACACACACACACACCACACACACACACACACACACACACACACACACACACACACACACACACACACACACACACACACACACACACACACACACACACACACACACACACACACACACACACACACACACACACACACACACACACACTTCCTCTGCTACATCATGAAGTCATATCCTACTTTTAAAAACATCCAATCTGCTTTGTCCTGCAAGGCTCCTGCTGTGGTTTGAGGATTGTGGGTTTATGGACTTTAACACCCCAAGCAAGAAGGCTAAGAAGAAGCCGATAACAGACCCACCTCTACACTCCTATGACAATTATTATTTAACTACTTTTAAATAAATAAAATGTTTATACAAATTATATAGCATACAATCTTTTCTACAATAAAAAATCTTGGATGAAGTCAGTTTTAAAAGTCTTGTTTGTTTATTTATTTATTTATTTTACATTTTTATTATAATTTTTTTAGAGTCAGGCTTTCACAGTGGGGACTTCGAGAGTGTCTTTTAATAATTTGTTGTGTAAAATCATTATTATCATCCACAAAATGATTTACTTAGTTTTACTTGAACATGGTGGATAAATGGTCATTAATGTGAGATAAGTATTTTAGAATATTAAAACAATATAAAAAAATAAGTACACATTATAGAAGAAAACTAAATATAATTAATAAAATAAATTATTATTAAAGCATGCTGTCATGTATGATAAAATGCTCAAAAAAATACATAAAAAGGGTAATTACAGATGAAATATAAATAAATAAAATCAAAATTGTCATTATTGCGATTACAATTTATGAAAAATGTCAAGGGTAACTCATAAAAGGACTGAACTTGGGGCACAAATGTAAATGTACAATTAGCATATTAATTCAAAAACTTAATCCAAAATGATAAGCAGGTTATCTATAACGGGCAGTTCACCCGAAAAAAGAGAGAAAGAGCAGCTAAGCAGGTAAATCAACGCAAATCTGAGTTCTTACTGCCAAAATTAACAACCAAAAGTCAAAATTATGCAATCCTTACGTATTACTACAATGATCTTTCATTAAATGCATCTTGGTTTTCATTAGCAAACATACAAACATGGCTATGCTTTTTAGCCGTTCCTGTGCAATCCACCTTCACAAACCTGGCAATCTTTAAGGTTTAATGGGGGACTCAAAAGGACTCCTGCCAGGCCACAGCACCCCGTGCAGAGACAATTAATCCAGCTCTTTCAGATCATCAGTTCAGTAGGACAAACAAAAAAATGGATGCTTTGCATCCATCTGTGCCATTGCACGACTGAACTTATGAAGCTCAAATTAACCCATAAAGGCTCTAGCCTACAAAATGCTGCATTAGTACAGTCATGTAAACACCTTTGAAAAAAGCTGTCATTATAGTCAAAGAGCTGTGTGTTTTACTAATGAACCATGTACTGTATCTGCTACCATGTACAAGATTACAAAAACATATTTTGAAAATCCAAAAGCATTCACTGCACAATGAAGCCCATAAGATTGCAGTTGGATAATTAAATTATGAAAGCAATAACATCGCATTTGGGTTTGGTTTAAAGCAAGTAATATCAAATAAGTTCAAATGTGAAATTGACTCTAATATTGTATAAGTGACACTGTAGATATAATATTGTCGGTTTTTGTTGTTTTGTCAGCAAAATAGTTTTTAAAATGCTATCAAACATTTGGGGTTTCTGTTCCTGAATTAATCTGTTTTTGAACAAATCTAGTCAGTAATTCAATGATCCATTTATAAAGCGTCTCTTCCATCGCTTCTAAATAAACCGGCCTTTTAAAATGCATTTATATTTATCAGACATTGATTTAAATTTTGAGTTTTAATTTGTGATATTAATAATTAAGCACCTTTAAAACTTAATTCTCAAAGTTATGCACATTAAATTATATAAAAATAAAACTATACTGTGTAACAGTAAAAGCGAGACCAGTCAAAACATTCAAAATGTTAAAACACACACGAAAAACATATATGCAAGTCTAAAATAGTGAGATTTTGAGGATGATTTAAATAACTAAAAAAATTCTGCATGCCTATTATCATAACAACAATACCATTTAAACAACCAAACACATTTACACTTGTCTAATTTTGCATACTGTATGTGATGAGCCTCAAACGGTGCCTAAAATGGTTTCCGTGATTAGACTGCAATCAGCCTCAAAAGTGTTTCAGAGGGCATTTACTAACATTTTCGTGATTTAATTGTTATCCAATTAGAGAAAACACATGAAACAGTTATGACATTTATATACATCCACTATAAAACAAAAACAAAACAAACAAATTTACAGTAAAAAAAAAAAAAAACATAAGAAATATAAACATTTTAAGGTAAATTACTGTATTTCGTTCATTTATAGTCATACGCCAATGTTCTGAAATACTAACATCTACACAACATAGCTTTGTTACACAGACAACAAAAAAACAACAACAACCATAATGTTCATCACAAAATAACTACTAAACACACATAAAATCTAAGTAATGCAATACATATTATTTATCAACATTAGATGTAACAAACATAGTAACATAAAACCCGAATGTCATAAATAATGAGAAAAAAAAAAAAAAAAAAAAGTTAAAAAGAACCATAGTTATGTCAACAACAAAACAAAATAAATAAAAATTCAACTTCTGTGAAAGTCAGTGTATGGTTATTCATTCTGAACATTAACCAGATTACAGGTTTTTACTGTAGCATTTTTACAGTTTTTGTTTACCATTGAAATAATGTTAAAATTCTTCCAAAGAAAGCAAAAGCTGGCAAGTTTGAAACATTTTAAACTAAAATGTATTTTAATATCGGGTGTAAACAGATCTAAGTTTAAATAGGCCCTGCAGTTACTAATCCTGAACAGTACGTCTATCAGTAGCTTCATAAAAGGCCAAGTGTACCCACCAAGATGAAGACCTTTAAGACACAAAATACACTGAAGTGTGGCATTTGGAAAAGGGCCTTCGTGTAAACTCGTCTTCCTAAATGCTGCCTCGTTACATCAATTTCTCATTACTGCATCAACCAGGCGGAAAATTGCAATTTCACACCCAGCCCAGAATGACAATGTAGGTCAGCCTCGAAGCTCTTGTAAGTGCAAAGAGACGGTCAAAGGTCATATCAAGATGCAATTCAGGTGGACAGTTTGATCTTGATCCAATTGGTGGGGTAATGGTAAAAACCCAGATTTTATCTACACAATGTTCCACACAGTATTTAGCAAAGTTGCTTTTAATATTACAATATTGTGTAATTTATGCAAAAAAAGTAACTAAATATAATACCTGGGTACTTTGAGGTAAGTATTGAGTTACGTTACTTTTCATAAAAAAATGAAAGCCGTTTTTCCCCCAAAAGTAAAATGTGAAGTGAATAAACTTCAGCCTGAAAGAAAAATATCTAAAATATAGAATAAAATATAAAATATGTATATAAAAGGTATAAAATGCAGGAAACAATTGTCTTCAGCAATGAATATCGCTAGTTTGCATTCCAGTTTTCATTAATTTTAAAGCAAACTGAAAGATATTTGATCTGTATTAAAGGGCACCTATTTTACCCCTCTTTTGTGTCTCCAGAATGTGTCTGCAAAGTTTCAGCTCAAAACACCTATCAGATTATTTATTATACCTTTCAGAATATTAAAATTTTCTGCTCCAAACACAATGTAGCCGTTTTTGTTGCCTGTGCCTTTAATGCTACAGTAGTTCTCCCCGCCCACCGTTCCCACGTGCTTGTCAAAGTGTGTCTCAATCTCCACCTCAGCTGCGTCAGATGAACAGCACAGTGGCAAACATAAAGGAAGCAGATCTCATGTAACGTTTGTGAGAAATACTACAGTAAGAACTTTCCCAATGATTATTTGATGTATTTGTTGTGGAGTAAATTCAAGCCTTTCTGCAACGATGAGTCTCACACAATGTTGTCACAAAGTTCACGCACACACATCAGGGACATATACCATGTGCTTTTAACTTTGCACTGTTTTTGAACGGCAAATGTGACAGGATACACGTTAATATCCACTGCTGTATGGATATCCGTTATATTAATGTACAAAATAAACCTGATTTAACGTCCACAAACCGGGATTGAAGAGTCTTCTTTTAAAATTGTACTGACACGCAGCTGTGGTGATAAAGACGGTAAAATTGCTGTAATTCATTACAAACATGCACTGTTTTAAAAACGTTTTAAACTTGTAAAACTCATTCTTGATCACATTTGATGATGATTGATGATCACAGAGAGCTGAACAGATCTTTTAATCCAGTTGCTTTGCACATGTCCTGTCTTGTTGATATGATTTTACACGTTACTACTGAGACAAGTAAAATACGCGGCTATCGATCAATTCGGTGGGCGGGGAAACCACACTATGGTCACATTACCGTGGGCCTTAAAATGGAAGGGATTTGAATCCCATTTTAACATCAGCAAATAAAAAAAAAGAGACTTATTGTCTTTATGATCACCCCAATATGACTGTGGACACACTATACCTACACACAGTTCTGTCCAAACAGCTTCCATAAGATGATCATAGGTGCCCTTTAAAGCAAGTGAGATGAGTAAATACATGTTCATATTTACGCTACACCTACAGTAAGTGTCATGTTTACACATCATACACTACACATCTGCACTTGTCAGTCAATAAATAGGAACACCAAAAATAACTGGCATTAGGGCTGGGCGATATGGCAAAAAAAAAAATCTCGATTTTCTCATAAAGTTTGACCGATTCACGATTTCGATTTCGATTTTTTTATTTATTTTTTTTATTAATTTTGTTTTTACTGTGTAACTACCTTACCAGTTTACCTTGTTCATTTAAATTTAAATAAATGCCGAAACTAGTTTTTTTTATGCTCACTTGTAAAAGAAAAGCAATAGTGTGACTAAACGTGGTTATGGCACTCTCTCATGTAGGGATGCTAAACATAGCTACAATAGAAGTCACAGCACCCGTATTTATGTAGAGGTCATATGTTGTGCAGCTTTGGGCAATTTTTTTTTGGAGAGAAAATGACCAAAATGTAACGTGAAGATTGAAAAGGATTGGAGGGGAAATAAATATTTCAAATAACAGAAAAATAAACAATGATAATGCAACACTAGTTTATCTGTATTAGTGGCATGGCAGAAATATATATTTAGACAGGCCTTGTCAAAGTGAGCGGGCACTTTCACTAATAAAAAATATAGCACTTAAATTATTTCATAACAATCAATAAAATAACAGCGGTTTTATATCAAAAGTTGGTAATGATATAAAATATACAACATTTTGATGGTAAAATATAACCATTTAAATGATTTCAGTATTCAAACATTAAATAACGAATGCATCAAGTTAAATATAAAAAAACAAATGAATCAACACACAGCATATCAGTATATAAAGGACTATATTTAGCAAAATGCTGCTCTTTTGTTTTATGTTTACTTCAGTAATTCCACCCGGGAGCTGTTTTGCACTGTGAAACTGAAAACACTGAAATAAGTAAAAGAAAGGCATGCATCGAGTACTTTTGTCCATCTCATCATTTGCTCGAGCATGAATTAACGAGCTGTTACTCTGCCGCCGGACATTGCGGAGAAAGTTACACCTATCATCATGCTTAAAACAAAGAATTAGAATTATTAAAGTGGCGATCGGGTGTGGATATATATATCAGATAAAATAATATGTGCGGGCGGGTGGATGATTAGAATGAAGGAGGCAAGGAGCGGACCTCCGCCTGTCGAGCCTTCTCTCCTCTCCTCTCCTCGCGCGCGCGCCCGCCCATCTCGCAGCTCGCGCGGGAGAGACAGGCGGCTGCGGGACAGAGCCGCGACATCAACACAGAGAATCAGCACAATTCAGCACGGTTGTCTAACAGTTTAGAACGGTTTTGGCACGATAGTGGAAAAGCGGCTTTAATATTTTTATTTAAAAAAATCGCGATTTCTCGATTTTATAAAAAATAAAATCGTCTTAAAACGTAAATTCGAATTAATCGAAAAAATCGAAAAAATCGCCCAGCCCTAACTGGCATTAGTTCTTAAATTATTTTTTTAAGTAACTATTTAAGTAATCAGATTACATAACTTAAGTTACTTGTAATGCGTTACTTCCAACACAATAAAGCTCATTCTGGCCAAGAACAGGACGAAACCATTTGATCAACACTCCAAGTCTACAACAAATACAAACCTGAACCATAAATCAATTGGAAATGCATTGTCCTACAACATTCAGGACACAGTTTCCATTCAAGAAAAGGAGAGTCAATAAAAATCATGTCATGACGCGTCTAGGAGACAGGAACTTCACCCTTACCACAAGGATCATAACAAGCAGCAATGACACATAGAGGGGTAACCCGAAACCGCTAATCCATCAATAATTTCATAACAACTCAGTCAACTAGCGCTCTTGGCAAGGAATGTGGTGATATTTAGTCTCCAGTTTTTTTAACCGAACATGAACTGCCTCATCATTGTCAAGGACGGTTTTGAAATTTTCTCAGAAACTAGATACTTCGTTCTCCTCCAGGTATGTGTGCAGATGTGAACAGACTATTTGCTCTCACATGTGGAGTGCTCGACCAATTGGAACAAGCAAAATACACAATAATCAATCATATAACCAAATTATGACAAGCCAAAGAAAGTCAAGACTTGAGGCTACTAGTTATGAAGGTTCAACTACACATCTGTCGATATTTGAGATTATGTTAGTGAGTCATACTGTACTGTCTGAATCTTTTCATCTAGGAAAGAGACGCAGAAACATAAAAAGTAACTCCTGAAAGTAGAGTACAGCAATGAATAACTACATATCTCCTGATTTAGGAAAATACTTCATTCTAAATAATGTGAATTTTGATGAAATTCAGAGAAAAATAAGACTTTTGCAACTAATCTAGAAAGGAAATGAGTCATGTGACAAACACAGACAAGACATGATTTGAAAAGACCTGAATACCTGAAGATGACACACCCAAAGCTTCACTGTTCAGAGTTTAAGCTTTTTTTTCCAATTTTCACACAAAACAGACATTTTTGCACTAGTTATTTTACCAAATAAATAAAAAGACTTTATCTCATGTTATATTCATAATTAATGAATTCAAAAATATGAATCAATTTACATTAAAATTCCCTTAATTTTGTTTTAGAGGTCTCCTGCAATAGATTGAAACCAAAAAAACAAGGGCTGCGTCCGAAATCGCATACTTCTATACTATATAGTATGCTAAAATCAGTATGCGAGCCGAGTAGTATGTCCAAATTCATAGAATTCGAAAATCAGTATGCAAGAAGTACCTGGATGACCTACTACTTCTGGCGAGATTCTGAAGTGTGCATCCCATGCATGCTGCGCGATCCCATTATGCCCCGCGAGAGAATTCATGAATGGGACACAACTCACACGGGTAGATCACGTGATGATGACAAAATGGCACATGTAGTACGTCCTAGTTCCATTCATACTGCTCACATTCATACTGTATAGAACATACTTTTCTAACAGCAGAGTAGTATGTTTAAATTCAAATGCAGTACCTACTGAGTAGTAAGCGGTTTCAAACGCAGCCGAGGTAATTTTTCCTATAACAAGCAGAAACGGCTATTGTTTTACACGGTGGCTGAAGCTGTTTGTTTAAGAAACCGGTGACACCTCCTTTCTGAAACTCTGCTCTTCTCTGATTGGTCGGATGGGCCAGTCTATTGTAATTAGTCTACATGTGTCAGCATTTGTTGGAAAACTAAATACTCGTTTACACATCTGAATTTCAGCTCTGGAGGCTTCATCTGCATGACACCAACATTAATATTGGCAATACTTTTACGGTATGAATTTGATTTATCATTTTTCTGCTCCGGATGTGTTTTCAAGTGTGTGTGTGTGCGAAAACTTGGATGGGTTAAATGCAGAGCACAAGTGTGTGTGTGTGTGTGTGTGAGTGAGTGAGAGAGAGAGAGAGAGAGAGAGAGAGAGAGAGAGAGAGAGAGAGAGAGAGAGAGAGAGAGAGAGTGAGAGAGAGAGTGAGAGTGAGAGAGAGAGAGAGAGAGAGAGAGAGAGAGAGAGAGAGAGAGAGAGAGAGAGAGAGAGAGAGAGGTATTTAATGGTTTATATGGATTGGTTCTATTCTAGAGGAATGTTAAAATTGTTTGTTGACCAAATGAAACCGCTGACGATCTCACTGTGGAATATCCAGGGTGTTAACTCATCCAGTTTTGGGTGTAAAGTTAACACCTTGGATTTTCAGAAAAGCATTTCAAACATAGACATCATAATACTGCAGGAAACATGGCGCAGAACTGATGAGGTCACTCTTTGTCCCCCAGGATACCGTGAAATATCCATTTCATCTAAAAAACTTGAAAAAATTAAACCTGGTAGAGACTCGGGGGGCACGATAATCTGGCACAAACTGGAAATCGATAAATACATCAAATTAATTAAAAAAGAAGAATCTCATATCTGGCTCAAAATCGACAATCAGCTCAGTCAAACGAAAAAGGACATATTCTTATGCGCTCTTTACATTCCTCCATCCGAATCTCCATATTATAATGAAAACATCTTTGAGACCATCCAGACTCAAATAATCCACTTCCAGGCTCAGGGAAGTGTGCTGCTGTGTGGAGATCTCAATGCTAGAACAGGGTCCTTACCTGACTGTACCACAGACAGTGGGAATAAATACATATTTGGACAGAGTTATCAACAAAACAGTGTAAATATTTCTAGGAATAACTCTGATGCCCAAATAAATAAGAACGGAAAGCTTCTACTTGAGCTGTGTCGAAGCCTCGGTCTGTATCTGGTCAATGGCAGGGTGAGAGGAGACTCTCTGGGCAGATACACCTACAGCTCATCACTCGGCAGCTCAACAGTTGACTACATGATCACAGATTTAGATCTGTTCTCTTTCAGTGCATTCACTGTTAAACCACTAACACCTCTATCAGATCACAGCCAAATTACACTTTATATAAAAAGGAACAAGAATACTAATATATTTTCACAATCCAGTATATTGTATGACATTAAAAATAATTATAGATGGGTTCAAGACAGCTCTGAGAAATACAGGAACGCAATTGAAGACCCCCAAATAGGTTTACTTTTGGATAAATTTATGGAAAATAGTTATCCTCATAATGGAGATGGTGTTAATCTAGCTGTAGAAAACATAAATTACATATTTGATTATTTGGCAACAATATCTAATATTAAAACTACTAAGAAAACTTTTAAACAGAAACAAGAGAATGAAAAATGGTTTGACTTTGATTGTAAAACAATAAGGAAAAACTTAAGACAACTAGCAAATCAAAAACACAGACAACCAGAGAATACAGATGTACGTCTTCGGTACTGCGAGGAGCTTAAAAAATATAAAAACACAATCAGAAAAAAGAAAGAAGAGTACACCCAAAAACAGCTCAAAACAATTGAAGAATCTGTGGATTCAAACAATTTCTGGGACAACTGGAATCTCCTTAACAAAAAGAAACATGAACAGCTAACAATACAAAATGGAGACACCTGGAAAAACCACTTTGAAAAACTGTTTAGTAAAATAAACATGAGTACGGAACAATCGCTTATATATGATAAATTAACTCATACAGAACAAATATTTGGCAAATACCAAAATCCGTTAGACTATCCAATCACAGAAAAAGAGTTAATAGATAAAATACAAGTCCTACCAACAAAAAAGGCAAGTGGTCCAGACGGTATCCTTAATGAAATGATTAAAAACACAAATCACAAATTCCAATTGGCTATAATGAAACTGTTTAATTTGGTTCTGAGTGTTGGTGATTTTCCTGACAAATGGAATAAAGGATTAATAACGCCCATATTTAAAAGTGGAGACAAATCAGACCCTAACAATTACAGAGGCATCTGTGTGAGCAGTAATCTGGGGAAGCTGTTCTGCAGCATCATCAACACCAGACTTATAGGCCTCCTTACAGAGCACAATGTCCTCAGCAAAAGTCAGATTGGGTTTCTGCCGAATTACAGAACATCAGACCATATCTTCACCCTTCAGACTCTGATAGACAAATACGTCCATCAAAACAAAAACAAAATATTTGCTTGCTTTGTAGATTTTCAGAAAGCATTTGATTCAATTTGGCATGAAGGTCTGCTGTCTAAACTTCTAGAAACAGGAATCGGTGGTAAAACATACGACATTATAAAAACAATGTATTCAAGCAGTCAGTGTGCAATTAAAATAGGAAATAAGAGAACAGAATTCTTTACTCAGGGGCGGGGGGGTGAGACAGGGCTGTCCACTGTCACCAACCCTCTTCAATATTTACATCAATCAATTGGCAATGCTCCTAGAGCAAGCAGATACGCCGGGTCTCACACTATACGACTCCAGTGTAAAGTTCCTGCTGTTTGCAGATGATCTGGTGCTGCTGTCGCCAACAGAAGAGGGTCTACAGCAGCAGCTGGATATCCTGCACAGCTTCTGTCAGACCTGGGCCCTGACCGTTAACCCAAAAAAAACCAAAACCCTAATATTCCAGAAAAAACCCAGATGTCATGGAAAGAGACACAGTTTCACCCTTGGCATGACAAAAATTGAACCTGCCACAAGCTACACATACCTTGGGTTGAAAATAAGTGCTAATGGAAGACTAAATATGGCTGTGAATGAACTGAAAGAGAAAGCGAGAAGGGCCTTTTACGCCATTAAAAAATCAACACAATTAGAAATTCCAGTTCGTATCTGGCTCAAAATTTTCCAGTCGGTGATTGAACCTCTAGTGCTATACGGGAGTGAGGTTTGGGGTCCTCTCCTCAGTCATGAGTTTGATAAGTGGGATAAGAATCCAATTGAAAGCCTCCATGCAGAGTTCTGTAGGAGCATCCTCAGGGTACAGAGGAACACACCCAGCAATGCATGCAGGGCAGAATTAGGCCAGTATCCTCTACTCATGCGCATTGAGAAACGAGCCGTCAAATTCTGGAAACACATAAAAATGAGTGACCCCAACTCTTATCATTATAAAGCCCTCAAAACCCAAGAAATGGACATTGACAAAAGCCCCCTGATTCAGATGATCCTGAAGCTGCAAACACAAACCAACACAATGAATATGACTAACAGCAGGCAGCATCAGAACACGGACATGCTCATCCACAGAATTAAGCCCAATCAAATAATAAATGCACGAAAAGAGGAGTATCTGATTTACTGGAATGAAGCAGCAGCAAAACAAAGTAAACTTCAGTGTTATTTAGACCTAAACAGAGATTATACCACAGCAACATTTCTGAGCGCAGTAAAGGACAGTAAATTAAGAACAACAATGACCAAATACAGGCTGAGTGCTCACAGTCTGACTGTAGAGACGGGCCGATACAGACAGAACTGGCAACCCAGAGAGAGCCGCATCTGCCCACACTGTGCCCAGGCAGAGGTGGAGACGGAGGAACACTTCCTCACCCGCTGCACAAACTATCAGCACATCCGAGACACATTCTACCCCAAACTACAGAGCATTTACCCACAATTCACTGAGTCAGACAATAAAACACAACTGCAATATTTACTAGGGAAAAAAACTGACTGTGTCCTTCTGGCGGCACAATACATTAATGCCTGTCACAAAAAGAGAGAGCAGACCAATAAAACCATCAGTGATGCGCCTGCAAGCAAACACACACACACACACACACACACACACACACACACACACACACACACACACACACACACCTAGATTATTATAAATGAATCATTGTAAATATACTGATTATTATTGTTTTTATTACCGTTTTATCCTAAAATGTTGATTGTTAAATGGACAGTTTATTCTGATCTTTTATTTTATTGATATATGTGAATAATATGATACATTGAATGATATATGATATATATATATGAGTGATATGATATGAGTTATATGATATATATATAAATATATGAGTTATATGATATATTGAATAATATTGGAACAGTAAAGTTCGTAGACAAACTTTATGGTGTCTTGAGAAAGTCTAGTCTGAAAGTTTGAAGTAGCTATAAAATTAAATAATTGAAGTACTTTTTAAGTGTGAAGCAGTTGGTAGAGATAGATCACTACATATAGGTTAGCAGGTTTCTAGTATGGATTGGCATGTTTCTTGCTAGGTGGTTGCTAGGGTGTTCGGAATGGTTGCTAAGGTAAATGCTAGGGTGTTCTGAGTCATTGCTTAGATATTGCTAGGCGGCTGGTAGGGTGTTCTGAGTGGTTGCTTGGCGGTTGCTAAGGCGTTGCTAGGGTGTTCCCAGGTAGTTGTTAAGGTGTTGCTAGGGTATTCTGGTTAAGGTTGCTAGTCGACCACTGAGCGGTTGTTAAGGCACTGCTAGACGATTGCTAGGTTGTTCTGAGTGGTTGCTAGGGCGTTGCTAGGGTGTTCTAGGTGGTCGCTAGGCAGTTGCTAGGGTGTTCTGAGTGGTTGCTAAGGTGTTGCTAGGCTGCTCTAGGTGGTCGCTAAGGTGTTGCTAGGGTGTTCTGAGTGGTTGCTAAGGCATTGCTAGGCGGTTGCTAAGGTGTTCTGAGTGGTTGTTAAGTCGTTGCAAAGGCATTGCTAGGTGGTTGCTAAGGTGTTCTGAGTGGCTGTTAGGTCGTTGCAAAGGCATTGATAGGTGGTTGCTAAGACGTTGCTAGGTGGTTGCTAGGGTGTTCTGAGTTGTTGCTAGGCAGTTGCTAAGGTGTTCTGAGTGGTTGCTAGGCGGTTGCTAAGGCATTGCTAGGTGGTTGCTAGGGTGTTTTGAGTGGTTGCTAAGGCGTTGTTAGGCAGTTGCTAAGATGTTCTGATTGGCTGCTAGGTGGTTGCTAAGATGTTCTAGGTCGTTGCTAAGGTGTTGCTAGGTGGTTGCTAGGGTGTTTTGTATGTTTGCTAGGCCGGGGCTAGGATCTTCTCAGTGGTTGATAAGGTGTTGCTGGGCAGTTGCTATGGTGTTCTGAATGGTTGCTAAGGCATTGCTAGGCAGTTGCTAAGGTGTTCTGAGTGGCTGCTAGGCGGTTGTTAAGGCGTTGCCAGGGTGTTCTAAGTCATTACTAAGGCGTTGCTAGACCATTGCTAAGGTGTTCTGGGTGATTGCTAGGCGGTTGCTAGGGTGTTCTAGATGGTTAAAAAGATGTTGCTAGGTGCTTGTTAAGGTGTTCTGAGTGGTTGCTAGGCAGCTGCTAACATAAATTACCATGTTTCTAGCATAAATTAGCATGTCGTTAGCATTGAGTATGATTTAGCATGTCACTAGCATGTTTCTAGTGTAAACTAGCATGCTGCTAGCATGAATTTAGTATGAATTAGCATGTTTGCTAGTATGATTAGTGTGTTTGTTAGTATGTTTCCATTATGGATTAGTATATTGTTAGTATAAATTAGCATGTTGCTAGTATGTTTATGTATGAATTAGCATGTTGCTAGTATGATTAGTATGTTTCTGGTATGGAGTACTATATTGTTAGTATGAATTGGTATGTTGTTACTATGTCCAATGTAAAGTCAATGGCAGTTTGTTAATTTTTAATTTACCATAGAAGTCTATGGGACAGTTGCTAGGGTGGTGTAAGTGGTTGCCAGGGTGTGGCTAGTAAGTTAAAAGGTCATCAGTGATTGGCAGATTGGTAGTCTGAGTTAAATGAGTGTAAACTTAATTCTGTATGACAGTCTGGCGGAAAGTTATGATTTTCTCAAGCCACCATAAATATGATATATTGAATAATATGATATATTATTTATATTTTATTTAAGTATAATATATATATATATATATATATATATATATATATATTCAGATTATTATTAATATATATAATTATTATGTTATTCTTTTCTATTTATTTATTAATTTTTTTTTTTACTACTACTATATTGTGTGCTGTTTTTTTTTTTTTAATTATATATGCATGTTACTTTTTATGTAAACTTTATAAATGCTTTGGCAATACATTTGTAAAATTTGTCATGCCAATAAAGCAACTATTGTATTGTATTGTATTGTATTGTATTGTATTGAGAGAGAGAGAGAGAGAGAGAGAGAGAGAGAGAGAGAGAGAGAGAGAGAGAGAGAGAGAGAGAGAGAGAGAGAGAGAGAGAGAGAGAGAGAGAGAGAGAGAGAGAGAGAGAGAGAGAGAGAGAGAGAGAGAGAGAGAGAGAGAGAGAGAGAGAGAGAACTTGGATAGGTTAAATGCAGAGCACAAATTCCAAATATGGGTCACAATACTTTGCCACATGTCACCACTTTCTTTTCCCTTCCTTTCCTTTCTTTTCTTTTCCTGTCTTGTCCTTTCCCTTTCTTTCATAAACGAAGTGTAGTAAAGAGTAAAAATGTGTGTTACAGTATACTGTTTAATTAAGACATCACATTAAAATACTGTCAAGCAGCAAAGTGAGTTGTTTTGTACAGTTGGAAGCAAATGACACCTGTTCTTGTTAAAATAAAAAAAATGGATTTGGTTTAAAACCAAATTAAAGAAGATGGGAGTTACTTTTACTATTTATCCCTGGTGCTTTATTAATTTGTGTCCACTTTCAACACCTTGATTTTCACAAAGGTTTATGGGTGCATAAATTATGCATTTTTAATGGGTGCATAAATTTTGCAAATTTCAATCTAATTTTGTGAAATATATTTTTAGCTGCTAAACACAAAGCTCATTTTGCCATTTTTTTTCAGAAGGCAAAGTTTAAAACCTGTCTGGCTAGTGCTTAAAAAACACACATCCCATTTTAAACAAGAATTAGGTTCTTGTTAGGAATAATATTTAGAAGGTTTATCATTTGCATAGATTTTTAAGGCCTGTGAATGAGAATTTCAAGAGAGTTTAGAAAATTTGGGCACAAAACAAAATAACGTTTGGAGGTGTAAAAAAATACTTATTGTATTTAATTATTCATACAGAATTTATACGCATTATGCCAAGAACAAAATGTTTTTCTTACCTAGAATTTTTGTCTTGTTTCTAGTCCAAATATCTACAATTCAAAGCAAAAACAAGATTGTATGTAGCCTATTGGCAGATCATTTTGCTTGTTTTAAGGAAAAACTATTAATTTTGACTTATTTCTTCTGAAGCTGAATCTAAAACAATATTTTTAGTTGATTAAGAATTTTTAGATATTTGGACTAGAAATTAGACCAAGTAAGAAAAGCATTTTTGGCATTGTGATAATTCAATTTCTGTACCTGAATACTGTTAGATTCCCCAGAAATCTGTCAAATAGAGCCATTTAAACCATCTTGTGAAACTAAAATAAAAAATAAAATAGAATAATATTTAGATTTTTCCAATATCTTGCAGCCTAATTCATACAATTTAGCATGATTTAGTCATATATCAATGATAGTAGGGTTTAGGGGTAAAAACCATACATTTTATATGAATGAAATTGTATAACTCATACAAATTTGCCATTTTCTTGACAACATAAATACGCAGTCACATTTCCTTGGTGATTGGGATATTTACATAATAATTATATCAAAGCTACAAAAATGCATCTTAAAGCCAGGTGTAAACAGGCCCAGCAAGCATGTACAGTATATATATATTTGTGCTAGATAAACAGTTGTCTTGACAGGATTGTCTTCATTTAATATAAACTACTGTCTTGATTCACTTTAGTTAACTTGCAACCAGATTGGCCTCACAGATGATCTCTGGGAGGAATTCCTCAGAGAAACAGACTGCATGAACGCTCTCTTGAGACGTCTTCATCTGTGGTGAGATCTGCAATATAGACGTCTTTCTAAAACTCAATTAAGCACTCATTAGCATGTCCATTAGAAGACATCACTCCTCCAGGCCACTGGTTCTTAGATTCATCATCTCTGACCTTCAAGGACGTTTAGCCTCGAATAAAACAATAAAAGGTAAAAGGATTCCCATTAGCACAACCACATCCAAAAAGTCTGCCTTTAGTTGCTGCATTGAAGCTAATGGGAGCATGATCGCTAAATGAGTCAGTTGTTGTTTCGTTTCCCACTATGACTACTGAAGGATTCACAGGAATGACTCATTGGAATAATGTGTGATAGGTTTTTGTGAGGTTTTTTGTGCAAACCATTAACAGAACTTACAATGAAGAAAAAAAAAAAGGATTTCTAGTTTGAAGTTCTAAGTTAAACAATAATAATAGAGTATGCTTAACAGATATTTCAGTCTTTATACTTAAAAATGCATTAGGTGTGAAATAATTTAAAGTGTAACATGATGCTTCTGTGGAACATATAGGGCCGTAGAGGTGTGAACCTACACTGGTCTCACGGTTCAGTTCGGTTACGATCATCATGCCATCGATTCGGTTCAATTGGATATCTCGATGCATCACGGTGCATTGACGATTCTTTCAATACACAGTTTTTTTATTTTCTTCACAGCACAACAATTCTTGTATTAAAATGTATAAATATATTTACATACTATTTGTAAAACAATTTTGTCCTTTAATACAAACAGTCAGATATATAAACTGTACCTTTAAACAACACAAGCATTTATAGACCATTTTGAGGGATGTAAACTAAAACAATGGCCCTAACGTATCCTGTTTTACATTTTTAATTTCCATTGCTTCTGAGAATCCAAAAAGGTCCACATATTGATAAATAGTGTTATAACGACTGATTTAAAGTCAAGTTATGATTGAATTGCCTCTTGTTACAGTTAGGAAATAGTTTAAAGTCAAGCAGGAAATGTTCATGGGCCAATGACATGACTACATTGAAATGGTCTATAGCAAATAAACAAATATAAATATCCCGCTTGCTTTTTGCCTCGTCTACCAAGTTCTTTCTTACACCCCTTTGATTGGTCACGCGCTCAACAGAAAGGGGCTGCGATTGGCTCTTACACTCTGGCGCTCTACACAGATGCACTCATGGGCCACAGTGAGACAGAGAGAGAGAAATGGAGATTACTTTCATTCTCTTAATCGCCGTGAAATAGGGGCTTCTGCTGTAAGTTTCAGTAAAACAGTGTTCAGCAAACACACACGCAGTGAAATTGTCCACATTGTGTGTTTTTCGTAGTTAGAGCGTTGTAAATACTCGCGCTCGCGGCTCGCCTCCCTCGCCATAGTAAGCTACGGTGACATAGCGCATGTGAGATAAATGACGTCAGTATAATAACCGGTTATGATTATTACTGAACCGATACCGAATTGTCTACGTCTGCATCGCGGTGCACCGGAGAAACGATTAATTTTGACACCCCTATAGGGCCGTATCACACACCGGGCGCAATAAAGTGCAGAACGTGTATGGAGTGACTTATTGCTATTTTCAGACCAGCGCAACATTGATTTTTATGTTTTGCACCAAGTTGTTTAAATAGCAAATCCATTCGCACCACTTTGTGGACTCATGGGTGTGCCGGTCTAAAGAGAAGGTGTGGTAAGGCGCATTGTTGGCACGTTGCTATTTCGAGAAACTGAAACAGACTGCGCCACTGACCATCTAAAATCTGGTCGAAAATCCAGTGCAGAACGCATTAGTTATCCACCTATGCAGGTCCAAACACTTACACACTGCTAAATACACACAGAATGTACAGAAATACTTTTACGCTTTACTTTTTCTTTACATATGAAAAAAATTAAAGGATTAAAATGTTACAAAAATTATTATTTCCTACATAACTATAAAATCCACTTCCTCCAGGCCTTTTCAGTTTATTCATGACAATTTGCAATTGTATAATGTTATTATTAGCAGTATTATTATTTATATGCATATTTATATTTGTTTTACTAAAAAACTATTTTATATTTGTCTGCCTGTCATGTTTCGGAGACTTATGCATCACCATGGGCCATAAGAATAGTATGCGTGTTTGGATACAACTCAGTTTTTTGACCACACTTCATTATTATTGTTCATTTATTTATTTGCTGGAAAATAAAACCGAATTTAGAAATAGTTTTGAAACAAATCTTTGGGCTTAAACTTAATTAAATATGTAGGGTAATGGATGTCTTCAGTGGAGTGCGTACAACCCAGTGTTTCCTAATCCATGAAAGTAAAGGAGTAAAGAGTAAAAGTGAAGTAAAGAGGCCGAATAAAAGAGGCTCGTTCTTTATCCTTGCGCTGCAGATGGTCTGTTTAACCGTTTTCTCGCTAGTGAAGCGTTCAGTTTTTCCACTTACAAAGTCCGCCATGTAAATAGTAAATGTGCCATGGCGCGACACAACTGACTCTTAAAGGGAATGGGAGATTAGACTCTGATTGGTTTAATGCACATTATGCTCAAAACACACCCATAACTCATTAAGAGAATAAGCGCAACACTGTTAGACCATGTGTCAGGGTAAAAACAATATTTATCCATCTTTAAAATAGCAAAAGGGGATTCGAACACGCCCTTAATGCTTTTGCGCCATGTGCTTTAGACTTTGCGCCTAAGATCGTTAAAATAGAACCCATAGATTCTTGCCAACTAATTATTAGGCAACTATGAAAATAATAGTGGAATTGCACTAATTATTATTGTTCTTGTTTTTGATATTGTTGATGATGATGATAATAATAATAATAATAATAATAACAACAATAATAAATTCTATGTAACTAATTATGCTACTATTATTAAAAATCACTTATTGTTATTAATTGTAGTAGTAGCAGCAGTAATATTAATGCAATTACATTTTAATAATATTAATACCTTTTATTTATAGGCGCCTTTCAAAGCACTCAAGAACACCTTACAATATGTCACTGATGCATCAAAATACAATACAGAAGAATAATAAACCTAGTATTAAACAATTCTTGCTCATTCTATTGGTATTTATCTACATAATATATATTGTACATATAATGTGGATAATAATAATAGTAATATTTGTTGTTGCTGCTTTAATAAAGATGATACATTATAGCAACATTACAGCAATTATACAATATACAGTATGTTATGGTTTTAAGGATTAAAATATACAAAAATGTGCAAAATTATAATAACATTAATCCTACTACTATTATTATTATTATTATTCATAATCATAATTTATCACAATCATCATCATCATCATTTGTTTTTAACATATAAAGATAAAAACCAAATAAACATTTACACAATTGCATTATTATTATTATTATTATTATTATTATTATTATTGTTACCATTGCATTCACACAGTTTTTTTTTATGTAATTGTTTTAGGCCATGAATATTAAACCATGACCATGAATAGTAAACATTTACTATTCGACATCTGTCCAAAATTTTACATTTGGTTTACTGATGAAATTATAATAATAATTATATTATAAAAATATAATAATGACTGACATCTTATTCTGATCAGCCTGCTGTGTTGTGTATACTGCCTAATTTTGTTGTCTACACAAGGTAAATCTCCCCACAGTAAAATAAAATCCCATTACAAAAATCTATACACCAATGACTAGCTCTGATCGCTGGCTGTGTCCCTCAACACACGATTTCCATATTCAGCGTGGGCAGAAGTTACTAGAGGCCGAGGAAAATAAAAAATAAAAAAAAATAGAAAGAAAAAATAAATCTTGCTGCGTCACACCTGGCCAGTACACAATGTTAAACTGGAGTTACTGCATCCACCTACATCACACACTGCTAGCGTTTAAGGGCTCGCAGTAAGACAAACCTCCTTCAGAAATAGCCTTGTATTCACAGGCACACCCGGGGGTGGAAGAATCTCAGCAGGAACTCAAAGAGAAAGTGCTGGAGTTCTCTCAAACCCTCTCTTTCTTATCTCTCACCCACCCTCAGTGCCTCTCCTCGCTCTTTTCTCTGGCCCACACCGGGCACTGGATGCTGAGCCAAGGGGGTGGAGGGTATTTTTAGCCAACACAGTGTGCTGAAACAGTGGAGAGCGTTGTGCCCTCACAAGGACAAATCTCTCCAACCGAGAGCCAAAGTGAGGGAGAACAAGAGAAAAAGAATGACATTTTTTCCTTCTCTTGCCTAGAGAAATAAAGGGTTTTAGGGAAAGGAGAGGCTGTCACGTCGCAGGAACATCAGACATCAGATCAAACACTTCTATCTCCTCTTTTCACTCCATTCATGGCGCTATTTCTGCGTGGTTCAGAAGAGGAGGATGTCAGAGTGTAGTTATTTAACATTCTGGTGTGAGTGGGCTTCAGGAAAGAGCTGCTGGAAAGAGGAGTCGAGGCAGGTAAAGGCCTTCAGTAAGAGTAAAATACTCAAATATCTACAATAGAGAAGCATCGCAGGGTCATCCACTAAATTATCACACACACACACACACACACACACACACACACACACACACACACACACACACACACACACACACACACACACTGTATGCGTACGTGCGTGCATTGATTTATAGATCGATAGACAGACAGAAACTAACCAGCCACTTTATTAGGTACACCTATCCAACTGTTCTTTAATGCAAATTTCTAATCAGCCAATCACATGGCAGCAACTCAATGCATTTAGGTATGTGGACATGGTCAAGATGATCTGCTGCAGTTCAAACTGAAGATCAGAATGGGGAAGAAAAGTGATTCAAGGGACTTTGAACGTGGCATGGTTGTTGGTTTCAGATGGGCTGGTCTGAGTATTTCAGAAACTGATGATTTTCACACACAACCATCTCTAGGGTTTACAGAGAATGGTCTGAAAAAAAGAAAATATCCAGTGAGGGGCAGTTCTGTGGGTACAAATGGCTTGTTGATGGCAGAGGTCAGAGGAGAATGGCCAGACTGGTTCGAGCTGATAGAAAGGCAACAGTAATTCAAATAACCACTCATTACAACCAAGATATGCAGATGAGGATCTCTGAATGCACAACACGTCAAACCTTGGGGCAGAAGGGCTACAGCAGCAAAATACCACACCGGGTGCCCCTCCTGTCAACTAAAAACAGGAAACCAAAATTGGACAATAGAAGATTGGAAAAACGTTGCCTAATCTGATGATTCTTGATTTCTGCTGCAACATTCAGATGGTAGGGGCAGAATTTGGAATCAACATCATGAAAGCATGGATCCATCCTGTCTTGTATCAATGGTTCAAGCTGGTGGTGATGGTGTAATGGTGTGGGGGATATATTCTTGGCACATTTTGGGCCCAGTAATACCAATTAAGCATTGCATCAACGCCACAGCCTACCTGAGCATTGTTGCTGACCATGTCCATCCCTTTATGACTACAGTGTACCCATCTTCTGATGACTACTTTCAACAGGATAACACGCCATGTCATAAAGCGTGAATCATCTCAGACTGGTTTCTTGAACATGACAATGAGTTCACTGTACTGAAATGGCCTCCATAGTCACCAGAACTCAATCCAATAGAGCATCTTTGGGATGTGGTGGAATGGGAGATTCGCATCATGGATGTGCAGCCGAGAAATCTGCAGCAACTGCGTGATGCTATCATGTCAATATCAACCAAAATCTCTGAGGAATATCTCCAGTATCTTGTTGAATCTATGCCACGAAGGATTAAGGCAGTTCTGAAGGTAAAATGGGGTCCAACCCGGTACTAGTAGGGTGTACCTAATTAAGTCACCGGTGAGTTTATGTATAGATAATTTTATTTCATTTACCTCATGAACATTCTAATTTAAAAAAAATCCCTGTTAGACACAATTGACAAACAAGAGACTGAATAAAAAGGAGGACTGGCTCAAATCAGAGTCATGCGTTCATGATTCAGACGTAACTCCTTCACACAAAAAATCTGAACCACAAACTAGATTTGAAACCATAGTGTCAAACCCATTCTGAATGTGACCATTTTCGGCACAGTCTGGTGCCCTACAAAAGCATTGCATTAAGATGTCGTCCTTTCATGTCCTCATGCCGCTATTTGTAGAGTGAAAATCATTAGTCACTTCAAAAGGCCCCAGAAATGACAGTGCCATGGAGGATGAGGAAATGGTCATTGACTTCTTTTGACCGCTCCACGGTGGCGTATGACTCCTAGGGACACAATTTCCACTTCAAAAGGGCCTTTCTGGAGTGGAATTGGGGCTTGCTGTCGTGCTTTGCTTTTGCGGCGCTTCCCTAGTGGTATTAGATGTTAAATGTTCGCCCCATGGCGGAGGGAGGAATTCCACCTCTAGAGAGACTGAAGAGGGGGGAGGACGCGCGCTGCTGATTTGAGCCACTCCAGATGTTATCAGCCTCCAGGGTTAATGCTAGCAAGCCTGAATTAAGGATCTCCAGGTTTGGCACGTAGTTTAAAAATGGTCACACACACACACACCAATGTACACATATATGAGTCACAGTTGAGCTTTATCAGAACAATGTGCGTGAGCGCCTGAAGGTGGCTGTTTACAACTCTCTCTTTTTCTTCCTGCTTTTGTTTGGCTTCTGACCTTTTATTTCACTTTTTGTAGCTTGTCTTTCTTTCTGTTTGTTCTCTTTTCGCCTTTAATGGTTCTGTATGCATTGGGTTGTATCAGATGTGGATTTTGTTTGCTTTTTGTCGTTAGGGTCGAACGACTGATTGAAATCAAACAGTTAGCGCAAATGCTGATTTAATTAAATAAATATATACTGTATGTTGTGTTTCGAAAAATGAAGCACAATATTATGCGCTTTTACATGGGGGGAGGTCTTGAACCATTGTTTTCTGTTTCCCAGAGGGGTTTGATTCACTCTAAATGTTGGTCATCTGTGTGTGTGTGTAATGTGCACAACATGTGCCATCCATTTTCCCAAGGAGAAGCACTTATACTGTACCAGCCATTGTCAACAAAACCATTCATTCATTTGCCTTCAGCTTAATCACTTTATTCATCAGGGGTTGCCACAGCGGAATGAACCGCCAACCTATCCGGCATATACTCTTCCAGCTGCAACAACTATACACTCTCACATTCACACACGTATACTACAGCCAATTTAGTTTACTCAATTGCAATGCACCCTTAGAGTATGTCTTTGGACTTTGGAAAACCGGAGTACTTGGAGAAAACCCACGTGAATATGGGGAGAACATGCAAACTCTACATAGAAATACCAAACTGGTCCAGCTGGGACTCGAACCAGCGACCTTCTTGCTGTGAGACGACAATGCTAGCCACTGAGCCACCGTGCCACCATTATTATCCATTCATTCATTTTCTTTTTGGCTTAGTCCCTTTATTCATCAGGGGTCACCAAAGCGGAATGAACCACCAACTTATCCAGCATATGTTTTACACAGCGGATGCCCTTCCAGCTACAACTCATCACTGGGAAACACCCATACACACAATCCGGGTACTTCTAGCAACTGATTTTCACATTCTATGAATTAGGACATACTACTCGGCTCGCATACTGATTTTAGCGTACTATATAGTATGAAAGTATGCGGTTTCGGACACAGCCCATGTCTTTGAACTTGTGGGGGAAACAGGAGCACCCAGAGGAAACCCACGCGAACACGGGGAAAACATGCAAACTCCACACAGAAATGCCAACTGACGCAGCCAAGGCTTGAACCAGTGACCTTTTTGCTGTGAGGCGATTGTGCTACCCACTGCGCGACCGTGATGCCCCACCATTATTATTATTATTATTATTATTATTATTAACACTTTTTAATTTTTAATCCCCCACCAGTAAATATTCTGTTTTTGTTGTCATTGTTATAACTACATCTGCTACTATGATGATGCTTTGATATTTTTCTTCTTCTTCTTCTTCTTCTTCTTCTTCTTGTTGTTATTATTATTATTATTATTAATAATAATAATAATAATAATAATAATAATTTTCTATTATTAAAAATGATGCTTTAAATACAGTAAAGCTGGAGCATCTAAGATAATATAAATGAAAAGTATTTTATTATTATTATTATTATTATTATTATTATTATTATTGACAATTACAAATACTGCTAATAATAATACATTACTAATTATTGTTATATTATAATTTATTCTTCATGTAGAAACAAATTCATATTAAATTATTTTTATTATTATTAAAATAATATTTATAGATGCTGTAGCAATGGCATTTTATAGTGCTATTTAATACAGCATATAGTGCTATATATAAGACATGTAAGCTAATTAAATAAACCCACACAACTTATAAGATTCAGATTTTAATACATTTTATAATTACGAAAATTATTATTATCATTATTATTAGTAGTAGTAGTAGTATTCATAGTAGTAGTAGCAGTAGCAGCAGTAGTAGTAGTATTATTTATAGGCAATATATATTTGTTTATTTTAATGTTATGTAAATGTTTCTCAATTTAAACTAATGTGCTTTTTTAAACACTAAATTAAATCTCAGTTTAAGCTGTATTTTCTTCCCATTTTGTTTTGTCCTTTGTAGATGTCAAAAAATGGCCTTGCAATCCCATTTCTTTATGCATCATAACACGACCATAAAATTTGTGCAACACTTCAGCCAAGAAAAAACATTGTATTTTTAAATACTTACCGTATAACGAATTAATCTGTCCTGAACACCTGTAAAATCCTAAGATAAATAAAATAGCTAAAATAAATAAATAAATGTCACCCTAACAGTCATTCATCACTTCTGAATTTAAATGCAAAGCAAGCATGTCTATACAATAAACTACTATCTGACCGTTGGTGTTATCAAGTAATTTGCCACCTGACCTTAGATAAAATGCAAATTCAAGTTCACTTAAATGGAAACTCACAAACGTACAATGAAAGCAATTCTCTGCATTGCCATTGAAAGTTAAGAAAATGGTCAAATGTTTTTTTTTTTTTTTTTTTTTTTTTTTTCAGCATTACCATCTACTTCTCTACCTATTCCAAGAAACTCAGTGGAACATGTGAATTCACTCATGCCACCTGTCCCTGCTGTTAAACCAGCGTGACTACTTTGCAGGAGAGTGCAGGAGAACAGAAAGCAGAACAAGGGCAAAAAAAGGGATACAGAACTAACACTAAAATCAGACTCTAGAGAAGCACTATTTAAGAGCTCCGACATCAGAGCCAAAATTTAGCTTTAATGTTAGTGATTGTCAGGCGTCTGCTCCAAACAATGACCCAGGTGACAAAAGACTTTGTTGTGAGATGAAATTTATTTAAGGGCAATAAGTGATATTTCAACTACAAAGACAAAAGGGAAAATAATCAGCTTGAAAAACAAAAAGAAACCAACAAAAGTTACTATATTTACTAGATCATTTCACTGCAATTGTGAAATCAATGTTTGACTATGACATAAACATTCTTTCACTACTTCCTACACAAGGGGTGCCCAAACTTTTTCGTATGAAGGGCCAAAAACCAAATATCATTGAGAGCCGTGGGCCAAAGGCAAATATACCAAACTACTTTTACATTCAAGTTGCCATGGTTAATTTCATAATTTATTTAATAAAATTTCTAAATAAAATAGAAAACTTGACTTTAAATCATATTAACTAATGCAGTATGACTTTTTAAATGATAAATTGTTGTAATAAAAAGCAATCACATTCATAGCACAGTGGAGTTCAATGCAGAATACACTAGTCAAGCAGAATCTGATCTGCCTTTTACTTGATTTGCTCACTAAAGTCTGTGCTTTGTCAGGTGACAGTGTGTACATTTAAACAAAATCTGATTAATTTACACCATTTCATTGAAACATTTAGTTTCAGTCAGCTTTTAACAATAAAACAAATAAAGGGTTACATTAAATTTGAATTGTCAATCTTGAAAGGATTCCCATTATTCTCCCTCTCTTCTCAGATGAGATGGTGGGCCAAATCAAAGGTTACCATAGGCCAACTTTGGCCCGCTGGCCCTAGTTTAGGCATCTCTGTACTACACACTAGCGCTGCATGATTTTGAAAAAAAAAAACTGACATTGCGATATTTTGTTTTTCTGTAATATTTATTAAGATATGAATGTAATTATTTCACTAGATGATTTGAATAGCTCAATTTGGAAAGAACACAATTTTATATTGATTGATATGGCTTCGTAGGCCAGATAATCTGCATAAATTAAATGTTATTTATTTTTTATTGGTCTCACTGTATTCGAGTACAAGTTGTATAATCAAATGTAAGCAAATAAAACACCAGTCTTCTTTGTATTAAAGTTAAATGCAATACATTTTCATTGTTATAATTTCTTGTATGCAATTTGTTTAAATGCACTTAAAATCTTACTAAAAACAAAGCAAACAATCATTCTTTCACTCTATTAAGTTTAAACTTCACAATCATTCAACAATATAAATCTTGGTCAGCTATAATTCCACTCAAATGGCCTGAGGGATGAATAAACTGAAGCTAAACTTGACATTGCAGATCCTACAATGTAACTATTGCAAATGATCACATTGCAATTGCCCTACTACACACATTCTGCATCCTAAATTGCATACTTCCCCACTACAGTATGTGAAAAACAGTATGCGACCAAAGTGGTATTTCCCAGATGACCAACTCTCCAATACATCCAATGTACACTACACTTTCCTATGATGTCCTGTGAGAGAATTCATGAATAATAGTGAATCAACGCAACTGACGCAGGTAGTCCATGTGATAATGATAAATGGTGGATGCAGTATGTCCAAATTCTATTTATACTGTACTTACATTCATAATATATAGAATATACATTTCTAATGGTTGTGTAGTAAATTTAAATTCAAATGATGTACCTACACCAGCAGTATGCAATTTTGGACCTAGCTTATTTCTTCTGGATCATCCCTTTCAAACTCTAGGCTCTACCCATTCCTGGAACATACCATTAAGCCGAAGTCACACTAGAGTTTGAGCTTGTGAAATTCTGTCTTATGGCGCTGCGAAAAGGGGCGGGATTAGACAAGATGAATAGACATTAAAAAAAAGCAAGCGATTACTCCACGTTTTAAATTTCTGTCCAGAGAGGTCATGTTTTGATCCTTGATTGGTCTCACGCAGTGAAGTGATGCGATTTCGCAGGTCAGAGTTCACCAAGCTTGAACTTTGCACTGCAGCAACCTGCGAAACTCGACGCATGACCCTGCGTTTCCGGTCTGACGCATTCGCGTGCGTATGAATGGAAGTCTATGGGGAGTAAAGTCCAGTGTGACCGAGGCTTTATTGTATTTCCCACAAATTACATAGACTTATAACATTTAATAAACAAGCTCACAAAATACACAGCACACACAATTAACTTGCACATAATTAAATAGCTCTATTCTGCCTAGCCTGCTTTACTGAGGTGAAGTTAATTTTATATTCACATTGGGTCATTTTTGAACAATGACAACCTGTGACGCGCTCCCCATATTGTTTACCATGCTACTTTAAATATTCGGTCTCAAATAGCATGCAAGTATGGCTTCTTAATAAATGTAATTCCTGCACCCCGCCGGCCAAGCACTACATAGTCGCTTTAGGATAATGTGCGTGAGAAAGTGAGACCAGCAATCTTTGCATGCATGAAATATTGCACATTATGACAAGTTTAGCTTTCTACACAACTGAAAACGTGCTAGAAATAATACAATTTTCATTCTGAATTGTAGTATTATAAAGTACTGTAAAGTTAACTAACTGGTGAATGACATGTTCTAGTGGGTTGTCTACTGTCATCTTTAGGTGTTCGCGATTTCAGGAGGCATGGCTTGGGACGGCAGGGGGAGGACTATGTTTTCAAAGCTATTTCGCTAACTGTTAGGATTTTGGCAGATCATCTACTGCACCTTTAATAAATGCTGTGCATATATTCTTCATGTTAGTATACTCTCAGAAATAAAGGTACAAGAGTCGTCACTGGGGTGGTACCTTTTTGAAAGGTACAGAGTTGTACATAAAGGGTCCTTATTAATACCTCAAGGGTACATATTAGTACCAAGAAGTACAAAAGAGTACCTCTTAAAATTTTTAGGTACTAATATCTACCTTTGAGGTACCAACATATACCCTTTAAGTACAAATACGTACCTTTCGAAAAAGGTACCACCCCAGTGACAGCTCTTGTTCCTTTATTTCTGAGAGTGTACATGCATTAAATACATTAACTAACGAAACCGTATTGTAGAGTGTGACTGAAATATTACACAATGCAAAAATAAAATTGGTTCCAAATGTCATTTCATGTTGACATGAGACAGAAAAAAAGCGTACAAACCGTTTAAATTAGTTTCCTCATAAAACAACAGCTTGATTCAAGCACACATTTGAAAGTGTGCCCAAACATTACAGAGAAAGTAGATCATATGAAACTAGTCAACCGTGATGCAGAACACATAGATGATGATAATACAAGCAACAGAAATCCAGAAGAAAAAGCATGTATGATGTGCCAGAGAGTGAGCTATAGCTCTGGAACAGATATTCAGTAAAACTAACAATGAGGGGAACTAAACGAGCAACAGCGCTTGCCTGACAAAGACGTTTAAGTTGCAAAAGTTTTATAGCCGTTTCTAGAAAACCCAAGTGTGACAATGGCGACCATCTAATGAATGAAGAACAATGGGGTTCTTTAAGGCGAACCTGATTAATAGAGCCGTTACTCTCTGAAAGACCCAAAACATCAAGCTGACTCAACAGTGTGCTTTGTGTACATCTGCTCTCAAACTGCCAAGAAGGGTTCAGTCCATTTATTTCCACTGATCAGACTCTTTTTTTGGCGGTGCTTGTTCAGATCACTGTAGTGATAAACCCGTATAATCATTACTCAAGGTTGACTAATTTCTGACTTATTTTTATTTTCACTTTAATATGAAAGTTCTGTTGGACTTTACTAGAATAAAGAATAAATTTGTTGGCTGCAAATTTTATTGTGAACAATGAGCTTTATATCAGAATGAAAGAATAGATGAACTGTTTCCCATAAGAGCAGTAACGTACATTAGAAAAATAAATAGAGTGCTGCTGGACTGAGAACTAAAAGCCAGAAATGAGTTCCATTATCCTGAAGTCAATATAATTTTTATATGTTTTTGGTTAAATGCTTAAAATAAGTCATCTGGTTAAGGCAAGCAACATATTCTCACATTTTATTTGTTAGTTATTTATATTTTTTATGTTTATATTTATTTTTAAGCTTTTAGGTGTCTTGAAATAGGATATTGCTAAAGTAATAGGACAGCAGAAGTTGTAGAATACATTAAACATCAAACCAAACAGGACATTTTATAGCATTATTGTAGATTTTAAATGAAGATAGAAAAGAAAAATGTTGGAAATGAGCAATTTCAGCGTTATGGAAGTGACATTTGCAGTAAAATCACAGAGAACGTAAATGTTAATAGTATATTGGTACATCTGCTTATATTTTCCAAAACATCCAACCAGGGAACCAGTTAAGGGATGATAAAAATACCAATCTGTAAATGTGGTTTATACTGTAGCTTGGGGAAAATAAACATGAGTTCATAATGGATGTGATCACAAAAGTATGCAAGTTTACAGTATACAACATACATTAGAGACATTCTATGAATTAAACCAACGCTTTCTAATGCGATTCATAACTTTTTGATTTAGTGGCTAAATTTGTATGCATTCATACAATCTCATTCTTACATTTTAGTATGATTTGCCAATCCCCCACTGACTCTTGGGTTTGGTGCCATGCCTTCTTTTAAAAATCGTATATTTTCGTACGATTGAACTTGTACGAATTCATACAAATTAGCCACTAAACTGACAAAACTTAAAATATTTACATTTCCTCATAATATCAGGCTGATTAAAGAACCCAAAAGAAATAATACTAATCAAAAGGATAAGAGTCAGCTCTCTATAGAACAAACATAAATCATTTATTTTACTTTACATTTTTGCATTTATGAGGGATAAGTTTCGTTACTCATGTGACAGATGTGAAATTGCCACTTGGTGACTTTGGTATTTTAAATTAAACCGTTTTAAATTGTTGACAGGAACATTTACGAGTACGTCTAAAGTACTCTAAAATACAAGCCCTCACAAACAACATACAAAGGGTTTAACTATATTGGTGAAAATAATTTTTTCATGGCAAGGTTGACATTTGCATGGAATTTCTCAAATGTTTTTGATCAAATGTCTAAAGAACACCTTGTAGTTGACAAGCAACATATTCTCAGCTTTTATTCATTATTTTTATATACGTTTTTTATTTATTTTTAAGCTTGTAGGTTGCTTAAAAAGTTGAAGGTTACAAAATTAACACATCTAAAGAGCTAGTAGAAAACAATAAACATCCTACAAAATAGGACAACGTCTAGAGCATTATTGTATATTTTAAATGAAGATTAAACAAGTTGCTGGAAACTTAAATTATATGGCACTGAAGTCATGCAACTTTGGTGAAGTTTGTGTGAATCTTGATGTACAAAATGCGTAAGACTCCAATGTTTGTTGGTCATGTTGAGCAAAGTGACTGATTGTGTGTGCACTCTAAACTCCAGTGTTTTCAGGAGCGGCAAATCCAAATCCATCTGATTGGCCACTACTCAACACAAACATGTGTAATTGAACGGTTAATACTCTCTAAACCTACCACTCACATCATGATTGTAACGGAGGTTCGAGTTGACCAGGTTCCTTCATCATTTCATCCTTAATTCAGAATAGGGTTGCGACGATACTAGAATTCGGTACAAACCCATACTGAAATTTTAAAAACCTGACCATTTCCTAGCATTGTTGAGCACGTTCATAAACAGCACTGATTTGTCATTGTGTTCACATGCTCAACAGAAATGACTGTGATTGGCCGTGAAGGTCATCAGTTCACCAAACTCACCGCTGTTTACGAAGCGTAAACACAGATACAGGGACACTAGAGCATTTCAAAGTCACATCGATCAGCTGGTTTGTCTACAAGCTGACATACAAATGATCCGCTGATGAATCGCTGCTTTAAAATGCTGTTTAAAAAGCATTGTTTAAGAACGTCCTCAACAGCACTCAAATGTTAGTGGGAAATGGACGTTTACAATTTCAGTATCGGTTGGTACCGAATTCCAGTATAGCGACAACCCTAATTCAGACTTGAAGTGATATGGCAAAATTGACACTATAGGTACTCTCCTATAGTGTACAATCATGGAGGATGTAGAAATAATCTAGAGATGAAATCCCAGAAATGTGTTTCTGACACAAGCTGCAAAAAGTAGATCAATAACAGCAGACAATAGACCAGAAAAGTATAACAATCGGAGGAGAGGGTTTTAGAAAGGATAAATCTCGAACATATTCTGATAATGGAACTTATCAACAGCTTTATGATCATCTTGATTGTTAAATGAAAAAATTATTCTTTAAGACTTGAGAATTGAGGTGATGTGAAATATACTGTATATTATGGGACTTTTTAAAGAGATGGTTCCCCCAAAACGTAAATTTTGTCTATTTGATTTTCCTTCTTCTATTGAACAAAAAAGAAGACCTTTTGAAGAAAGCGGAAAACATGTAAACATTGACTTCCGTATTATTTTTTCCCACTAAGGAAATCAATGGTTACTGCATTTCAGCTTTCTTCAAAATATCTTCTTTAGTGTTCAATAGAACAAAGAATCTCATAAATGTTTGGAACCACTTGATGGTGAGTAGATTTTCATTTTTGGGTGAACTATCCCTTTAAGTGTTTTGATTAAACATAAACCTATTGTATGAGAACTCAAAACAAAATTAGGAACCTTCATAAAGCACTTTAAAATGGAGCGCTTAAAACATCCCAATATTTTCTGACACCAGTAATAATGTTCACATCTCACATCCCATGTAGGTTGTTATCCGCAGAAGGATTATGTCTTGACAGAATTCAACAACGGGATCGAATTTGAGGTAATCCATGACGAGAATCTAAACAACATCATGTGACATCATGAGTGAAGATGATGGGAAACGGAGACAAACTCATAAATGTTTCAGCTTCGTCCGTGAGGTATCTGCACTGCCTATTGTGCATGCTAAACAAAGGCAGTCAGAGACATTTATTGAAGCTAGTGTAAACAACGTTCAACTGCGCAACCACATTTTACTCTCAAACCACCCCTCCGGCACCGTGACACACCCTAAAACACACACAAGCAGAATGGTTTATCACTATACTCCGCCATCCCACCTGCCTGCTGGCTCTTGTGGACCAGCCAGTGCATGCTAAACATTTGTATGCGTTCACAATGCATTTCTAGCTCACTTTCATTTCCACGCCTTTGTAGTGCATTTTATCACCCCATTTATCTCATTCCCATTGCGATGCACCCTTTCATTTCCATTCACTCGCTTTATCTTGTTTCCTGAGCTCGTTTCTCTCAGCCACTCCCTCCCTTTTTCTCAGTATGTGCTCGCTTTTTGGGGTTGGGTTTTCTCTCTCGGTGAGACACTCATTAATAATCCAGCGTAGTGCTGGAATCCACCAGCTCCTCAGAGGGAGTTCGAGACTCCAGTGAAGCGCAGAGTGTTATCTATCTCTCCATCCATACATCTTTCCACTATCTCTCTCTGCTTCTCCACCTGCATGGAGAATTGGCACAAAGCGTTAGTAGGGAAGTATGCTAGCCATCTGAGCAATGTCATATCAAAAGAGAGCTTGTGCAAATCTGCGGATTTCGAAGCGGAGCCGGCTGATTGGTCGCTCTTCCGATGAAGGAGACAGAATGAGGACACAAAGAATGAGGCTGGTGCTTCATTCAGCGGCATAATAAACAGCACATGCTGCTCCAGCACTTTAGGAGGGGGCGGGGTCACATGCAAAATGAGGAGTTAAACATGAGCAGAGGACACGCCCATTCATATACCTTATCTTTTATTGCAAATATGCATGCTTTAGTTTGCCCTTAAACATTTATGGCTGGAAATAACATAAGGAACATGAATCATACGATCGCTGTGAGGAAGCGGAATTGACGCAAACAAAACTGGGAGACTTTAAAACATCAGACAAACACCTTAAAATACACCCAGTGTGCAGAAGGGAGAGAACCATGCTATTAAAAGTACTTCCGCTTCTTTGTTCAAGGTTTTTCAGGACATCATCTTGTGATTAAATTCACAGACTGATTGAATTTTTGCAGATTAATCTGCAGCAACAACAGACTTGCAGATTAACAGATTAGCATTTAATACTGACAACAAAACACATGTACGTACAGTACACACTACAGGGTATTTTGTTATATCATTATAAAGCAATTACAGATTTGTATAAAGAACAGATTTGTATGTTTGATGTTCTGCATAATTAATTTTACTAATTTTATCAATACTGTATTTTATCAAATAAATTCTAAAATGCAATGTTAAACACAACAAACAACTCAAAAAGGAATAAAAGATTAAAAAAAAATAACCATTAAAATCCAGCTAAAATTAAATTATAAAAATTACAGCTAACCTGAAATTAATAAAAGCTAGAATAAATAAATCAACCAACAAGTTTCTCTGATGTTAATGGCTTATTAAGGCCTGAAACAGCGTGCTTATCAGCCAATCATCATCATTTGGTTTTAGCGGTAGGTTAGGCGAGTATCTCTCATGCAATATTTGTGTAAAAGTGTTACTTAAAAATTACAGAATAATTTATGGGAAAACAAGTATGTATAGGAGGAATGGTTCACAAAATTGACATTTTGGTTTGTAACAGGAATATTCAGTCATTGTTTTCCATTAGATTCAGTATACGTTGTAAAAAAAAAATTGTAACACTTAGAAACTCAATTCAATTCATCTTTATTTGTATAGGGCTTATACAATGTAGATTGTGTCAAAGCAGCTTCACATAGAAGATTATAGTGAATTGAAACAGTGTCAGTTCAGTTTTCAGAGTTTAAGGGCTTACTCACACTATGCCATCCGAACCGTGCCCAGGCCCGTTTCCCAGATAGTTTGAGAAGTGTGAGTGCTCTGAATTGGGCTCAGGCATGGTACACTTGGCCGGCCCTGGCCCGGTTGGAAGAGGTGGGCCAGAGCGCGGTTCACTTGGGCTCAGGCGCGGTACGCTTACAGTGTGAGTGCAAGCGTGCTTAAGCCCGAAACTAAAAAAGAGAGACGTGATTTTTAAAAGGGACTGTTTGATATGGATTAATTAATCATTCGTACTGTTCAATGAACGCAAAGTTTATTAAAGATGCAGACCCCTCACTGCACGTCAGCTGCGCCTTCAGCAAACTTCCTAATTCCTGCAGCATGAGGACTTTATGATTGTTTGTGAGCATCAAAAGTGGCTGATCTGTACGGCGAAATATTTGACTGCTTGTCACCGCATAAACGATAAAGTCAAGGTTTTAAAACCACTAAAATATTCTGTTATACCGTTCCTAAGGTATATGTGGGGGGTTTTTTTATGTTTTTTTTTTTTGTGTTGCAAAGAAATCTGTTTTTGAAACTAAGACAGTTGATTACAATGATTTATTTGAATTATTTTGCCTGACATGTTTACTGTTCCAAAATATTTTAAATGTTTCCTAAATTAAAATGTATTTTGTTCAATGTGGAAAAAGAAGTTGTTGTTTTTTACCCAGATATTTTAAAATAACTTATTTTAAAACAGTAATCGCAATACCGTGAAACTGATATTTTTATCAGGTGGTCATACCGTCAGAATCTTTTACCAGTCCATGCCCATCCACAACTGTTTACTTTCATTCACTTGTGTGACCTGAATAATACACATCTCAAATTTAACGTTATTATAAACCGTAGAGTCATAGTCATATTTGAGGATCCATAACAATAACAAACAATGATAAACAAACTAAATCTACATGTTTTTATAGCAGAAACATAACAATTTAAGAATCATACTGCATATGTCTAGTAGTCAAACTGAATGCCTTTATGACAGCAATGTTGTCCAACAAAGTATGCATATCCAAAAATGTGTCTCGATTATACAAATCACTTGCTTAACTCAAGGCATTACATTGGAGACCCATATTATCCATCAAACTGCTTGATCCGAAACCTAAATCCAGGCCTCAGGTGTTACAGGACACATCTATTAGATCTGAGGGACACAAACTCACATCTCTGTCATAGCATCATGTTGGTGATAATCCAAACCACTGAGGCCAAAGCCAGAGTTATCCAACACAGCTGCGTTAGCACAATAGCAACAGCCCTGTTGGCGCAACTCGCATTAGCGCAAAAAAAATGACAGAGCACCTCACCTGGACACACACTTCCCTGCAGAGACTTCAACAAGAAAGCGGTAAATCAGTCTTTTCTGTACTTGCACAGTGAAACAGCTGTCTGCTTGAGGATCATGTAAGCCTGAGATTATCTTCAGAGGAAACAGATGTCGTACGGTAGAGAGATATTCTCATTCTCAGGCTCTTTAATGAAAAGGAAAAAGGAGCCACTTCTGTTGTGCTGAACAGAAGACTCAGTAGCCTTTTCGGTTTGTTTGTTGCTTCTACCCAAAGGGGGTCTTGTTTCTACATGGGCATTTTCAGAGAATGAACAGACAGAGGTCAAAGGTGTCTTATTTCCAATAGCGTTGAATACTGAGAACAATAATAGTCGTGACACGCTGCCTTCTGGGAGTGTGTGAAGGTCACATGCGAAGGTCATGAACATCACACTAAACATTGCATCGAGACATATTTAGATACATAAGTACATAACATCAGAGATGTATATGAAAAAAAATTTAAAAAAATTTAATTATCCATATAAAACATAACTGCTGTGAAAGTGTTTTAAAATTTTTAAGTGAAGAAAAATTTGTCATTTCAATTGGAGTCTGAACACTCATGAATCCTGCAATGACGGAAGTTTTACTTACACCAATTTCATAACAGGATTCATCATATTGACCAGCAGAAAGGAGTTTGGTGCTCTTTTGAACTTTTTTTCCCCATACATGTTACTGAAATTTGCACTGAATGTTGGGCAAGAAAATTGTAATTCAGCACTTTCATATCTTTAGACTTCCTGGGAGTTTTTCAAAAGCATATATGATTTCAAATAATGAATAATACAATCAAACGTTGCAATATTTTGTTTTTCTGCAATATGTATTGCGATATGAATACAATTTTACCAGATGACTATCTCTATTTGGAAATAATGAATAGTTTTTAGATTGATTAGGAGGATTCTGTAGGTGAGTGAATCATGTGTAAAATATAATAAACAATCTGAATTAATCAATATAACAGAGAAAGATATAAATGAAATGAATGGTGTTTTGTGGTTTTCTGAGGAGTCTAACAGTATTCAGGTACAGTATTAAACAAATTACATGTAAAATAATACTTCAACTTTGTTGAATAAATAATTCAATAAAATAACCATTATTAAAGTTACAAATGGTACAATTTCTTACGCCTGAACGCTTTTAAAATCCTCATTCCTCAAAAACACATGCAAATAATAAACTATAATCCAGACTCAACATTGCATATGCTGCGATATAACTATTGTGAATGTTCACATTGCGATATCAATACTGAAAATGGTATATTGTGCAGCCCTTTAACCTCTGAAGCAATGTTTATTGTCTGCTGATGTCAGAAACTTTCCAAGAAATTTTCCTTGAAAACCCTGTTTAACTGGAAAAATGTCATGATACAGACATAAAAGTGGGTTGTTAGCATAATCTAATGTTGGTTTTAAAGCTGAATTTTAAACTAGCTAACAGATATGTCTACTTGGCGTAGTTTCCACTTGATTTTTCACACAAGAGATTTGTAAATTTGTTTGGGTTTAATTATCATTTGAATCAAACATCTTATTTTGCTGCTTGATCTTGCAAACCCCTTTATTCCTTTTATAGTTTCCCGTTTCATTAAATAGAAGCAAATTGGATTATACTGCAAACCGCAATCCCACGTAATCCACCTATATAGTCTTGTTCTATTAATTTAGCATCAGAAGTCTTGAACATACAGAGAAACCAGTTTACTTCTACATTGAAAGGTGGATATAAAAAGTAGATATGTCAGAGAATGCAAAATTAATAAACAATAGGCAAAAAATATATTGTATACTGTAATTCTGTATGCAAATGTAGCTTTTTGTAATAGCCAATATGTTTTATGTAAGAAACAATATATACTTATGACTTGCACTTATTCAAATATATCAAATAAGTGATTATTTTATATTTGATTATATTATATTTAAATGATTAAGAACTTCTTGCTGACAAAACGGTAAAAAAATAGGTAATATATAGTTGAAAATGCCCATGTAGAAACAAGACCCCCTTTGGGTAGAAGCAACAAAATTATAATTATAATAGTTAATATTATATAATGAATAACTTTGGTGAGCATATAGTCTTTTTCCCCCCTTTCAAATACATTATTTTCATATACATGTACATATTTTAGATATATTATTTCCATATACAAATTTTTATGTTGAAAAGCAAGTTAAAAGCTTATAGTAAGCAAATTTACATTCAACCAGTGTAAAAAAAGCCCAGTCAGGGGAGGATAGAGGGGCGTGGATGCAAACAGCCTAACATTCAGAGTGTTAACGCACACACAAGCACTGCTGTCACCAGCTGGACCAGGTGTTGATGGTATATTAGCACTAATGAATATGGAGAAAACTTGAATAAATGAGTTGCATATTGAAAGAATACCCTCAATTTTCACTGGGAAACACACACACTTATTATGCTTCCCACATGGTCTTGGTTTAAAAGACATAAACGATGATAAATTCAGTAGCCATATAACCAACGTCTGCGCAATGTCTCCAACTTAATTGACACATGTCCACATTTTCAAATGACAAAAAGAAAAAAAACCCGCCTATGGTTTAACAGTCCCCTTAGACAGGGCAGTTGCTGTGGCCTCAAGCAAAGGGGTCAAGGGGTGAGCGGACAGACATCTGCCAGAACAATGACTCAGACTGTCTGACACAACAGAGCAGCGCTAGATTTACAGCACACATGTTTGAAAAGCCTCCGCTTCTCCTTTCTGCTCTGCTTGCTTTACTTCTGGATTCAATGGCTGATTGTAGAGCTGTGGTCAAAACAAAGAACAAAAGGAGTACTAAACAAGTGGCAATGATTTTTTTATCATCACTTAAACGCCGGCTTTTGTTTGACCAGCAGCCTGAATCATGCGAGTCAGCAAATGTAAACGGCACAACATCAGCAGAACGGAGCAAATATGAGATGATGCGATTGTGTGACTATAACAGATATTTCAAAATCACAGGAAATCAGCTGGAGGAGATGCAAATAACAAGAAATGTTAGCAGGGATTAAAGTTGCAAGCTTTAACTTAATGATAATTAAGCATGAGCGTGACTGAAATAAAATGAAAGTTAAAATGTATATGTCCCACTTTTGAGTGTGCATCAAATTAAAAACACAGATAATTTTTAAAGAAAATTAAATGCAAGTAATTTTATTCGAGTTCCTGCAGGTTTCATCAAGTTAAATTTAAGACATTTTTAAGACCATTATGAATGAATTTTTAGACTTATACAGGGCTAAATGCTAAGGATTTTTTTTAATATACTAGTTAGAAATTTTCACTTGCCCTATCATCAAAAAAAGTAAAAAAAAAAATTATTTAATACATTTAATAATACAATAATAATAATTTAGTTAGAATATTTTTTTTTATTAATTTTCAAATACATCCATTCACAAACTCTATAACCCTTGCCAAGAATAGAAAAAAAAAATAGCTGTCAATTACTTCAGTCTACAATAATTATAATTTAATTATAATAAATATAGGTCAGGTCAGTATCTCCAAAAGTAAATAAATGGAGAACTTTCAAGGAAATGTTACTATAAGGAAAGTAATTAAATGCTATTTTAAAAGTTAATAATGTTAATAATGATATGCTAAAAGTTTTCATAAGGATTGTTGGTGATTGCATGTGTGTTAATAACCAGATTAGGCAGCTATACATAAAGAAAAATTAAGACCTGTTAAAAAAAAACTATTTAAGACCTACAACACAATATTTCAGTAGATTTAAGACTTTAAGGCCTAAAGTTTAGCTTTTAAGATTTAAGACAATTTAAGACTTTTTAAGACCCTGCAGATACTCTGTTTATTATTTTTTTAAATAACTTTTAAAGTCAAAATAGTAGTGGAAGAATTTCATATCATTCAGTGAAAGTGTTTATTTATAATTCTTTTGTACAAAAAACAAAACAAAAGAAAAACCACATATGCCATGTACCTACAACATGCAAATGAATAAGTGATACTAAATGCAATAATATTTTACATTTTTTAAATTTTATTCATTGTTGACAAGTGTTAAAGGTTAAAAGTATAAAGATAAATTTTGTTTTGCAACTGCAAGTAAATATGCCTGACAAGAATTGTTGATACATAAATTATAAATATATAAACTATTGTTGCACTTTATGATATCTCTGTAAATCATGATAAAAAAAAAAAAAACGTATAATGGTTTTGGTCTTATACAATCAAACATACATAATACACTGTAAAGTAAAAAATTATTAAAGCTGCATAACAGTTTTTTGATGCTTGAAAACATATTTTCTTTGGCCCATAATATTATAAATAGACATTGGCGATGCAATTATTACCCCCTCTCACGCATACGATTACACCGATAAGATCAGCCTTGGCTGGTCCATGAAGCCTATGACCACACCAGTGTGATCAGTCTTGTCTGGTCCCAGAAGCATACAATCACACCGGTGTGATTAGAATGTTCAGAGAGCACATCATCAACTGCTAAAATTCAAATCTGAGAGCCGCGCACTAAGGCACAGAAAGAGGTGCGCAGCACTTGTCATGAATCCCAATTTATCCATGCTTTTATACAAATGACATTTATTTTAGGTTTCAGACATTCAAATACACATAACTGCCAAACATGCTATTTAAGGTTTGTAAAATACACGCGAATGTCTATGGAGATGGCAATAATAATTATTTTTCAATATAACTGGACGATGTGCTTTGTTCAAATACGATATACACTGTTTATGTTACTAGAATATTTTTTTTTCTATTCCTCTGCCAGATAAACAGTTGCTTACCTTCATGTATTTCAGAAGAAATTGATGAATAAACATGACGTAAATCTAGCAGCTCAGATCTTTCCTGCGGTTGTTACTAGAAGGGATACAGCTGCAATCGGAAGTTATCAAGAAGTATTAATATTATTTATTAAATTACTCATTAATTGTATTTTAATAGCATCTATCACTACCATCTAACCCTCACAGTTATGTAAAAATATTATTTGATGTACAGTGCCAAAAAAAATGATGCTATATTGACGCGAATATCCTCAGCTGTATCCCATCTAGTCTTCACCGAGCTGCAGGGTGGATGAAGTCTAGATGGGATACAGTTGAGGATACTCGTGTCTATATAGCATAATCTAATAAAATTGTATTTTATTATATCCTCAGCGGCATCTCAGCTAGCTAAGAAAATACAATGAATGTGTAACTTAATAAATAATATAAATACTTCTCATTAAATTGCGATTGCAGCTGTATCCCTTCTAGCAACAACGGTAGTACCCATTACACATCATATAACAAATAATATGATTATTATTAAGCTGGTTAAAAGACAAAATATATGTTCTATCGCATATTTGAAAATCGGAGTATCAGAAATTTCACAATATAATTAGAACATTAGTCAATATTTAGAGAAAAAGGGGAAAAATACAATATATACATAGATCATTGAGGATGGTGGGTAACATGATAAACTTGATGCATCGCCATAGGAACTTTAGAACGCAATTAATTCTAAGTAACGATCAAAAAAAAACTCTAGCAGGACTGTCAGCTGGAGTTTAAGCTCACGCGTGAAAGGGTTAAGTTCTCTACGCAAATAATATTAGGAATACATTATTTTAAATTATAATTAAATATATTGTTTAAAAACTAAAGATTCCATTAACATTTTACGTAATAATCACACTCAAATGCTATATTATTTAAAAAACTATAAATTTTATTAAAGTTAATGTGTTCTAACCAACGATTCTCTTTAAAGCACGATTCCACAATGATTTTCTAGTCTCTAGAATAAAATCTGAGGAGACAAGCTGTTTTCTCATTCCAGCAGCTGGAGCTCCGAGTGCAAGATTTAACAGACCTCACACTGAACAAAGCTTCTCTGGGTGGCTGGTTTCATCCAGCGAAGGCCTGTCAGATCAGAGATGGATCCTGCAGTTAACCTGCAGCCGCTGCAACACACGCCACTGGAATAACGCGCTAGGGGCGCATTCAACTTAACACCACAGCAGGAATGAGACGGTGTGTGCCAGACTAAAAGAAGAAACAAGACTTAAAGAGCCATCATATCGAATCAGAGGACTCCGCTCGCCCTCTCCATTGGAGGTGACAGTACAGTAGACCTGGTCTTTACAAAGGCACAGCTATGTCTCCAGCGCTATCTGAGAAGGCTTGTTTCCTGCCACAAACGATAAATGAGATGTGCTTCAAGATGTATACAATATCAACAGTAGACATGTGTTGATATTCAATAACACAAAACATCTTTATAGTGAACAAGCGCAACACAGGCTCTTTGGAAATACGTGCTTCAGCCTACATGTTGTGAAACCGCAAAAACGTATTTCAACTAGAGCTGCACGATATTTGAAAAATGTTATATTTCAAAATGTAGTTTTTCAGCAATATATTTTGCGATAAATATAGGCTAACTGGGATAATTCTGCATTGCACATAATAATCAAATTACACGCACAGATAAATACGAAAATGCAAAGATGCAAATGAAACAAACGACTGATTTTCGTATTTTCTGGCCAGTTGTATAGTATTCAGACACACAACTTAATTAGATGGTCTTCATTTAATAAATAAATAATCTTTGTAATCTGAAGCTACAAGCGTTATAAAAGGACATGTATCTGAAACGTATTACAAAACATACCCTCCAGTAGCATTTTCAGATTAGCAAAAATATAGACAATGCCTTCTAGTGAATTGGTCATTTGAAACGTTTAACTAAACGTACCCAGAGCAACGCATGTTACGTTGTGCAAAAATGTAGGCTGAGGCACGCATTTCCAATGAGCCTGGGTTGATAGTGCATTATATTGTTATTGTGGGCACTTGAAAATACTATGAAAAAATTTAAGAGTACCTTTTAAGGATATTCATATTGTTGTTATGGCAGTGTTTTTCATAACAGCACCAAATACTCAAACACTCACATATTTTATTATAGGATTAATAATAATAATAATAATAATAATAATAATAATAATAATAATAATAATAATAATAATAATAATAATAATCATCATCATTTATTATATTATTAATATTTACATATTAAATCTGACTAATGGCAAATACAAGATATTGACTGAGAGGAGTTAAAATACCTGAACTCACAATTAAAACTACAACAGCAGTTATTAATCTTTAGTGATATCATTTGTTTAATTTAATGCTTAATAACAAATCAAAATCGCAAGCTTTTTAATTAAATAAAATTAAGTTACTTTAACCTATATTTACATATTTATAAAAATTTTGCAATTTGTTTTAAGCATTTGTTTACTTTTATATGCAGAATTGTTAAGAAAATTAAAAGTGAATAATTGTAGTATTACAGCTGATAAAATAACCTTTTATGCATTTTAAGGTAATATTGTGATAATAACGTACATCATCATACAAGCTAATCTACAGCCAAAGCAACATTTGAGCAGAGGTGAAACGTATGTTTGGCCTGCTGTTTTATCATCTCTCATCTTCTATCAACAAATTTTATCTCAATCTGCCATCTCTGACAATAAAATCATAAAAACCTGTTTGTTGGGTTTAGGATTAGTAGTTAGGGTATTTCTAGTCACATGCTTGTGTTTGTCATATATCCACTAAAGAGGTGCTTCTTAAAACAAACAGCTCATGCTAACCAAGTAAATAAATACTAGTAGGTAGCTGGCCGGTGGTTGTGGAAGGACATCATCCGGATTAACTGGATTTAAAAGGGAAAAACTGGTTGCGTCTGACCCTAGGCCAATATAGGACTTAACGTGTGGACTGTATATGGTGCACTCATTGAACTCCAAGCTAGGGAAAAGATCATTTTTATTCAACAGAGAATAGGAACTTTGGGAACTTCTAAATGACGTACACAAGCAGACAGAGAAAGTCATACATGGTTGTTGAATTTATAAGGTGTACATCTCTGACTCGTTAGGCAAATATATATATAGGCAAATCATGTGGCTTCAGTACTCACATTCACACTTGTTTCCCTCTGAACAAGAGGTTTGGTCACCTTTGGTCAACAATCCACTGTTGTTTGAAGAAATCATTTGCTCACTGTTTACTTTCTCACACATTGTTCCAAATGACTTTCTCTTTTTCACACAACAGGTGATTTTATAGAGCTCCGCGATTTTTATCAGGATACTATATTTTGAATAAGTAAAGAGGCGGTCATGCTTTAAAATAAAATAAATGTGGCCCATGCGACTTGTGCACTATATAGCTTGTGAAAACCAGGCCAAAATGTACAGGAATATTTTTCCGCAAAATATTAATTTCTGACTTTGTCTACTGTGAAACAAATGAAAATAAATGATATCTTGAAGAATTCAGAGGTCCAAAAATATAGATTTTATTTGTACAAACTGAAAAAAAAAATCTTAAACACATAATTGTGTGTTCCATATAAGTAAGCAAGAGGTTTTGAAATGACAAGTGAATAGCAGAACTGCATATTTGTACACATGTGATGTGAATACTATTATCCAAACATGCCTAACATTTTTTATAATTAGCCTTAAGGTAAGATTCAGATTTTTAAATGTAAATTTTTAATGTGTGTAATTAATGTTTTAAACATTTACATCATTTACATCTATTATTTATTCCACAAAAAGGGATAAAATGGTTTATGGAATAATTACAAAGCTGTAATTTCCACATATTTTTTTAAATCATGTCATTGTGTAAACATTTCAAGAGAGTTTGAAGCATTCAGGAGCAACAAATATTGTGCGTAGCTTCAGTAAAGGTTATTTCATTTATACCTTATCCTCCATACCATACTAATCTTGTTCATATCGCCACACCTTTCAAGCACTCTTCTTTTCACCTCACTGTTCCCCATGTCTGCCTTGTCACCAAATCTAAACTTAAAACACATCTGTTTAGAATAGCCAACTCTCTTTAACTCAACTGCACTTTTTAAAATTGTATTGTATTCTAATGACTTTTATATTGTGTTTTTATTTGAACCGACTGTCCTTGCTCTCTTGTACGGTGACCTTGAGTGTCAAGAAAGGCGCCTTTGAATAAAATGCATTATTATTATTGACTCATTCATTTTCTTTTCGGCTTAGTCCCTTTAATAATCTGGGGTCACCAAAGCTGAATGAGCCGCCAACTTATCCAGCATATGTTTTTACGCAAGGGATGCCCTTCCAGCTGCAACCCATCACTGGGAAACACCATACACTCACCTGTATTATTATTATTATTATTATTATTATTATTATTATTATTATTATTAATAATAATAATAATAATAATAATAATACAGTGAAGACTAAGAAGATTATTTAATTTCTGTACCAGAATACGGTTAAATTCCATTGAACAAAAACACTTGTTTAATTAATTTTTCTCCCACTATATTATTATATGCTTGTACATTTCTTTTATTGATGTGCGTTATTTTTCACAGACAAAATCACCCCAATCATTTTAAACTGATACATTCTTTACAATTAAAGCTATTCAAGTCATCTAGCAAAATACTTTATATTAAACAATATATATTGCAGAAATACAAAATACTGGAATGTTTCCTTTTTTTTTGTCCAATATGCCAATAAGCCTCCAACAAATTACATAGAAACCCATTCGATCATTATGCTTTTATTAAATGTTAGTCTAATACTGAATGCTAGAGCATTCACTAATTTCTGCAGTCATAAAATTGCTTCTAGATCATGTTTTTAACTTATCTTAGCCACATACCTACTAGATAGTGTTGTTCCAATACTGAAATTTCTAACTTTAATAAGATGCCTTAAAACAAAATTGATATTCGATACCATTTTCGATACTGTAAGGTACATTTTCGATACTGTGCCAAAAACACTATCTAGTTAAGGAGATCTCCCACTGGTTACCAATGAGATGAGTCTGTGTACTGCTGCTGGTAAGACAGAGAGCAAGAGAGAGTAAAGCTGATATTGATACTAACCAAAAGCAAGATTGTATTGTTTTAAATATTTCAGTAACAATATTTGGGCTGCACGGTGGCGCAGTGGGTAGCATGTTCGCCTCACAGCAAGAAGGTTGCTGGTTCGAGCCTTGTCTGGGTCAGTTGCCGTTTCTGTGTGGAGTTTGCATGTTCTCCCTGTGTTGGCGTGGGTTTCCTCCGGGTGCTCAGGTTTCCCCAACAAGTCCAAAGACATGCGGTACAGATGAATTGGGTAAGCTAAATTGTCCGTAGTGTATGTGTGTGAATGAGTGTGTATGGATGTTTCCCATTGATGGGTTGCAGCTGAAAGGGCATCTGCTGCGTAAAACATATGCTGGATAAGTTGGCAGTTCATTCCGCTGTGGCGACCCCGGATTAATAAAGGAACTAAGCCGAAAAGAAAATGAATGAATATCAATATTTATCAAAATATCAATGTTTGTCAAACAGCTTGTGTCTGTTGTAGACAGTGTAAAGCCATTTTCCTTGAAAGAAAATATGAAATCTTGCTCTTTCAAATGTCAGAAATGTTGTTGTTGAATTAATTGATTCAACTAATTATCAAACTTTACATGAAACATTTCCTAAAAAACAATTGCAATTTAACAGCATTAATTATCTACCAAGACAACAAAACCACAGCCAAACCTCAAAATAAAGCCTTGGGGATAAGAACGAGTTGAACAACACAGCTTAAGCAGTACTGTACACAAATGTCATTATAAGAGACGTTCCCTGACTAATACAAACTCTAGGCTCAGGATGTGTCCTGTGTATGAGCTGGGAACAAAATAAGCTAGATGTTTTCTTAATGAAATCTCCCTTGTGCCTGGTCTCTATGGAACAAACAAACCAACGTTGGCCTGAACACTGGGGCAGAACACAATGGCACGGCAGTGAGCCAAAACAAACACACATTCTGCAAGTTGGCTTGATACGTTTGATGACCCAGACTTCCTCAATCCCTCTGCAACGCCAGCACAGATATCAGAGAGAGCGCGGAGTCACTGACAAATAGCTTAATTAAATCAGACCCACAGGAATGCATGAGAGAAATGGGAAATTAAGAGTCTGGAGACAGACCTCGGGCATGGTTGAGTTTGGGGCTCTCACTGATGGGGGGGATTGGGGTGGATGTCGCAGAGATCAAGGTGGTGATAAGACGGATCCCACCTGCACTGCAGAGGCCCAATGGGAACTTGATGAAGGAGTATAGAACTAAACCCAGAGCAGACGTGCTTAAAGTGGTTCCAATTTAATGAGAAAGTGCACAAGGAACCAATATCAATCTTTTTATACTAAATAAGAAAAGCTCTTTTTTTAATATATTTTTTTAAACAATTAAACAAGTTGGTAGTGTGGCTTTACATATGGGTAGACACTTGCAAATGTAATTATATAGAGGTCAAAGATGAGATGTCCTATATTTGCTTTAAAAAATGTCTTACGACTAGTAATGGGCGATATAAACGATATGCGATATAAACGATACAAAATTGGCCTACGATAGAGATTTTAATTCTATTGCACTATCGCGATAATGCATGTTTGATGACGCAATCTACCCGCAAAATTAAGAGCAAAGCCGGCCGCGTAACCAATCTAGACTTTACCCCATTCGGTGCCATGCATTGCTTAGCAACGTATACAAAACAATGTAAAGACCGCTTGACGTGAAAGTAAATAAAAATGCCGCTATATTAATGTGCTTATCGCATTTCCGGCCGGCCGCGTATCCAATCTAGACCTTACCAACCGGACATGTCCGAGATTCTGCTTTTGCTTTCGATATGAATTGTATTCATTTTTGTATTACTTTATACACAAACTTTGGCTGGTGCATCTCAATCTCTCAGCAGCATCAACACTGCAGCAGACAGAGAGAGGGAGAGGGAGAGAAAGAAAGCAGATTTGACCTGTCAGTGGTGCTCACTGAAAAGAAACAAACTTTTTTTTTTTAATTTGTTCGTTAAATAAGAATAAGAAATCAATAAGAAATTATTCTGTTGCTGAAGGTCATTAAAGTTATATAGAAAAGATGGTGTTACTTTGGGGCAGAAGGAAAGAATGAAAGAATTTTCTTTATTTAAAATAGCCATGCCTAATACTGGAACTATAGCCCTAATTCACAGTGTCCGTTCCTTTATTAACAAGACACCAGTTTTAATTTCATTAGGAGATCAAAATTTTTAAAAACCAAATGCTTTACCTTAGGCTGCAGGTTTGAAATTTGTTTTTATTTAAAGTATCTGCAATACACAATTTTATTTGACTAATTAAAACTGGAAGTAATTTCAGTACAGTGTAAGTTCCTTAACTAAAAGGACACCAGTTTTTTTTGTTCTCTGCAACTTGGAATTTAGGAACCAAGGACTTAAAAGAAAAGTCTTTCTTTCTAAAAGGCACTACATTTAGTTTATTTATCTGCAACATTGTGTTGTTTAATTATAGTTTTGCTTTTGCACAATAAATGTTCTCAAAATGACATGCAAAATTTCTTTATTTCTTAAAAAAAAATAGCAGTTTGGCTTTCCTAAGGGTCTATGTAACCTGTTCTGAAATGGTTCTATTATAATTTATATATCGCAATATATATCGTTATCGCAAGAGGCTGCAATGTATATCGCAATATGGATTTTAGGCCATATCGCCCATCCCTACTTACGACCATTTAAAACATGCTAGAAACCAAACTTTTCATTTCATGAAAAAGTCATAAAATTGTTTCTAGACCATTTTTAACTTTAAATCTTACTGCGGAGATATCATTATGCAAAAATAAAGTAAAACATTGGATTTGTTTGATTCATAGATAACTGACGCTCCAACTTGTGGCCGCTTGTTCAAAAGCAGAGAAGATTACTGAAAGTTTCGCTTTTGCAGCTTCTTTTGTGGAAAGAGACGAAGGTGTTTATGACACAGATCCAGGAGAGAGGCAATCACCAGCTGATTTGGTATCAACTTGTTACCGCCCAACGAGTTGACAAATATGTGTTGCACATAGGCATGGGCCGGTATAAGATTCTGACGGTATGATAACCTTGGATAAAAATATTACGGTTTCACGGTATTGTGATTATGGCTCTAAAATAAGTTTTTTTTTTTAAATGTCTGGGTAAAAAAAACTAAAAAAGAAAACCCATTGAACACAATATATTTTATTTTGGTAAACATGTCAGTTTGAAAAATGAAAATGAATCATTCACTTCTGCTGTCCTCATTAGTTTCAAAAACACAGATTTTTTTACAATTTAAAACAGCATCTTTGAATAACTTTTCTGCTGGAGATAATGTTGTCCTAAACCACACAAAAAAAATAAAAATATTAAAATCTTATACCATAGGAACGGTATAGCAGACAATTTTGGCAGTTTTAAAACCTCGACTTTTCTAAATCGCGATATACCTTGAAAACAGTTATCATCCCATGCCTAGTTGCACATTTATGCAGCAAAATGTAAAACATACAAAATAAAAAATTATATTTTTTAACCGTTTAACTGGTAGCATTGATCAGTTGAAAATCCATCCTTTCGGTTAACGTTTAATAGGTTAATCAGAGCACCCCTAGCCTCATCTGATTATATAACTGCATTTTGAAACTCAAAAAGGGCATTTTCAACTGCAGGGAGCACAATAAACCTAAAAAGATCCAGACTTCTGCTAGAAAAGGCTAACATGTTGAATGGTTAAAAACTGAGAGTCATTTTCCTTCAAACCATTGTACATTCTTTATTGGAAATTTTTTATTTAGTGAAATTTATTTTTTTATTTTACAACTATTGTTTTCGTTTTATTTTACATTAAAAATGTAATAATAAAAGTGTTGTTAATTCGGTTCAATTTGTTTGTTTTTTCATAAAAAAAAAACACTACAAAAAGTACAGAACTGATAAGTGGTATCGATAAAAGTAATAATACTGTTAAAACCTTAACAATACCCATACCTAATCTTAGCCACATACCTACTAGACAGTGTTGTCACAATACTGGAATTTCTAACTTTGATACAGTACCTTAAAAAATATCGATATTTGATACCATTTTTGATACAGCGAGGTACATTTTCGATAATGCGCCAAAAAGGCTATCTACTGTAGTTAAGGAGATCTGCCACTGTATACCAATGAGATGGGTTTGTTTACTGCTGCTGGTAAGAGAGAGAGAGAGAGAGAGAGAGAGAGAGAGAGAGAGAGAGAGAGAGAGAGAGAGAGAGAGAGAGAGAGAGAGAGAGAGAGAGAGAGAGAGAGAGAGAGAGAGAGAGAGAGAGAGAGAGAGAGAGAGAGAGAGAGAAAGAGAGAGATCCGGTATCGATACTAGTTAAAAGGAAAATCGTATCACTTTAAATATTCCAGTATGGATACGTATCAAAATATCGATATTTATGACAACACTACTACTAGGACAATTTAACATCTTGAATCAATGCACACTGTGGCACTTTTAAATCACAGTTTCTCCATCTACAGTAGATACTTATTTTAGCATATTTTATTTTAGATTAAAAAAAAAGAATTTTGGCTAACAATATTTTAATAAATATTAATATTTTAGTACATTATTGAGGCTATATATTTATTTCTGTTTAAATATGAAACAACCTGGCTTTAGGGTGGGTCTTACTTTTCCAATATTTAAACAACAGACCATGAAAGGCAGTCGCCTGGAAGAAACATGTCTGGTATCAAACTGTTCTATTTTCAGCATTTTCCAGTCTGGCATCAAGATAGACATTATTCAGGATCCTGATAAGGCTGATGACTGAAGCTTTCAAGCAACAAGAAGTCATTTTGATGATTAAAACCCCCAAAGTGAGGAGGGAGCTCTGAAACAGATACACCCACAATATAAAATTGGAAAAAAAAAAACAAAAGGTATATTTAAAAGCAATAATTTACATGGTATCAACTATATAGTGTGGTGGTAGATGAGGCAAGACTTTTTAATGTGTTTAAATCACCGTGGGTTTCTACAGCTGCACACCACACTAAGCTGCCCTACATCTGTTGCTTCTCGCATAATTAAGATGACCCCGGTCTGGAAACCAAAATTTGGGGGACCAAAACACAGGCCTCTCCTTCTGTTTCACAGATTCGTAAATTCCATCGACATGTGTGTATTTGTCCATCCATACATGCATTCAAAAATATAAGGTCTTATAAAATGAAAATAAAATAGTGGAATCCAGTCATACACATGGAATTTGCTCTTTATCTCCCAAAACTTTTGAATTTGGCAAAACTTGGATGAATAAACAAATGCAGAGCCGTACACTTAATTAAATCATGATGTGGATTAGGGTCTGTGAAACTCTGCAAAAGACTGCTAGTTACACAGTTTGCATGTTCTGCATGTCTCAAAGTGAATAAAAGGTGTAGTCCACAAGGTTGCCAGGTCAGAGCAACAAAACCATACAATTGCTATACAAAAATAGTCTAAAAGTAGCTAAACTGCATTCCGCAGTAGGACAGTCTTCGTCGAAACTGTGTTCCAGTGGGACAGCCTCAGGTGAAATTGCACTACGGGGGCTCTTCCTCAGCCAAAAATCTTGTTTTACACCCCTTTTACATCTGCTGAAATTGCATTTGTTTTCCCATAATTTAAACCAAAGGCTAAGAAAAGACCTGTGATAACACTGTAAAAAGTCTAACTTTGCTGGAAAACAGAAGACCTGGTAACACTGCTAATCTAATCTACGACTTCACAACAACCTGACAAAATATTAAAGGTTACGTTTAACTTGAAGAAATTATGACACAAATATACTGTATTAATCCTGCAGTACAATTCAAAATAAGACCAGTAACCATTAAACTATTGTTTCCAAAACAGATGGTTTGTATTTCATGTTATTAGTATTACATTTTAAAAGATTTATAAATTGTTACTTGTCAAAGTTCTATTCATTAATTTGATGTGACGAAGGGCAGAGGGTTGCTTTCTAACTACTGAGAGATTTCAGCTGCTGTCTGGACTTTCCATGCCTTTCTACACCTCCCTTTCTTCATGTGTTCAATACTTTTTTTCCTGTGTCATTTCATTTTACGACACATAATTTGTAAACTGATTTGTTTCAGGGTTTCTGCAGGTTTCAGCAAGTTAAATTTAAGAGTTTTTAAGACATTTTAAGACCATTATGAATGAAATTTTAGACTCATACTGGGCCAAACACTAAGGAATGTTTTGAATGGCCCAGTTAGAAATTATTTTTATTTGCCCTGTCAAACTTTTTTTTTATAATTTAATAAATTTTAGAATACAATAATATAAATTTAATAATTAAAAAGATAATATTTTAGTTATTTGAGCAAAATATTTTAAATATGGTGTCAAAACAAGCAAGCTCTAGTTGTATACATACACTATTTTAATATAATCTTTCTTAAAAATTGAAAAAAAAAATAGTTTTAAAAACTATAATAAACTAAATGTATGCACAACAGGCGGTCCAGGAACAAATGTTATTGTAAAGAAAAAAATTAAACTATTATGGTAAATAGAGCTAAAAAGTACATTCTTAAAAAAAGAAGTTAAAAGTTTTATTTTTTACAGTATTTATTGGATGTGTGTTGGCCAGATTGGGTAGCTATACATAAACAAATGAAAATTAAGACCTGTTTAAAAAAGATTTGAGACCTACAACACAATATTTATATATACTTTATATAATTTATATATCACAATATAATATACTTTTTAAGGTCTAAAATGTATTTTTTGAGATTTAAGACATTTTAAGAGTTAAAGACCCAGCGGATACCCTGTTGTTTGGTTTTCTTTGTATGTATGGATTTCTTTGGTTGTGACCGACATCCAGTGAAAATTTCAAGTCAACGGCACCTTTAGAAATATGCTTTCTGGGGAAAATGATGACATGATCAATACTTATTTTCCCCACTGTATGCATGTACTGTATGTAGGCAAGTAGATGGATCGATAGATTGATTTAGTATCATAGAAAGATAGATAGATAGATAGATAGATAGATAGATAGATAGATAGATAGATAGATAGATAGATAGATAGATAGATAGATAGATAGATAGATAGATAGATAGATAGATAGATAGATAGATAGATAGATAGATAGATAGATAGATAGATAGATAGATAGATAGATAGATGCGTACTCATATATGCTGAGCACTGGATATGTATATTTGCATCATATATATAATATAATATTATACATTATATTATTTTTGAACACCAGTTTAAACAACTATAGACAATTACAAAGAATTAAACAAAAAACACAATATGGGGATCGTGTGGGGGGGCTGTGTTTGGGGGAGGTTGCAATATGGCAAGCAGAATGACAATGTGTGCCTGGCCAAGTGCAGCAAAAATGACGAAAACCAACCCCTATAAAAGGTCCCCATAGGGGTTCAGAAGCTTCAAAGGGGTAAATGTTAAAGAGCAACACCTGGCATGCTCGGCTTTGTGGTGACTTGTTGCCTTGACAACGAGGCCTTCTGTCTGATACTCGAATAACCATCGGATGGTGCGGGACACTCGTTTTAAATTATGAGAAGGAGATTATGCTGAAATTTCCCCATAGATCCCGGCGAGCGACACTCGAGGTAAACAAGACTGCAGTCGAGAAAGCAGAACAAATTCGAGCCCATTTGCAAGCTTGCTAGCTTTCAGTAGTGTCAGAGAATTCTTCTTTAGGAAGTTATGAGAAACGAACGCCCGAGATTCGATCTGAAAAGTGGCAACACTATTCGTTGTTTGAGGTCAAAACAACACGGCCTGAAATTAACTTTGGGAAAACCAATTTAAACAGTGTCAAATCTATCAGCTCCTCCCGGCCCTTCATGCTTCCTTCAATTCTGAATTGAATTTCACTTGTCTTGCGGTTGAAATGTGGCGTATAAGAAAATATACCTGTCAAATACCTCTTCTCTCTAAAACATGAGCAAAAGTTCTACTACTTCACTGGTGTTTAGTTAAGAGCCCGTGGGCCTATTCATCCTGCATTCTCTTTCTCTCTCACACACACACACACACACACACACACACACACACACACACACACACACACACACACACACACACACAATACTGGCCAGCCGGTGAATCAATTTGCAGCGTTTAATTACGATTGGGTGATTTTCTCAGCTGATACCCCCCCCAGACCATGGAAGACATATTTCACATGGTTGCCAGTGTTGAGACACAGCTGAGATGATTTTCTGTGGAAAAGTCTAAAGCCCCCAAAACCCAGACGGCACGCTGAAATCCCTAATCACTTCACCACAGCTGCTATTATGGATAGCCAATCATGTCTAAATGAGCATTAAGCACGGTAATCACTTCTAAGAATGAGAGCGCGACCCTTACCACACCTATTTTCCCCAAATTTACGGATCATTTTGGATTACGCATTCTCTCTAAAGAAGGGATAACAGTCTATGAAGACGTAAATGACACTCACATGTGGTATGAAATTAAAAGCCTTGCTGGAATAAGGATATGAAGTTAACAACCACAATCAACCCGTTACGACTACAGAAACCATCATCAGGGTGTGCTTATGGGCCAAACAGAAGTCTCGCTAAATTCTTTGGCACTCAAGTTCAAAAGTGTGCTGCCACACCTGCCGAACACTGCTTAACATTAGGATGGCAGTAAAGCAGGTGATCAAATGCATGAAAGACAATCGGTGATCTAAAAATGACAAGGCCAATAGAAATGAGATGTGGGAGGAACGGCTCTGGTTCTGTTCACTGCATGCAATAATGATAGTATGCATCAAGGAGGAATTTCCTACCACAAATCTCTAAGTCCCATGAGATATAAGCACATTCGGTGATTAATAATAATTCAGGGCTTGCAAGGTACTGTTTAATATCAGAAGATTGTAATAAATACCACCTGAACCAGGAGGCCTGGGGGTGCAATTTGATATTTAAATGCTGCTATGATAATTATAATACCATCTCAATAATTGTTATTAGGGATGCTCCAATCAGGATTTTTGTAGCTAATACCGATATTATTTTATTTTCCTAATATTTCCAGCCAGGTTTTATTGAACTTGCAATATTGTTAAAAACACAGATCATTCAGCTCTGATATGCAAAAAGATTTCAGTTCTTATATGCACTCTGCTTGTAAACTCATAAACATACAATTGACCAGATTAGTACTGATCGAGTCATGAAATGTGATTATCGGCCGATACTGATACCTGGTCGATCGATCGGAGCACCCCTAATTGTTATATATATATATATATATATATATATATATATATATATATATATATATATATATATATATATATATAGTTGGGTAAGTTACTTCAAAAATGCCATTAATTACTATTTAAATAGTTAAAATTGTTTTTAAAATACTTTAATTACCATGTCTGAAAAGTAAACTTAATTAGTCAAGAAGTAATTTAATTACTTGACTCAAACTTAAAATCTCTATAAAATTCAAAGCATAAATATTAAAAATGTAACTTAATCCTTTAAATCTGAGCCAAGGGGGACATTTTAGCATTACTAAAAATGTAACAAAAAGAGTAATAAACATTATGCATCAAAACACAATACATTTCAAAGCAATGACACATTTCATAAATATCAAATATTGGCATAAATGACTCAATTAATTGCTCAAGCATGTTCAGTCATACTCTAAATAAAACCTTCTTTAGTTGAAAAATAGAATTATTCAACTAAATATATTTGTATAACCAAAAGACACAATTTGCTTCTCTGAATTGATTTATACAGGAATGTACAATGTTTGTACAGTATTTAAGGCAAGCACATTATAAGCAACTGTGAATAAATTACATAAAATTAAAAGTAATCCCTTACTTTACCTTTTCAGCAGTAACTAATCACACTCTCTCTCCCTCTCTCTCTCACACACACACACATTATTAATTAATCAACACAACTAACTGATGAATGTAGCAAAGCTGCCATGCGTCTGTGCCATACACTGCACGCGCAACACTGTTGCCAAATAAGATACAGCTGTGTCTCCAGCAAAATGAGATACAAACAGTCATTTCAAATGAGGCATATTGGATCTGAAGAGTCCAACTGCTTACCCAGCATATGTTATTCATAACGTTGTAAATAAATAAAATGGTCCATTGACTGATCAAACACGACGAAAGCAGCTCGGAAACGAAGCGTAACCGTCGCCCATTACTCGTCAACATGCTGGAGGTTATATCCATTATCTCAAATAGTAATATATGGATATTGTACATACCCGTTGTGTTCATATGCAGTCGTATGGATTGAATGTGCTGCTCTTTCGCGCTGGTGTCCGTAATATGAACTGCTGGAGATGAAGAACACCTTCGCCAAGTGTAAACGCTTCGCCCTTGTGTTTTCCTTTCCTGTTAAAAGGTAACTCCCGGTTTCCGCGCGAAGCAGTCGGTACGTAACAAACGTAAAGGGTTTGCGATCAGGAGATCAGCATAAATAAAGAGATCAGCATAAATGAAGAGTGCAGCCCGTCTGCAGGACCTGTGTCTGTGTATGTGTGTGTGTGAACTGTAGCGACACGGATCTGCTATCATTTAAAGACGCCGTGCGCATACGGGCGCTCTGCAACGGCTTCTGCGCTTAGTGGGCGGAGTTATGCTGATTTATTCATGAGGAGGCGGGAAATGAACCCGCCCCCTGTTCTCCACATGCTGCACCTTGGCCTAAAAACTATTATAATGCGGTATATTTCATAATAACAAAGTAGTGTTGACCATGTTTTCCTTAGTCCGCTACGAAATAAATGTTGATCTGCTTTAATTTAAAGATTAATTTATTATATGCTTTTGATTGGTCATTAGGCCTACTCACTCATTCAAAGGAGTAAAAAAGTAAATAAAATAAAAAAATATATATATGTATATGTATATGTATATGTATATGTGTGTATATATATATATATATATATATATATATATATATATATATATATATATATATATATATATATATATATATATATATATATATATATATACACCCGGTCCAATCTGCAATGTACTATGAAGCAAAGACATTTATTATTTATTTATTTACTTATTTATTTATTACTGTTTTAAAATATTAATTATTTTTTAAATTTTTAAAAAAATTTTTTATAATTTATCAGTGTAAGCATGTGCATTTGCTTGTTTGTATATTTATTTGTTTAAATTATTTTTTTCATTTGGTGAATATAGTGGTTAGAGTTTATCAAACAACCAAACAAATGAACACACACACACACACGCACACGCACACGCACACACACACACACACACACACGCACACGCACGCACACACACACACACACACACACACACACACACACACACACACACACACACACACACACACACACACACACACATACACACACACACACACACACACACACACACTTCAACTTTATACATATATGTATACACACACAGTTGAAGTCAGAATTATTAGACTCCCTTTGATTTTTTTTTCTTTTTTAAATATTTCCCAAATGATGTTTAACAGAACAAGGAATTTTTCACAGAATGTCAGATAATATTTTTTCATCTGGAGAAAGTTTTATTAGTTTTTTTTTTTTGGCTAGAATAAAAGCAGCTTTTAATTTTTTAAAAACCATTTTAAGGACAAAATTATTAGCCCCTTTATATTTTTTCAATAGTCTACAGAACAAACCATCTTGATACAATAACTTGCCTAATTACCCTAACCTGCCTAGTTAACTTAATTAACCTAGTTAAGCTTTTAAATTTCACTTTAAGCTGTATAGAAGTGTCTTGATGAATATCTAGTCAAATATTATTTACTATCATGGCAAAGATAAAATAAATCAGTGATTAGAGATGAGTTATTAAAACTATTATGTTTAAAAATCTTCTCTCCGTTAAACAGAAATTGGGGGGAAAATAAACAAGGACTTCAACTGTATGTATATTGTTTTTTATTGTTTTTCATTTTAATAAATATGAATAATGGATATAGCAGTTAGCACTTATTTTTATCTGGACCTTTTTTCCAATCTTTCAAATATTTAAATATATATAATCTTTAAATGGTGTTTTCTGCAATTCCTTTATTTCCCTTTAACCAAAAAAAGAAACTGGCACTTAAAATATTTAAAATATTTAACTACTTTTTTATTTTTAATGTACACAAATCATTGATTTGATCTGCTGTTGCTCTAACCTGCCTTTTGGGCATCAAAACCTGACCAATGCTAATACCAACCTCTGCATCATTACTCATGTTTTCCTCTTCAAATTTGACACTTAACACTCAAGGATGAAAAGGGTATTAATGGATTATACACTAGCCTATAATTTGCAACACTTTTTAAATACCCAAAGGCCAGAAGAGCTGTAAATGGAAGGTCCTTGGCATTTCTGAGGAATCTGTAGATGCTCATTTGAGTATCCTTGGATGTTCACTGATGTGTTGCAATAATGAATGAAAAACATTCTGTGTAAAATCTATTAAAGTATAAAAACATGTTCAGACTGACTAAACAAGCGCAGGCTAATGCATAAAATGTGCTTAATTTTGGAAATGTTTTCTGGTAATGATCCTGATCAAAGAACAAAACGCAGCAGAAAGAAATATTTTCTTTCTTGTAAAATGATGGCGGCATGTGGCTTCTCTGAACACAAAGCTTTTAGAAAGAGGTTAGAAACTATGAATCCTTAATGGGATGGTTCATCCAATTCTTCTTACAGTATTTATCCACCCTAAGGCAATCCAAGCAGTAGGTGAATTTTTCACTTTGACTTTTTTTCAACAGCGGATTTCAAAAGATTTTAAGCTGAAACTGTGGTCCTTGGTGATTCATTAAATGCAAGTCATCATCTTTCGGCATTTTGTAAAAAGGCACACAGTATGTAGACGAAACAAAAATGAATACCTGAGCCTCCTGGTGATTCATTGAGGTCTTATGAAGTGAAACTACTGTCTGTGCGAGAAACTGAACATTATTTGCAACACTGTTACCTTTAATCCACAGCCTTAGCAGATGGTTCTGAGAATGTTCATGACAGTCTGTGAGCCTGTGGATTAAACACAATAATCCACATAGCACATAACATGTAAGAGTCATAATCTGATTCTCACTCATGTAAGTAAAGGATTCAGATTAAAGACAGAAAATTCAGTGGAAATTTAAAGGTCCATTGAAATTCTATGTGCGATGTAATTTCAACTGAAACAGGAAGACAGGGTGGGACATGTAAAAGCCCCTCCCTCCTTTAAAAAATAGCCATAAGCAATTATATCAGTAAAAGTGAGGTGTACTGAGAAACACACCGCTGCCATAAAATGCACCCCTCATAGACTTTCATTAGCATTCTCAGTCTAAAAAAAATCAAACGCCATAATTGATTAAAAACATTAAATGATTATTATTTTGATGGATAAAACAATGACAAGAAGTGAAACACATTTTAAAATGCACTAAGTTTACAAATAAATGTAAAATAAATAATATTGACTGTAGTGTAGCCTAAAATCAAGCCTTTTTGCGGGTTTTAAACAGACATTTAGGCTGCATGGACATAAAATTGTTGTTGCTGTTTTAAACTAAAACACACATTAAACTTTTCACTTTATCTCATCAGTATTGTATTTAAAGTCAATTTATTTATTTATTTATTTATTTATATATCTTCTTTAAAAGAAGGATTCCATTCATGAAACTCACCTCAGTCCCTCTCATTAGTATCATAACTTTATTATCATTTTTTTAAAAAACTATTTCATTTCATAGATACACATTTCAGAGTGGATATATTTTACGGCAGATGTGTGTTTCTCGACACAACAGGGGCTCTATTTTGATGATCTAAGCACATAGTCTAAAACAAACAGCACCGTTTTGCTATTTTAAGGACAGGAAAAATAGTCGGCGTGCCCAGCGCATGCTCTAATATATTATTAAGTTATTGGTTTGTTTTGGACGTAATGTGCATTAAACCAATCAGAGTCTCTTACCATTCATTCATTCTCCTTTGGCTTAGTCTTTTATTTATCAGAGGTCCCCACAGCGGAATGAACTGCCTACTATTCCAGCATATGTTTTATGTTTTCAAATGCCCTTCCAGCTACAACTTAGTACTGGGAAACACCAATACACTCTCGCATTCACACACACTCATACAGTACGGCCAATTTTGTTTACCCAATTCACCTACTACATGTCTTTAGACTGTGGTGGAAACCGGAGTACCTGGAGGAATCCTGCACGAACATGGGGAGAACATGCAAACTCCACACAGAAATGCCAACTAATCAAGCCGGGACTCAAACCAGCGACCTTCTTGCTGTGAGGCAACAGTGCTAACCACTGAGCCACCTCGCCGCCCATGTCTCTTACCAATCAAGGTATATTGCAATTGCCTCAATGCACCAACAATGCTTAACACACCTCCTTTTCAGACCAGGATTGCCACAAATGCATTTGTTATTTAAACAAGGTGGTGCAGGACATGAAAATGATACCTGTGCTAGTATGAAACTAGCAAAAAACACTTGCAACATGCATGGTGCCACATTGAACAAAAAGTATGATTGAGTTTGAGTTTAAGTGCATCTGACTCATGAAAGCAACAAAACATCACAGCAATGAGTCTAATAGTTTCTTTTCTCTAAAATACAGCATTTAGTGTAATGTAAATGAGTCTGATACGACTTGTGGACATATGATCTGTTTTTTGCTGTTGTGTCGCTGGACTGGAGCAGAGGGTGTGTGCGTGTGCGTGCGTGCGTGCGTACGTGCGTGCGTGCGTGCGTGCGTGCATGTGTGTGTTGCTGAGATTTACATGAATTTACACTGGAACTACCAGAATTCTATATAGATAAACTATAGACCATTTCAATGTGGTCATGTCATTGGCCCATGAACATTTCCTGCTTGTTATCAAACTATTTCAGAACTGTAACAAGAGGCTATTCAAACATAACTTCATGTTAAAACAGCTATCATAACATTATTTATTAATATGTGGCACTTTTAGAATTTTCAGAAGCTATAGAAATTAAAAATGTAAAAGAGGAAATGTGTTGGGACCATTGTTTTTGTTTACATCCCTCAAAATGATCTATAATGGCCATAGTGGTCATTCTGACTGCTAATAATAGACAACCGAACTGAATTTTGTCACATTATATTTACTTTCTCACTTTAACTGAGATTTTAGAATTTTCACCGCAGTGAAAATGTTGTTTTTGAAGGTTTTAAAGACATGTCTGAAGTAAATGTATGTTTTTTTTTCAAGCAGGAAGTTGTTAGGCAACAATATGGCTCTGTAGTTTTAGAGTTAAAGCAAAAATAGACTAAATTACCCCAATGAAAATCATATTTACATTTTCTGAATTGTTTATCCCCTAGCTACACTGTAAAATAAATCAGTTGTTTTAGAATTTTGTTCCGGCAGCTGGGGTAAAATAACGTAAAATAACAGCCGTTAAATTACAGACATTTACCATGAAATAACAGCCGTTAAATTACAGACATTTACCATAAAATAACAACCGTTAAATTACAGACGTTTACCATAAAATAACAGATGGTAATTTACAGAAATTTACCGGAATTTCAATTTAAGAAAATTTCAGTAATTTAACGTGTTATTTTACGGTAATTGTCTGTAATTTACCACAGCTGCTGGAAAAAGTAAAATAATTAAATTCAAGCAAAATACTGCAAAAAAATTTCTTGCAAAAATTCAACTAATTTTTTAGTATTATTATTATTATTTTTGCTTCTCTTGATTTTTCCTCTTTTTAAAATTTGTATTTAATATTTTTCTATAACATATAAGTTTGGGTGTACTAGTTTTTGGACCGTTATTGTAAGTTATTTTGTTAGATAAGCTCCAGATTTGGCTTCAGTACTGACTAGTCTAATGTATATGCACAAATATAATATTGTATAGCTTCCTATTCAACATATGGATTTAAAAGATAGATTTGTGAGGGGTGTACTTATATATGTTGAGAACTGTATGCAAGTGTTCAAGATTAAATTTTCAGGTGAACAGACAGTTGCATATGAATAAATGACAGATTCCAGCCCTGTCTTGTTTGTGGGTGGGACATTTCAGATACTGGAGAGCATTTGATTGGTCAGAAGATCTGATGAAAAGCTGAAGTGCTAGGTGAGGACATTAAAAATAGTTTTGAATGCTTATATCTTCTAAATGCGCACCTTGTCAGTGATTGGAACACATTAGCTTATAGATAACCTAACGGTAACAGCTAAATTTTTATTTCCAGAGGATTTTAACTATTAGACTCACTGAACACATTTAGTCGGCTTTGAAGAATACACAACTTAGACATCTCTGGCACATTGAGATGAGGCCTGTCGGATGCACCGGGCAAAGCATTAACAAAGAAACCTCCTAATGCGAAATACATTCGATTTCCAGTTGCTTAGTGCCAACACTTAATTGAGTAAAAGTCAAACTGCTCTGACTGATATGTCATCTGGATGGGTTTGTTGGCAGAATCTCCCCGAGAAGTCACTCGTGCTGGAATGGCTACTAAATGGAAGCAAATTTAATGCTTAAAACGAAATGTTTCCAATCGCATCTCCTCGTTTTGACCTGCTCAGATGTGACATGGACTTGGAGTACTGAAGATTCAGTGAAGTTTGGTCTTAGTGAGCGATCTGTGTGGGCTGGGAGTGCTTTTAAATGTGCTCATATGCGGTTACAAGGTGTTGCTGAGGTGTTCTAGCTGTTTTTAAGTGGCAAAAGACCCTTCCCCAAATGAATGAATGAATGAATGAATGAATGAATGAATGAATTGTTAAATCACCAGCAAATTAGAAGAGTGATAAAGTGGCATCTATCCATCCATCTATCTTTTTGTCTGGCTGTCTGTATAATAATAAATAACAAGTTTATTTTATTTCTTACTTCTTTACTTGTTCGTTTCAAATTTTAGCAAATAAATAAACAAACAAAAAACAACATGTTTATTTTATTCTCTACTTGTTTACCTGTTGATTTAAATATAAAAAATAAATGTAGTAGTTAGAATTTATAGAACAAACAACTTAATGAATGTCAAGTTTATATTCCATAATTTGTTTGTTCATTCATTCGTTTGTTTGTTCATTTGTTCATTATTAGTTAGTTCATTAGTTAGTTCATTTGTTCATTCATTCATTTGTTCTTTCGTTCATTCATTCATGTACGCTTGTTCGTTCTTTAAAAAGTAAATGTAGTTGACAGATTTGATGGCATAAATCATTAATTAAATAAATAAATAAATAAATAAATAAATAAATAAAGCTATTTTAATCCTAATGTTTATTTATTTTGTTTGACTGTTTGTTAGTTCAATAAGTAAATATAATATTTATAGGTTATAAAACAAATAATGAAATAAGCAAACAAACATGTTTATTTATTTATGTTATTTTAAATAAATTCAGTAGATAAAGTTTTTAGAATGAGCAAATAGAGGAATGAAAAATTAAATAAACTAAACAAATGCACAAACATGTAAAAACAAGTAAAATCCCTATTTATGTTTTGTTTCCATGTGTGATTTTATTATTGTACCTAACTGTCGTTGCTAGTTTTTCTAAAATAAATAAATAATTGCAATAAATTAATTTTAAAACATTGATTTATTGCATACAATTCCTGCCAGCTGTTCCGAAAACAGTACTTCTTTCCTCTACAAACTGCACTTTCTGAGTCATCATTCATGTCTGTAGCACAAATGGTGCAAAGTATTCACAGAAGTTTAATAATCCTGATTACGGGTTTGTTCAAACCCCTTACCGTAAGTATGAGCAACACTAATAGTGATGGTTGTCTTCTAAAGCACCCATACATTACAATTGAATTGAAAATAGCAGCTTGAAAGCCAAGCCATCTGGACATAAAAACAGCATTAAACTCCTTGATTGAGACAGATGCCTTTTTAGAGCCACAGTTTCAAACCTTTTATTGGGCATAATAAGGAAATGTTTTCATCCCTCTCTACTGTAACAATTTATGATTATTGTAGCTGTTAAAACAATCTGTAATTGTAAGTAAGATGTAGACATAATGCAAAAAGTGCTGACAGAGATAAAGTGCCAATATTACTAAAATATAAAACGCTTTCTTAGTACCACAGGAAGTTTCTCCCTGAAGCATGACACATTTCTTGCAAACTGATTTTAAGTCACAAGGCAAGAAACGGTATTCTGTTAAAGGCAAAAATATTAGCCTGTGAAATTTTATTTGAAATTTCCCAAGTGCTGCTTAACAGAGAAATAAAATGTACAACAATAGTTTTAATAATTAATTTCTTTTGTCTATTCCACATGACAATACATCATATTTTACTAGTTTTTTTTAAAGATACTAGTACATTTTAAATCAGGCATGTGATCAGCCGAAATCAAAAAGAGAAGGAAATGGGACCCCTCATCATATATGGTCATATACATTTTTTACATTTATACATTTGCACGTGTGTTTTTAAATAATAGGAATAATAATTCTAAAAAAATTAAAACATTAAAAAATCAACAATATTCTTTATATAAATATTTGTTATAGGCCACACAATTTAAGTTTCATTTTTTGTTTTATCAGTTTAAATGTTTAGCAGTTTATAGTGACCTAAGTAATATTTAATTGGTTTTTACTTTGTACCTCAATGTTGGGACAGATCAACATACTGCCGCTAGATGGCGCCACTATCTCGGTTAGTTCTCTTGTGTCCACAGGATATAACTTTCCCTGTAATTTAATCGACTCTTTATTCCAACATGATAAATAAACTACTAGTCAGTCAACAATTCCAACTGTAAAAATATTAAGTTCAGTTGAATTGAGTAGCCTACTTTAACATTCCACTCTGAAAAAAAAGCATAATGAGAGAGTTTATCACTTTCCCTTTCCTTAGGCTTAGTCCATGTTTTTAATAGTTTTAATTAATTATGAAAAAAATATATTTTTATAAATTTTTTATATTATCTAAACTTATGACACTTTCAGGTATTAAATTTGAGGTGCTATACAGTAGGCTGTATCAATGAATTAATGAAGACAAAGACAGACGACTTGCAGAGAATAAAACAAATGTACGTCCTGCAGCTGTAATTATAATGTACATAGAACGCACGTGGTAGTGACATGCAAATGTGAGCGGCGGAAAAAGTGCACAGCCGCGCACGCATTCAATGCGATTTCATAATCTTGCATATTGTCAGCAGCTTCCTTGCATTATCGGACTACACAATATCATTATCATCTGACCAATTGCTTTTGCGTTTGGAATGGCGGTCTTTCTCTGTTGACGTCAGTTTAATAATTCAGCCACAATATTCTTAACCACACCCAGGGGCGGACCTAATCAATAAGCAAGGGAAGCAGCCACTTAGGGGCCCAGGGAATTAAGGGGTCCCAAACAATGCCAAGAAGCCTATATTAATCATATAGCTCTATTATAAATGTTCTATCATATATTGTAAAATCTGTCTATAACCATTAAGATTTAAACGTTATTACTTCTTTTCAAAACTAGGGGCCCCCATGAATAGTGAACGTTTCTTCCATACTGCACATGCAAATGTTAAAATCTAATCAATCACAAAAATGACTAATTAACTGTACATATAGTTAGTTTGTGAACTTGTTTTTTGTTTTTATTTGTGAACTTATTGTATTTAATTTTACATTAAAAAGATAAAGCTTCCACTAAAAATATATTTTAACGTAATTTATTTACATAAAAAAAAATAAAAAAAAATAAAAAACGAATCTACAGAAAAAAAAAAATAAATCTAGAGAGAGTGTTTTGATTTTTATTGCTAGGGCCCCATATCTGGAATTGCTAAGGGCCCCCAAAACACTAACTGTTAGTTTGCTATGAGGGAATAATGCCCAAAAAGAAAATAATGCTCTGCACACCTACTCAATATTCCATTTCAATGGGAAGTACGTCAACATACTGAAATAAAAGTATCAACAACTTCCGGTTCATGTGGACTTTAAACATTACAAACATTTGAAAACTAATTAAAAATTGCAGAGGATACAGGTGGACATCCTGATGTCAACACGACATAAAGAAAACATCAAAAATACATATCTATCTGATGTAATTTGACTATCTTGATGTTAAAACGATATCAAATTGACATCTAACATTGGCGTCAAAAAACTTCAAAATCGATTATAGGATTGTGGTGTAATAGTTTTTTCATGTTTTTTTTTCTTTGACGCCAATGTTAGACGTCAATTTGATGTCATTTTAACATCAAGATAGTTTACATGCATTGTAGGAATACAAAATTCTGTATAAATTTTGTATTTTAAAGCTTTCAGATGAATACATTTTTTTCTTATATTATAGTACTTTTGTTGTTATTTTGGTGATCAAAAGGGTATCATTGTGTGTATGTCAAATAGACATCAAGTGTAGCTACCCGTCAGTTATCCACGCTTCCCAAATACTGATGTCCATGCATTTTATTTATTGAACAACGTGAAAACTAAAAAGATAAACAAACAAACTAAATGTTTCACACAAACACAACAATCAAAAGGACATCAAAATTAACAAAATAACATTATTTAACAAAATTAATATTAAATAATAATACAAAGTTTCCTTTACCGTGTTGGTCTGATAACCAGCAGTAGAATAATCAGGAGCATTTAACATGTGTCTGCATTGAGATCTCACCATGCTGTCTATATCAACTCCATAGATATTTACATTAGATGTCGCCTACGCTGTTGTTGTCTATTGAAAGGAATGCGTCAATAGAGCCGCCATTTTAGTACAGGGTAGTGCTCCTTTGAAATGAATGTGGGACCAATGAGCAGTGTAGGACTGGCCATCCAGAGCCATAGATTTGTAAACGTATATAAAGTTGAAGTCAGAATTATTAAACCCCCTTTGAATTTTTTTCTTCTTTTTTAAATATTTCCCAAATGATGTTTAACAGATCAAGGAAATTTTCACAGTATGTCTGCTAGTATTTTTTCTTCTGGACAAAGTCTTATTTCGGCTAGAATAAAGCAGTTTTTAATTTTTAATAACTATTTTAGGGACAGAATTATTAGGCACAATAACTTTATACAATAATATAAATATAATATAAATAAATAATAAATAATAAATAAATAACTTTATACAATATACAATAACTTGCCTAATTACCCTAACCTGCCTAGTTAACCTAATTAACCTAGTTAAGTCTTTAAATGTCACTTTAAGCTGTATAGAAGTGTCTTGAAAAATATCTAGTCAAATATTATTTACTGTCATCATGGCAAAGATAAAATAAATCAGTTATTAGAAATGAGTTATTAAAACTATTACGATTAGAAATGTGTTGAAAAAATCTTCTCTCCGTTAAACAGAACTTGGTGAAAAAATACCAAGCGGTCTAATCATTCAGGGGGGCTAATAATTCTGACTTCAACTGTACAAATATTTATGATCGCGAGTTTTCCTGGTGGTCAGTAAGCAAATTGTTTTTTTTTTAATTACAAAAAATATCATTTTAATTATAACAAAGAGCATGTGTTTGTGTGCATGGAAATGTATTATCCTCCCTCCCTGTAAAATTTGATCTAATCCATGTCCTGAAACACACCCCCTCTTCCTGCTTTCACTTCTCATTCCAACGGAGGGAGAAATTCGTTTGTGAAAGAATCTTCGTTATAAACGTTTTGTTTAAGCCATCGATATCCCTGCGTCTCAGTGTGCACATCCACCTTTCTGATCTAAACGTTATGTAACATTTGTAATATGGAATAATTTAGGGTGGACAGTATGCACAATGAGGCGCAGACTGTTCTGTTATCAGGCACCCTTAAAAGTTACTTCAAAAAAGCAGCGCAGCGTCTTGTTGTCATATTTCATTTACATTGTTTGCTTATTTTACTCAACAAAAGCATAAGTCTAGAATTTAGTACAAGTTAGTGCTACTTTGTCTTATGGTCAGTGCAGTGACTGTATTATCATCAATAACGTTACCTGCTGAGGTAGGCGCCAGTGGTGTAGTGGTTAGTGCATTGACACATGCACTCTGGTGTTCACGGCGACCCGAGTTTGATTCCGCCTCGCGGTCCTATGCCGATCCTTCCTCTCTCTCTGCTCCCCATGCTTTCCTGTCAATTCTCTCTACTGTCCTATCAAATAAAGGTGAAAACCCCGAAAAAATAATTATATATATTTAAAAAAAAAGTTACTTGTTGAGCACAAAAGTTAGTAAAATAAACGTAAACGTAAAAAATGAAATCTTACCTATGAAATGTGATGCCTTTATGCTTTGTTTTCTTTGTTTACTCGTTACTACAGCTGTACGCAGCACAAAAGCATCTTCCAGCATCTTCACATTGGCTTTGGTCTTGACAATTGCGGTTGAATGACTTTTGTCCTGGGAGCGCTGTGCAAATGTGGCGGCAGTATTGACTCAGGGTCCGTATACAATATCTTGTGAATATATCTATGTACCAACTCTTGCAGGTTAAATTTATTATGGAGGATCATGTGATCTCTGACTCAATCCAACCAGACACAAGCAAATTTATAAAATAAACCAATACACATTCAAACAATGAAATATGAAAAAAAATAAACACAAACTAAATACAAGCTGACCGATTAGCATTAGCTACATCAAGGTTTATACAAAAACTTTTTTGATTTTGACGTTTTTGATATTGATATGACATCAAGGTGCCCGGTGGAATTTTACAAAAATAGCCCTGTTGGCTTTTACACAAATCTGTGTTAAAACAACTGCGAATTTTGTCAAGTGAGACACAAGAGCACAAAGTATGCCAAGAATAATGCAATCACAAGATGCAGCTCCTCCATTATAAATGCTGTTAAACTGCTTTCATGGCAGATTCAGAGAAAGAGAAACCAGCGTCTGCTTCACACTGTATTACCTCCATGATTAGACTGGCCAGATTTTACAAATGAAACTCAAAACTCCCAAGAGGCCTCATCCACTCAGCCAAAACTATCTGCCAATGTCTCCAGCACAACTGTTTCATCAGTGAGGTAGATATTAGGTAACTGACAAACCATGTCCCATTTATCCACCTTTTTCTAACGTTTCATGATGCTTTGCTCAATAGTGAGAGAAACTTCTGTTAAACTGTAAACAATCAGTGAAGTGAAAAAAAGGGGTTCATCAAGGTTTCATTATTCTCCTCACAGAATATTAAAAGGCAAATTCGTTTGTCTAAACCATGAATAATCCTATTAAAAAACATGAAACAAGTCTTTCTGCAGCACTATTAGAGACATATTGAAATATACGGTAATGAATACTCATTATGTAGAGAATTTAATTACTCATTATAATAATAATTCCTTACATTTCCTTACATTTATATAGTGCATTTTTTTAGACACTCAAAGCGCTTTACACATTGGGGGGAAACTCCTCATCCTCCACCAGTATGCAGCATCCACCTGGATGACGCGACGGCAGCCGTATTGCTCCAGACTGCACACCACACACAAGCTGATTGGTGGAGCGATGAAGCCAATTATGATATGGGGATGGTTAGGAGGACAGAGGCCAGTGAGCACATTTGGCCAGGGTGCCGGGGTTAAACCCCTACTCTTTTTCGAAGGACATCCTGGGATTTTTAACAACCGCAGAGAGTCCGGATCTCGGTTTAACGTCTCATCCGAAAGACGGCGCTCACTGAGCAGTATAGAGTCCCCATCACTATACTGGGGCATTAGGACCCACACAGACCACAGTTTGAATGCCCCCTGCTGGCCTCACTAACACCACTTCCGGCAGCAACCTAGCTTTCCAATGTAGTCACCCATCCAGGTACTGACCAGGCACAGCACTGCTTAGCTTCAGTGGGCGACCATGTGAGAGTTGTAGAGAGCTATAGCTGCCGGCTATTATAACTCAAAAGATCTCTGTCCGCACACACATGAAAAAAATACTATAGTATTTTGTAATAAATACTGTAGCGCTTTTAAACCACACAATAAAAAAAACACATTTATTAATTAGTTTTTAGCATTTTAATTTATTTGTTGTGGTGATTCTGCACTTGCAGTGATAATTCAACACCTAATATAGTGTAAACAAATGACCCAATTCTGTAGTTTTGGTATATTTAGGTATATTATACTACATTTATATATTCATTCATTTTCCTTCGGCTTAGTCCCTTATTTATCAGGGGTTGCCACAGCAGAATGAACCACCAACTATTCCAGCATATGTTTTACGCAGCGGATGCCCTTCTTGCTGCAACCTACTACTGGGAAACATCCATACAATGTCAAATTCACAAATGCACTCATACACTCTCGCATTCCCACACACACTCATACACTACGCCCAATTTAGTTAATCCAAGTCATATAGCGCATGTCTTTGGACTGCGGGGGAAACAGGAGCACCCGGAGAAAACCCACGCCAACACAGGGACAACATGCAAACTCTACACAGAAATGCCAACTGACCCATAGGGGACTCAAACCAGCAACCTTCTTGCTGCGAGGCGACAGTGCTAACGATTGAGCCACCATGTCGCCCCATTATACTACAATACATCTCAATTATACTGCAGTATTTATTACAGTTTATTAGTTCTCTATACAGTAGATAACACTAAGCTATTATGTAGCATTCAATAAAGTATAGTAATTACAGTAATTATGTTATAATACATATACAGCATAATAGACTTTACTATAATTTGGTTCAAAAGACTATAGCATTTCCTATAAATTACCAGATATGCTTGTGATACTTATGTCATGTTAAAATACCAAGCATATGTTATTTTCATGACGGATAAAAACAAAGAACAAAGATAAACCTACATTTTTATTTTAAAAATGATTGCTTTCAATTCTTTTGAATGGAAATTCTCAAAACTAGAAGCGCAACCCACAATTTGAAACACAACAGGCACGAGCAGAAAATGAAGGATAGAAATCAGAGATCACCAATCTCCAACCGTACGGCTAGCGTTTGACGAATGAGGCAGCTCTTCATAATCCTCCTGGAGAATTACTATATCAATAAATCCTCAAGGCTACATCAAAATGAGATCAGCCACGTGGGTTCAGGAGCTGCCTGGACCTGCGGTGGGCCATTCATACAATTAAACGTACAAACAAACACAGGGTGTGTCGCCACATTGCTGCTTTTCATCAACATGGAGATTATATGCTGCAGTCGACCGAGGCTCCTTATTAAACTCACAAAAGGTCTGTGATTTTCAAGCTCCTCAGTCCCACGGGTGGCAAAAGCAGACCGCCGCAATAATCTAAATTGAATTTCCTTTACGCAAGGCTGCATGTTGCATACTACTGTACCTCCTCCACCCTCACCAGTGCCTATCTATTAATCTGACCTGCACAGATTTTTTTTTTTAAAACTTTCGGTACATATCGTTTTGGAGCAGTTTAAGAATTTTGTTATTGTTATTGTTCTTGTTGTTGATGGATTTGGTTTTGTTTTTGTTGTTGGGATTAGTTTGGCTTTGGTTTGGTTTGATTTTGTTTTGTTCTGGGTTTTGTTTTGTTTTGGAGTTATGTTTTGTTTCATTTACTTTTTTTTCATGTAATTTTGTTTTGTTCTGGGTTTTGTTTTGGGTTTTGTTTTGTTTTTGAGTTATGTTTTGTTTTGTTTCATTTCATTTAATGTTGTTTTGTTTTGTTTTGATTTGGGTTTCATTTTGTTTTTAAGTTATGTTTTGTTTCGTTTAGTTTAGTTTAATTTCATTTTGTTTTGTTTTGTTTTTGAGATATGTTTTGTTTCGTTTCGCTTCATTATGTTGCATTTAATTTTGTTTTGTTTTGCCTTGTGGGCAGTGTGCAGATATACAGTATAGTGCCCTTGTACTTTAGGCATTCGAGTCTTGGCCCACTGACAATTTCCAATCCAGTCAACTTTCCTTTCCACATGTTGAATTACCATAAAGGTAGAAATGTCAAATCTAAATAAAATAAAAATACCCAACTTTTGCTTTTTGCTCCTTGAAAAAAGTGGGAAGGAAACTAAAATATACCTATCCAGCCATCTAAAATAATTTATCCAGCCATCCATCCATTTTCTGAACATTTTACATAAGAACTTTAGACTTTTTTTTAACCAAACCAAACCCAACATTTTTATAAACAAAATCTACATCAATGATTAAAAACATAAAAAAAACATATTTTATTGCAAAGTGAAATCAAACAAACATGAGATATAATAAAAATATTGAAAAAAAATACTGAATTCTACATATAATAAAATAAAAAAATGACTAAAATCTAACAACATATAGATTATTTAAAAACATATTATTAAAATTAAAAAACAAAACACAGCAAAATTATTAATTTTTAAAATAAACATAACTCAAAATCTCTAAAGTAACAAAAAATGTTTTAACAGAAAAAATAAAATAATACTGGAAAATTTCATTGCTATTTTTTCCCTGACAGTTGACAAAATAATGTAATTTACAGTAAAGTAACCAATTTCTAAAGATTTTTCAAAAAAATTAAACAAGCAACCTCTGAAAAGGGTTTAATCCATCTCTTTTGAGGAAATATATGGAACAGACATTTTAATAAGTCATTTCCACATTTGCATATACGTACACTGTAAAAGGTTAAGGTAACTCAAACCATTTGAGGAAACCGATTGCAACAAACCATTTAAGTTCAAAAACTAATCCTAATGAGAACTGTGAACTTAATCCATTTGAGTAAATGAAGCAATTTGAGCACAGCAAAACCCAATAAATGAAGAAGCTCAAACCAACTGAGTACTGTAAAACCCAATAAGTTAAGGAAACTCAAACCATTTGAGGAAACCGATTGCTACAAACCGTTTGAGTTAAAAAAATTAATCTATATGAGTACTGTAAACTTACTCCATTTAAGTTGAAGTAATGAGGTATTTAATTAACTCATCACCTTCAACACTGAGTTCAAAACTCTTTTCATATGAGTAGAATTAACCTTCAGTCAATTTTGAGTTAAGTACACTTATTTCATTTGAGAAAGTTGACTGTTGGGTTTTATAGTGTAGACATAAAGGCCCAATCCCAATTCTACCCCTTAGCCCGTCCCCTTACCCCTCGTTTTGTGCGTTCAGGTCAAGGGGTAGGAGTGGCCCAATTCTCTTTAGCTTGAAGGCGTAGGGTTAAGGGGAAGGGGTGAATAGCCCTTCGAACGAAGATTTTTCAGGACCACACTCGAAACCAAAGGGTAAGAAATTTTCCTAGAATACACCAGTCATAACGGCAGTATTGCTGAACCCGGAGGTAAGGAGATCCACAAATTAGTATTTTTTGTCATTATTAAGAATTTTTACAACAAATAAACACATGTTGTAATATATTCATAACTGCGTTCGTGTTTTAACATCATGCTTTGTAAAAAAAAACGCTAGAAAAAAAACACTAAATTTTGCAATCCATAATCATAACTCCTGTACAGCAGTGCCACAACATTCTGACGCTCGATGACACTCGAACACCCTGTCAGAAAAGTCTAGTGGCTGAGAATGAGCTTTTTACAGTGTCTGCTATAATGTTAAATGTTAGTGTTGTTTTCGTGTGTTTACATTGATGAATATGGCCACTGTGTAAATACACAGTATAGTTACGATCTTATTGCCCCATTAAATCGTTATGATAACATGATATATGTCTTCAGTGATTTCCTGAAGATAAATACCAAAAAATAACAACTAGAATAACTACAGCAGACGCCATCGTCTGATCTCATATGAAGCAAGAGATCGCGATGACATATGATGACGTGTGCAAGTGCTGTATGCTGTCCGAATTCTTAGGGGTAAATTTTGAAGCCCTTCCCCTTAACCCTCGGTAGGCGGTAGGGGTACAAAAATAGAATTGGGGTTGGGCCATAAAATTTCAATAAATATGTAAAAAAAGCTTTTAAGGAAAAAAATCTGTTTGTTCAAATGTTACACTCTAGAAAATGCTGGGTTAAATCAGAAAATATTGACAAAACCAACCATTGGGTTGAAAACCATAATTTAAATTTAATTAACAAAAATAAACCCAACCAGGCATTTTTTAGAGTGTACTTCACACAACTGAGAACAACACATACACTTCATTAAACATATACACATAGACCTCACCTACAGTATATGCTACTTTATAAAAATGCAGGTTTACTATGTTTATATAAAATAACTTGTAGCTAATTGTAACTTACTTGTACTAAACTTGATTGTAATGCAATAATGTGCATCTTTTGTAAAGCTGCTTTGAAACTATAGTTATTGTAAAAAGCGCTATACAAATAGCTAAACTTGAATTGAACTGTGATGTCCTGCCCTTAAAAGGAGAAAAGGGGATCCAGATCCACTGTTTTTTCCTGAAAGAATTCCACTCAGTCTCTCAGGGTAATGCAAAACTTTGCTAAATATACTTCTGTAAATTTCGATGTTAGTAAATGTGATTTGGGACATAGCTTTTTCTTTATACTAACTCTCCATAATGCAAAACAACAAGCAGCCTTCCCCGTGTGTCTTCCAGTACTCCTCTCTCTGCTTCTCCTGCTGAATTAGTAAAGGTGTCGGGATGAAGAAGGGGGTTTGGGACTTGGAGGATGAGGGGGGAGAAGAAGAGGAGGATTGGAAAGCTGAGAAATGTCACTGTCTGCTCTTTGTGGGTGCCAGAGATTGGAGGCTTACCGGCTGCTCCAGGCGACTGCGCTGTGCCACTGACTCCTCCTTAATCGCTTTTCGTGGATCTGCCACGTCCGTTTACATTTGCCTGCGCGAGTCCCGTCACCGAGACCCCCAGATCAATACAGTGAGGGAGATGCCTATTACTGAACACCACTGCAGTCACGCAGATAACCGTTCTTTATTTCAGTACAGTGCACAGAGATGTGGATACAAATATAGTATTATTGTTGTCAACCTGAAAATAAGTACAGACAGAGAGAGAGAGTAAGAGAAATATTTGCACTTTTAAAAAATGCTAGGTTAATTTAGACCAATGTTGGGTCAAATAAGGACAAACAAAACAGCCCACAGTCTATTCAATACCCGTATCCAATATCCAATATGCATATTTCACACAAAACTAGAAAAGTACTTCAATCTACAATTTGGCAAGCTCTAATCTGCCGGGTTCATCTTACACGATACGTTTGAAGCAGTTTTTAGCATACGAACCTACTAAAACTACTAATAGCTTACAATTTGACTGGATATTCATAAGCTGAACTGTCAAAAAGAACAAACAAACAACAAAAGTATCATTAAAATATAAAAATTGATAATTTCAAGTCATTTTTTGGGTAAACTGGAATGAACAAAAATCACGAATTGCCTTCCCAAATGTTGAGGTTTGAAATAAATATTTTTGTCGCATAAGGCTGCATTAATCAAAATTACAACTATTAAAACCAAACAATATTTGACCCAAAGTTGGTTTAAAACAACCTAGCATTTTTTCTGGTTCACTATAGTAAAAAATATTAATACAAAACAAAAATACTACGCAATTTTATTCTTATTATATAATATAATATAATATAATATAATATAATATAATATAATATAATATAATATAATATAATATAATATAATATAATATAATATAATAATATAACATAACATAACTTAATAACTTAATATAACATAATAAAATATAATATAATATAATATAACATAACATAACATAACATAACATAACATAATAAAATATAATATAATATAATATAATATAATATAATATAATATAATATAATATAATATAATAATAACATAATATAACATAACATAACATAACTTAATATAATATAACATAATAAAATATAATATAATATAATAACATAACATAACATAACATAACATAACATAACATAACTTAATATAATATAACATAATAAAATATAATATAATATAACATAACATAACATAACTTAATATAATATAACATAATAAAATATAATATAATAATATAACATAACATAACATAACATAACATAACATAACTTAATATAATATAACATAATAAAATATAATATAATATAACATAACATAACTTAATATAATATAACATAATAAAATATAATATAATAATATAATATAACATAACATAACATAACATAACATAACATAACATAACATAACATATAACATAATATAATATAACATAACATAACATAATATAACATAACATAACATAACTTAATATAATATAATAAAATATAATATAATATAACATAACATAACTTAATATAATATAACATAATAAAATATAATATAATATAACATAACATAACTTAATATAATATAACATAATAAAATATAATATAATATAACATAACATAACTTAATATAATATAACATAATAAAATATAATATAATAATATAATATAATATAACATAACATAACATAACATAACATAACATAACATAACATAACATAACATAACATAATATAATACAACATAACATAACATAATATAATATAATATAATATAATATAATATAATATAATATAATATAATATAATATAATATAATATAATATAATATAATATAACCTAACCTAACCTAACCTAACATAACATAACATAACATAACATAACATAACATAACATAATATACAGTACTTCAACATATTCCACAAAACAAACAATATATCCGAAAACCTTACATATATGTAAACAGAATGAAACAAAGATTTAAAATGTTTTGGATTTATCACCGTTTACATAATGGAAATGTGTGCAGATGTTTGTACTTTTAATTTTTATTAAAAATATTCATGCTAAATTATCCCTTAAGGAATTTGCAGGGACATTTTTCATATTCGAGACCTAAAAATTACTGTTTTTTTGTGACAGATTTTATTAAAACTTAGGACATTATTTGCCTCAATTCATGTGTTTTGCTTTGTAAATACACACATATTTTGTAGCATTATCTTTTTTGAATCTCAAGAAAGAACCAATGGACTCCCAAATCCTATAAATAAATAAATTTATTACTGTATACACTACCGGTCAAAAGTTTGGGGTCAGTAGGACTTTTAAATGTTTTAAAATAAGCTTCTCCTGCTCACCAAGGCTGCATTTATTTTATCAAAAATACAGTACAAATTGTACAATTGTGAAATGATATTGCACTATAAATCAACTGTTCAAAAGTAGTTTATCATTTATTCCAGTGATTTAAAAATTCATTTATTTTCAATTTCATGACTCCAGTCTTCAGAGTCACATGATCCTTTAAAAATCACTCTAATATTTATTATTATTATTTACATTTAATAAATGCCGCCTTGAACAGAATAATTTTCTTTAAAAAAACATTTAAAAAAAGAAACTGACTAAACAAGTCAGACTAGACAAAACTATTCTAGACTAAATAAAAAAAAGACTTTTTCCAGAAGAAAAATATATTATCAGACATACTGTGAAAACTTCCTTGCTCTGTTAAACATAATTTGGGAAATATTTAAAAAAGAAGAAAAAAATTCAAAGGGGGGCTAATAATTCTGACTTCAACTGTGTATATATAATGCAAAGTGTGCAACTCACCTATGGAGGTGTGATGTTGGTGCCATGACCCAGTCCATCATCCTCTCAAAC
>LR812521.1:30484377-30571877 GCA_903798195.1 Danio kyathit | reverse complement strand
GTGGGGGATATTTTCTTGGCACACTTTGGGCCCATTAGTACCAACTGAGCATCTTGTCAACGCCACAGCCTACCTGAGTATTGTTGCTGACCATGTTCATCCCCTTATGACAACAGTGTACCCATCTTCTGATGGCTATTTCCAGCAGGATAACGTGCCATGTTATAAAGCGTGAATCATCTCAGACTGGTTTCTGGAACGTGACAATGAGTTCACTGTACCCAAATGGCCTCCACAGTCACCATTCTCAATCCAATAAAGCATCTTTGGGATGTGGTAGAACGGGAGATTTGCAACATGGATTTGCAGCAAATCTGCAGCAACTCTGGGATGCTATCATGTCAATATGGACCAAAATCTCTAATGAATTCTTCCAGTAACTTGTTGAATCTATGCTACGAAGAATAAAAGCAGTTCTGAATGCAAAAGGGGGTCCAACCCGGTACTAGTAAGGTATACCTAATAAAGTGGCCGGTGAATGTATATAATTGCTTTGATAACACTAACACCTTTTCAACTATTACATTTTACTTTGTAAAAAAAATACCTTGATCTGATATTCTATCAATAACACTCTCAATATAAATTAATAAATTGTTTATTAAATCAATTATTATTAATATTATGTTTTACTAGTTTCACTTATTTTATTTTACATCATAAAATAAAATATATATTATTTTAAATAACATTTTAGTTTAAGGTATTGTAAATTATATTAGTTTAAAATAAAATAAAATAGCCACATTTCTTATGAAGCCATCTCTAATTATACAATGATTTGTAATTAATTCACGCAAATAACAATCTAGCATACTGTGAAGCGTGAGCTCATTAAAAACAGAAAAAGCTGTTTACTGACCTCTAGTGTCCGTGAGACGAAATCAAACCAGCAATTTTAGTTCCTCCTCACAGATGTTTTTCTACAACCCTTATGTCTATTGATGCGACAATACATTAATGCATGACTTCATCACCCAATTCCCCTGAATAAATCGAAATACCATTCATTTTTCTTCTCAGCTATTGTGTTTTGGCCAAATACGACTGTTTGAAATCATAAACCGAGCAGCAAGAGGGCTCATTTCCAAACAAGGACATATTCAAACCGCTAGATGTTTTTATGGCCAACATCCCTCCACACTTTCAGTCAAACTAGATCGTTAAAATAAAGAGAGCGCAATCTACAGGCAACGAGTCCCCGGTGTTGTGTTTGGATGGATGTTGCTTCTCGGTTTATTGCTTTTTGGCGCTCTTACTGTATAAATATGTATAAGCTACCCAATGAGATGATGACCTGAATCAACCTCGTTCAGGAACAATTGGTACTAAAAATATCGCTCCCATCATCCTACAACGGGAGAAGGCTCAGTCCAGATGATGTTTTTGGACGCTTAGATGTGCCTGGGGAATGCGTGAGGTTATAAATAACAGATGCTTGATGCATGCAAATATATTTGTTCAAATTAAAACCCGGGAACACAGCGTGTGACCACAAGCACAAGTCATAACTGTCATATGTTTTAATGTTGAGATTTATACGTCACATGAAAGCTTATTAAAAAGGCTTTCCATTATGGTTTGTAAGACAGGATGATATTTGGCTGATAGGCCTATAACGATTTGAAAATCTGAAATCTGAAGGTTAAAAAAAGCAAACAAAGAAAACTGCATTTAAAGTTGAACAGATTAAATTCTTAGCACTATACATTACTAATTAAAAATACTGCATATTAAAAATATAAAGTTTTTATTTATATATTTACAGTAGGACTCTTACATCATATATTTATGGAACATAATTTTTACTTAATATTCTAATGTTTTTGGCATAAAATAAATTTGTCATTTTGACCCACACAATGCATTTTTAGCTATTGGCAAAAAATATCTTTGGGTTTTGTCGTCCTGGGTCACATATATATGGATTTCAAACTGTATGATTTAAAAATTATCATTAAAAATTATGGTGTAAAATAAATTCCTAAATGACTAATCTAATATGTAAATTTGTGAAAATGCATATATAGACTACCTGACAAAAGTCTTGTCGCCTATCCAAATTTTAGGAACAAATAATAACTTGAATTCTAGTTGATCATTTGGTATCAGAAATGGCTTATATGAAAGGCAAAGGCCTCTAGATTACGCTTATTTTACCAAAATAAAATATGATCATGCCTTGATTTTTAATTATTTAATTAGGACAGTAAGGTCTGACTTTGCTTGGACAAAAGTCTTGTCACTTAACAGAAATAATGTACCGTATAGAATATAAAGTCATGGTGCAGTGAAAAAAGAATTAATGAGCTTGGAGGACTGCATCCATACATCTCTGCAATGACTCAAATAACATTAATAAAGTCATCTGGAATGGCAAAGAAAGCGTTCTTGCAGGACACCCAGAATTCATCAAGATACTTTGGATTCATCTTCAATGCCTTCCCAGACATGCTCAATAATGTTCATGTTTGGTGAATGGGCTGGCCAATCCTGGAGCACCTTGACCTTCTTTGCTTTCAGGAACTTTGATGTGGAGGCTGAAGCTATCCTGCTAAAAAATTTGCCCTCTCCTGTGGTTTGTAATGTAATGGGCAGCACAAATGTCTTGATACCTCAGGCTGTTGATGTTACCATCTACTCTGCAGATCTCTTGCACACCTCCATACTAAATGTAACCCCAAACCATGATTTTTCCTTCACCAAACTTGACTGACTTCTGAGAGAATTTTGGGTCCACGCGAGTTCCAATAGGTCTTCAGCAGTATTTATGATGATTTCAAATGATTCCAAAGGATCTACTACAAGTCAAGTTATTATTGTTTGCTCTTACAACTGGGATCAACGACAAGACTTTTGTCAGGTAGAGTATATAAACTGTACAATATACAAACTGTACAATACAGATATGTTTAGAATTTAATTTGTACCTTTAAAAAAGTATTAATATAACATGTTGATGCAGTTTTAATCTCAGAAAGAAATGGTTGTGAAACATTATTTATTTGTAAATGTACAACAATCCAGAAATGAGAGTAAATTGTAAAATAGAAAAAAAAAGGCACAATCTGCATGGCGATATAACATTAGCATAATATAATACAGCTTTTCTCTTTATCTAAATATCTTCTATATATAAATCTCTTAATGTGAAATAGCCCACACCTGCTGTCCATCAAATGCAGATACTTTAAGGCAACAATTGTTCAAAACTTCACAGTTTCTCAGCATGTTTCTGTCTTCACACATTAAAATAAATGTATCATCTCCTCGTGTGTCAAGGCTAAAACTCCACACACCGCAAATTCACAACAGATCTTTTATATACATACAGATACAACTGGCGAATGCCTCGCGGAAAAGTGTAACGTGTCAGTTGTTTGCTTGTTTTTCTTCTTTTAATTAAGAAAACGGGAGCTTACATCTTCATTTCACACCCTATTAACTTTTAATATATTAAAAACGAAGGGAAAAGCATTAAGACACAGGAGTTTCAAAGCAAACATGAGGCAACCAAAAGCCTTTAAGTCAAGTCAGATCACACTGTATGGCAGATATCACCACTGGGAAAAACTCAAGTCTTAAAAAGTACCTACTAAAATGAAAACTCAATGAGTATTTACAATTTACAGAAACGCAAGAAGAAGAAAGAAAGGCAGTATGGGTGTTTAATGAACTGCAGGCAGTTTTGTTTGTATAATTATACATTACTTGTTCTCTAAAATTTGGTTTAAGATACTTTGGTTAAATTATTCCCTCATCTAAATGAGATCTGACTGACAAGCACATTTGCATATGCTTGTTGTGCTCATTTAAATATTACAATGAGTTCAGAGCTGAATGAATGTGATTTTAGTGCTAAACATCAATGCAAAGCCTCGTATTCTGAATCATTATTTTTATAGAAATACCAAAAATTCTATTTTTCGAGACATTTTTAACAAAAAAGTAAAACAAAATCAATACTGCGAGTTTAAATGCGGGAGTTTAAAAATATGTTGTGCAATTGTTGCGTGTGTGCAAAACATTCCAGCAACAAATCCACATTTGCGCCGTAATCTAACATTTTTACAATTTGTCAACTATATACATGATACTGTTTTGTTTAGAAGCAAAATGTAAGGCTTGAAAGTCTTTTTATAAGGACTGTGGGAATTAAATTGCATTCAAAAAGCTCAAATATTTACAGTACCGATTCGCTACTTCTGAATGCCTGCGAGATGGAATAAAATCAACTACATACATAATAGAGCAAATCAATCATGTTAATGTTAATCAATAAAAATAAAAATAATGTTGATTGCTTGACAGGTGAAAATGCACTTGCAATTCCTACATTCAGCTACCAAGGGGATTTGCTATAGCTGCAAATATATTCTCTATAACTTCACATCTCATATAAACAGTTGAAGTCAGAATTATTAGACCCCCTGTTTATTTCATTCATTCATTTTCTTTTCGGCTTAGTCCCTTTATTAATCTAGGGTCGGCACAGCGGAATGAACCGCCAACTTACCCAGCACATGTTTTATACAGCGAATACCCTTCCAGCTGCAACCCATCTCTGGGAAACATCCATACACACTGATTCACACTCATACATTACGGACAATTTAGCCTCCCCAATTCACCTGTACCGCATATCTTTGGACTGTGGGGGAAACCCACGCGAACGCAGGGAGAACATGCAAACTCCACACAGAAACGCCAACCGACCCAGCCGAGACTCGAACCAGCGACCTTCTTGCTGTGAGGCGACAGCACTACCTACTGCGCCACTGCGTCACCCCCTGTTTATTTTGTTTTCTTTATTTTCGGTTATATTTCTTTTCAAGACACTTCTATACAGCTTAAAGTGACATTTAAAGGCTTAACTAAGTTAATTAGACAGGTTAGGGTAATTAGGTAAGTCATTGTATAACGATGGCTTGTTCTGTAGGCTATCCAAAAATATATAGCTTAAAGAGGCTAATAATTTTGAGCTTAAAATGGCGTTTAAAAAATTAAAAACTGCTTTTTTTCTAGCCGAAATAAAACAAATAAGACTTTCTCCAGAAGAAAAAATATTATCACACATACTGTGAAAATTTCCTTGCTCTGTTAAACACAATTTGGGAAATATTTAAAAAAGAAAACAAAAATCAAAAGGGGGGTAATAACTCTGACTTCAACTGTATATAAAATCTGCACACACAAGTGCCCCGACTCTTCAAAAAGCTCACAATGCAAGCAAATCATCCTTAGAATACTGAGCAGAGGTATAATGGTTAAAGAAATATTCCCATCAGAGCCTGTTGAAGAACACACACGCTCCTTTCTTCATACCAAAAACATCAGCAGTGGCATGAGAAAGCAATGATGTCACTTCAATCCAGACACAGAGCAGGACGGGGGACAAAGAGCTCCTTAGCGAGAGAAATCACTGTTGGAAAAAACAAAAAAACAAAACAAAAACAGAAGGTCGGTGTTTGTGTAAAAGGAGATTTCAATTGGTGGGGTTAAAGAACAAGCAAAAAAAAAAAAAGGTTTAGATAGTGGAGAAATGTAGTTATCAATACAAGTAAACAGGAGGTTACACTCACAATTCTGGCATAATCGGTTGCAAAGGTCACTCCTTTACTGCTCCTTTCCTGAGATCCGCTGCTGCTGCCGCTCATTGAGTTCTTGCGCATGATACCTGAAGTGTGTTCAAGATTATATTAACATATACAGTGCTCAACATGTACAAGTACACCCCTCACAAATCTCTCATTTAGATTAATATTTTCTATAGGAAACTTATATTTATGTATGTACATTAGGCAGTACTGAAGCCAAATTTGGAGCTAATCTAACAAAATAACTTATTATTAGTATACCCAAATTTATATGTTAGAGAAAAATATATTTAAAAAAAAAATTAAAAGAGCAAAATTTAAGAGAAACAAAAAATGTATACAATTTAGTTTTTTTTCCCCAATATTTAACACAAATTTAAATGCATTATCTTTCTAGTTCTAAAGATGTTTGTGACTAAAATATTTTTTTAATAAATATATTTATTTAATAAATCTGTTTTGTTCAAATGCACCAAAATATATTACTATATTCACTGTGAAATGGATAGAAATATTCCTTTTCAAAATGGGGTGTATTGATTTATGTTGAGCACTCTATAACATTTTAGCAGGAGTCTAGGATTAACGACTGAACTGTATTCTAAATTTATGCTATACTTTGTGGCAAAAACTGCAGTTTGCTAAGACAAATGTGTACATTTACATGAATTCAAGAAATTGAAAGAATGTTACAATGATTTTGTTGACTTTAAGAGTGTAGATGACAAATTAAATCTTTAAAAATGAAGTATCAACCAATTAAAGGCTAATATCTGTTGATATTGAGAACATTCTAAAGAATAAATGAAAACATATTGCATAACTAATACAGTGCCTACTGTATTTTTTGTACACAATAGGGCTTTAAAACTCTCTACATGTTTAATTTACCTTAAAATATAGTAAGTGTGATATAATAAAAAAGGAAACACTAAACTTGGATGATATTTTTTAAAACATTAAAAAAGTGGCAACACTTTACCATATGGTTGTATTAGTTAATGCATTTACTACCATGAACAAACAATGAACAATACATGCATTACAGTATTTGTTCATGTTAGTTCGTTAAAATACAGTTATTCATTGTTACTTGGTTAACTCACAGTGCATTAACTAATGTTAACAAGCATGTAAACAATGCATTAGTAAATGTTGAACTATGATTAACAAATACTGTACAAGTATTGTTCATTATTAGTTCATATTAGTAAACACATTAACTAATGAAACCTTATTGTAAAGTGTGACCAAAAAGCAAACTACAGCTTACCAAAAAAATGTGTTCTAATTTACCACATAAAAAAAATTGATAAGAATAACTACTGGATTATACTGATTGCAATTCATTCATTCATTCATTTTCTTTTCGGCTTATTCCCTTTATTAATCCGGGGTCGCCACAGCGGAATGAACCGCCAACTTATCGAGCACATGTTTTATGCAGCGGATGCCCTTCCAGCTGCAACCCATCTCTGGGAAACATCCATACACACTCATACACTACGGACAATTTAGCCTACCCAATTCACCTGTACCGCATGTCTTTGGACTGTGGGGAAAACCGGAGCACCCGGAGGAAACCTACGCGAACGCAGGGAGAACATGCAAACTCCACACAGAAACGCCAACTGACCCAGCCGAGGCTCAAACCAGCGACCTTCTTGCTGTGAGGTGACAGCACTACCTCCGGGTGCTCCGGTTTTCCCCACAGTCCAAAGACATGCGGTACAGGTGAATTGGGTAGGCTAAATTGTCCGTAGTGTATGAGTGTGAATGAGTGTGTGTGAATGTATTCCAGAGATGGGTTGTGGCTGGTAGGACATCCGCTGCGTAAAAACGTGCTGGATAAGTTGGTGGTTCATTCCGATGTGGAGACCTCAGATTAAAAAAAGGGACTAAGCCGAAAAGAAAATTAATGAATGAATGAACAACATGCAAATAAAAATATTTTTTTCCATTAGTACGCTTTTACACTATATAATGACACAGCAATAGTGTTAGTTGCAGCAGATTGATTTTACAGCACAATGTTAAACTTTTACACCTTTTAGATATTCACATACATTAAAAATAAAGGCCACGACTGAACAAAGCACGATCTCCAAGTGGCGGCCTCCAAAATTAAACCAAAAATAGTCTTGTGCTGTAAACATTGGGCTCGCCATTCTTATTAAATAAAGGTTAATAATAAATTAAACAAATTATTAATGACTATAAAAAAGTATACGGTTGTTAGACTGCACTTTTTTGTGTTGTCAATAAGCTTGTTTATGTAGTTTCTACTGGTGTATGTGTGCACTGTTATGTGCAATGTTTGTATGTTTATAACCACCTTTGAGGAAAATGGAGGTCGCGAGTCACTGAAATTGTTATTTTGGGGGTCGCAAGCTGAAAAGTTTGGGAACTCCTGGGCTAGACAACACGTTTGGCCACTATAGTAATAAACAAATATTTCCTTAGCAATATTTTTTAAATTGTAACTTTTGAAATAACTGCTTTGTAGTTGACATCATCAAGCTATCTACTTATTTTAACCTCATCAACACCTAGACTTCATTTTGACAAGTAGCGCCCATTATTCATGATCTAATCAACTCCTGATTGATTTGAACACTTAAAGGGGCTTTCACACTTAGGGCTGGGTGACAAAAGAGTACACTGTAAAACCCAACAAACGACTTGATCAAATGAAATGAGTGTAGTTAACTCATAACTGACTGAAAGTTAATTCTACTCATTTGAAAAGAGTTTTGAACTCGGTGTTGAAGGTAATGAGTTAATTAAATACCTCATTACTTCAACTTAAATGGAGTAAGTTCACAGTACTCATATAGATTAGTTTTTTAACAAAGAGTTTTAACTCAAATTTGTTTCCTCAAACAGTTTGAGTTTCCTTAACTTATTGGGTTTTACAGTACTCAGTTGGTTTGAGTTCTCTTCATTTATTGGGTTTTACTGTGCTCAAATTGCTTCGTTTACTTAAATGGATTAAGTTCACAGTACTCATTAGGATTAGTTTTTGAACTTTAAACAAATGGTTTGAGTTACCTTAACTTTTTGGGTTTTACAGTGTATCAACCCATTAATCCCATTAGCATTAAATTGGAGCTAATTTTGATATCAAATGAACATAGGCATGTATTAAAGAAAGCTAGTGTTAGTCTTTTCTTGTTATACAGTATTCACATCATTTAAGTACTCAAGTGGTTGTGAATGCAATTTCAGGTCAAATGTTTATTTTTTTTTTTGTGGTCAATATTTTGTAGCGTCTTCAATGGTACCTGTAGGGGGCAGTATCTCCAGTCTCTGTAGGCTGTTTCGACGAGAGGTGGGGTATCCGCTGCTCTTAGACAGGCGACGTTGCCGGCTAGACAACATGGCCGCTGGGGACACGATTCCAGGAGGGGGCACTTTACCAATGCGTTTGTACAGCTCCTCGATCTCCTGCTTTTGTGAGGCCTGGAGATCCTGCACCTCTGCAACATGTCTGAGAAACACAGAGGAGAACGAGAGGAAAATGATGAGGAAACAGGGCAGGAAGATCATGTTCACAGGTCATGTTAGCACAAATGAATGTGAACATGATCAGTCAATACATATTTGATTAGTTTCTCTGTTAATTACGGTTGGAGATTTAAGAGATAGTTCACCCAAAAATGAAAATTCTGTCATCATATAGCACCCAACCTTCACTTGTTTCAGACATTTATGAGTTTCTTTCTTCTTTTAAACACAAAACAAGATATTTTGAAGACTGCCTGAAACCTGTTGACGTCCATAGTTTTTTATTTATTTTATACTATCAAAGTCAATAGTTACTGGTCTTCAGTATATCTTCATTTGTGTTCAACAGAAAAAAGAAATTCATGAAGGTTTGGATTCACTTTTTCATTTTTGGGTGAACTACAATAAAAACACAATAGGCTATTGTGGGGATAATATGGGGGATTGGGTGACGGGAACAAAATGTCTCAAAATATCACAATTTATTACAGATTATTAATAGTACAATTTATGACATCTGTCATGATTAAAGTGATATGTTAAAATGAAAAAAAAAAAAGTGTTAAATGCCAAATATCTGCAGAATAAATAGACCACTTGTGCCAGCTGTTTCAGTTAAAACTCACTGACAAATTTCTACATTCTCACAAATGCTGTCATCACAAACAACAAAATGCTGATACGATTTAAAGGGATTCATCCAAAAATTGACAACTTACTCTCTCTCATGTGGTTTCAAACCTTTACAATTTTTCTTGAACACAAAAGAAGATATTTTGAAGAATGCCAGAGACCTGTAACCATAGTAGGACAAACAAATACTAAGGAAACCAATAGTTACAGGTTTTCAGCATTCTTCCAAATGTCTTCTTTTGGGTTCAACAGAAGAAAGAAACTCATAAAGGTTTGAAACAAGTAAAGGCTGAGTAAATAATGAAAAAATCTTATTTTGGGGGTGAACTATCCTCTTAAGAGGATCATTTTGGAGTATAGACAGAAAAGGAGTTCTGCAGAAAATAATAAATAAATAAATAAACATGTCTGCTAACAAGTTCTAAAAAAAAGTAATAAATTAAATTAAATTAATTCATAAGTCCAAAACTGAAATATGACATTTCCCACACCTGAATGTGGCATAATTGAAAATGTTTTACAGCACTGAACATGTTCTGACATGTTAAGTTAGAAAAAAACAATTTATAAAAGGACTCCAAGAGTGGTATCTTAAATAAGTCTTAAATAGGAAGTAGATGGATATCAGCTTTTAAATTGTTCTGATGTACTGTGCATTGCTGGAGTTTAATAATAATGATAATTCATTTTATTTATAAATGGCACCTTTCTGGACATCCAATGTCGCCAGTCAAAGAACATGTTTATAACTAATAATAAAACGTTGCCAAATAGAAACACATCGTAAATAATTAAAATAAAATAACATGATAGAAATAGTTATAAGAAAGCCTGCTTAAAAAGATGGAATAAGATGGAATTTAAAAGTGTGAAGATTATCACTGTTCCTTAAATCCAAGGAAAGTGAGTTTCATAGTCGAGGATTTGATGAAGCTCTACATATGGTGTGCACAGCCAGCAGTAAACAGAGAGATCGATCAATTTACCACAAACCATTCTATAATCTCACCTCTCTCTGAGTTCCTGCAGCTCCTGATACATTTCCTCGTCTTCGCTCTCGGTGTCGTCGCTGCTGGCGTACGATGTGCTGCGTGTGTAACTCATCCACGGCTGACTTAGACTGAACTGAGGACTCCCGGCCGAACTGTCCAGCAGACTTACACTTATCCTCCTCCGCCTACTTTCTGTCCCCTCCTCCGCCTCCTCCCCTATCTCACATCTCTCATCAGGATCTACAACTCTTCTGTCTGGGGATTTGGTTTCTCCAGTCCACACGGGGGCGCTGTCGGCTTTGGGTAAAGTCACGTTAGACTGCTTGGTGAGTGCTGGAGACTCATTTAGAGAGCTGGGAGTGCTTTCAGAATCCACCTGGACATCTGTGCTGCTGTCTGATTGGCTGTTGTTTGTAGGGGGTGTGGCTTGGGGAAGTGTTTTATGAGATGTTTGGGTTAGCGTTGATGTGGACGGAGTTGTAGGGATGGGAGTTTGAGTCAGGCTAGGGGTCGGGTTGGGAGCTTGAATTGGGATTTCCTTGCTTGGACTAACATGGAACCGTCCCAGTGTGACAAAAGGCTTTTTCTCTGTGGACAAGGAGAAAACATATTTTTAATTAAGTTATAAAAGAAGATCAATAAAAAAAAAAATCATGTTTTATTTCACTAAATAAAACGTGAAAGATAAAAATGCTAGCAAAAATCAGATACCATAAAAAAAGTGCTATATACTGTACAGCCATCCTGAATTATTAGCCCCCTGTATGTTTTGTTCCCCAACTTCTGTTTAACGAAAAGATTTTTGTCAACATTTCTAAACATAATATTTTTAATAACTAATTTCTAATAACTGATTTATTTTGTCTTTGCCATGATGACAGTACATAATATTTTACTAAATATTTTTCAAGATACTAGTATAGTATTAAACTAGTAAGTTTAAGAGCCCCTATTATGGATTTTTGAAAATGACCTTCCATGCAGTAACACAGCTCTAAGTGCATGAAAACATCTAGCTGAGGTATAAATCTGAAAGTGCACCTTGTTTAAAATTATACATTTTTTAATAAAAGATTAAACTCTGAGTCGTTTAAATGATTCGTCGTTCATCTGGATCTTTTGCCTGTTCATATAGATTTCGACACAAAACAATACCAAATATGAAGTGTCGGATCCAGTAAAATGTGAACGGGCCTTTCCCTTCAAACACTAACGGAGTGCAGATGTGTGTGGGACTGATCATGACTGAAGATGAGTGAACATTAATGAGTAAACGTTCTGGTGATTAATGCAATAATCTACCCTGAAATGGGCGATTCGTTGGCCGTTTGTTAAAGGAAGGATCAGAAAAGACTATTTATTAGAGGTGTGAACCTACACTGGTCTCACGGTTCGGTTACGATTATCATGCCATGGATTCGGTTCAATTGGATATCTCGGTGCATCACGGTGCATTGACGATTCTTTCCATACACAGTTTTATATTTTCCTCATAGCACAGCAATTCTTGTATTAAAATGTATAATTATATTTATATACTATTTTGTCCTTTAATACAAACAATTTTGTCCTTTAATACAAACAGTCAGATATATAAACTGTACCTTTAAACAACACGAGCATTTATAGCAAATAAACAAATATAAATATCCCGCTCGCTTTCTGAGCCTTGTCTACCAAATTCTTTTTTACAACCCTTTGATTGGTCATGCGCTCAACAGAAAGGGCTGCGATTGGCTCTTACAAGCTGGCGCTCTTCACAGATGCACTCATGGGTAGGGGTGTGAACCTACACTGGTCTCACGGTTCGGTTCGGTTCGGTTACGATTATCATGCCATCTATTCGGTTCAATTCGATATCTCGGGGCATCACGGTGCATTGACGATGCTTTCCATACATAATGAATTTTTTTTCTTTACAACACAAGAATAAAAATTGTATTAAAATCTATAAATATGTTTATATTTATATATTACTTGGAATACAATTTTGTCCTTTAATACAAGTAGTCAGATATATGATCTGTACCTTTAATTTCACCTGCTCAAAAAAAAAATGTTTGTGAATGTTTTAGACAAAACTCCAATACATGCACAGAAGACAGCACGAGCATTCATTACAAAAAAACTAATGTAAATATTATCTCGCTTGCTTTTTGAGCGCTGGCAAGTTCTTACACCCCTATGACTGGTCATTGTCTTCACCCGCTAAACGGAAAGAGCTGTGCTTGGCTTTAGAAATGAAAGCGTTTAGTAGGAGTGTTTTATTTACTCACCCTCGCCTCCTTCACCATAGTATTCTACCGCGACATCGCGCATAGGGGATAAATGACGTCAGTGCGTAATAACTGGTTATGATTATTACTGAACCGATATCGAATTTTCCCCATCTGCATCGCGGTGCACCGAAGAAACGATTAATTTTGACACCCCTACTCATGGGCCACAGTGAGAGAGAGAGAGAAATGGAGATTACTTTCATTCTCTTAATTGCCGTGAAATAGGGGCTTCTGCTGTAAGTGTCAGTGAAACAGTGTTCAGCAAACACACACGCAGTGAAATTGTGCACAGTTTCTGAGTTTTTACATAGTTAGAGCGTTGTAAATACTCGCGGTCGCGGCTCGCCTCCCTTGCCATAGTAGGCTACCGCGACATAGCGCATGTGAGATAAATGACGTCAGTATAATAACCAGTTATGATTATTACTGAAGCGATACTGAATTGTCTGCGTCTGCATCGCGGTGCACCGAAGAAACGATTAATTTTGACACCCCTACTATTGATGTATGAGACTTTTTCAGAGCTTGACAGGAACTTTATAAGAACACAGTTCATGGATCAGTTTCTTCCTCCATTTCACAAGAGCAAGTGCATGCGATTAAAATGGTTGTGGAATATCCAGCTAAAGCTTAAATCTGAAAGTGGACAGTTTTTAAAACTATTGATTAATCTATAAAAGAGTCTACTCATAGTGGTTTAAATGAATCGTCTTGAGAACGAGTCATCAGCCGTTTCGGCGTGATGTCGTTTTGAAACATAATGGTTGCGCGCGCAGACCCTGCAAAATTCAAACCTGCGGTTCCGCCCACTAACACAGCAGCAGGACGCTCATGAAGACGCTGTGCTTACCTGGATATTATTGGAAGTGTGAGGGTAAGGAGTCGTTCAGAAATCTGTACACTTACATGGGCGATCTATCACTACACAGCTCATGCATTAAGTTTCTTCCTCCATCTTGTAATGGACAGACAATACACCAGGGGTGCGGGCAAAATAAGGACAAATTATTAGGTACACCGGCAGGCTGCTGCACGCTGGTCTTCGGGCTTGTGAAGGGAGCGCAGGAGCCCGCAGAGATAGCTTGTCAGAGGACTGAGGATGCTACAACCTCCCGGCTGGGTATGTGATCTTTTGGAATAGCAGAGTACAGGTAAGCCATGAGAAAATATAGCAGTTCACGGACGAGGTGCCAGAGCAATGATTGCAAATAGAAATGATCTAAATGTTTTGTTACTAGTTACTGCATGTACTGTATCCGGTTAACTCTTTATTCTCATATCGCGTCTAATGCCACGTTGAAAACGTGACGCGTGCTGCTTTGTTTACGCATTTAAATGTGTTTGTGAGCCTGTTTCACTAACGTTTGTTGTTGCTATGGCCACTGCTAGCTGATCCTGCACACGTGCAGCAGTCAAGGTTCAGAATAGTTCAGCTTTTGCTGCTGTGTGGATTAATACTCAATGTGTGTCATACTTGAGAGCAATGCTGGTGTTAAACTGCACTGCTTTCGGCGCTGAGGTGTCTGAATAACACTGTTGAGAAACGGGTACTGTTTACTGTGGTGTTAGTAAGTTTACTTTGAAGTGTGTTTAGGGTGTCCGCTGCGATCGGATCCTATACCAATGTTGGTGACCCGGGGGCTTGATAAACCACGGTGGGCATTTCACTGTCTCGCGCTGAACGCTGTTGACCAATCGCAACAGGCTGTCATTGGTCCAATCAGCGCAGATTAGCTTCGCGCTAAGCAGGGGTTTGAGAACAAATGAATCGCTGAACGATTCATATGGGAGTCGCTGGGATAATTAGGTAAAATTAAATGCATATTTAAGACCATGAAAGTGTTTTTTGACCTTGCATACATATCAGTATGTTGTTAAAGACCCATAAAACCGAAATATGACCCTTTTCAATGTGTAATAGGGGCTCTTTAAACAATCACATGTTATACATGTTAACAAATATCAGTAAATTAACAGTTATGAAAAACAATCTGAGCTAGCAATTTACTCTACTGGGTGAAGCTTGCAGCCACTGCACTTTTGAGTCACTTTTTAAAATTTGCTAAAAGTAGCCAAATGAATGTTAAAAATTGCTAAATTTGTAGCTAGGTGCTTTTTGAAAAAAAAAGTTGCTAGGGTAGTATGAAAAGTTGCTAAATCTAGCAACAAAATTGCTAAGTTGGCAACACTGACTGACTGTCTCGCTCTGAACACAGTCGACCAATCACAACAGACTGGGTCATCGGACCAATCAGCGCAGATTATCATTGCACTAAGGAGGGGTTTGGGAACAAATGAATAGCTCAACAAATCATTTGGAAGTTGTTGGGATAAACAGATAAAAATAAAAGCATATTATTAGACAACGAAAGTGTTTTTTGACCTTGCATGCATATCAGCCTGTTGCTGGAGACGCCCAGAACCAAAATATGACCTTTTTAATGCATAATAGGGGCTCTTTAAAGTGACATTTAAAGGCTTAACTAGGTTAACTAGACAAGTTAGTGTAATTAGGTAAGTCCTTTTAAAAACAGTATTTTTTTGTAGACAATAGAAAATAAATATTGCTAAAGAGGGCTAACAATATTGACCTTAAAATGTTTTTTAAAAACATAAAAACTGCTTTTATTCTAGCCAAAATAAAACAAATAAGACTTTCTCTAGAAGAAAAATATTCTAGGAAATACTGTGAAAAAACCCTTGCTCTGTTAAATATAATATGGGAAATATTTGAAAAAGAAAATTTTTTTTTGGAAACTGTCTATATAAAAATATATCTGAGCAACGTGTTTAGCATGCAGTGAGCATTTACAGTCGATAGAGGGCAGCTGTGTTTCATTTTGTGGCTATATTATTTCTCATTATCCAATATAAAAAAATTAAGTCAAAGGGAAATTACATTAGAGTAAATCTAAGCAAAATATTGTCATAAAAAACAAAATCTTTCTGCATTTTCTTATGTCAATGTTAATTTTATTTATATAGCACTATTAAACAAAGGTTGACCAATGTGCTGCATAATACAAATCACAAAGAGAAAGAGCTAAAACAAACAATTCTCACTGGTAAAATGTCAAATCAAGAGGTAAGTTTTCAATCTAGATTTAAAAACAGACAGAGATGATATAGATCTAATACAGAGGGGCAGAGCATTCCATTTTCTAGGACCAGCTACTGTGAAAGCACCGTCACCCCTGCATTTCAGCCTTGACTTAGGGATGCATAATAATCTCTGGTTTGATGACCGAAGAGACCGACCAGGCTGATGTTCAGTCAACAACTCTGACAGATAAGAAGGTGCAAATCCATTTAGTGATTTAAAAACTAGGAAAATAATTTTAAAAGTGACAGGACAGCAGTGGCAGCCATGGCAAAGAGCATAAGACAGGTGTGATGTGGTCATGTTTTTTGGTACCGGTTAATAGCCTTGCAGAAGCATTTTGAACTAACTGTAAACGGAATAGAGTTGTCTGACTTATCCCAAAATACAGTAAGCTACAGTAGTCTAAACAAGAAGTAACAAAAGCATGAATTATTTTTTCAAAGTTTTTTCAAGATAGAATAGGGTTGACTGTTTTTGAACATCAAAGCTGCAAAAGGCAGGATTTGACCACTGCATTTATCTGTTTAGCAAATCTCAAGCTATCATCAAAGATTTCATAACTGTATGACAACCAGATAGTTGCTGTAGGGGGAAACATGCATGTTTTCTTTCCGAAAGATAGCATTAATGTGCTTAAACAACGATCAACGATTAATTTTAGCAGGTCCTTCCAAAATATTACCATAAAACAAATATATTTAACTTTTTTTTGCAACTGTATGACAGCCAGATAATTGCTGTAGGTGAAAAAATGTATGTTTACTTTCAGAAAGATAGCATTAATGGTGCTTAAACAACAAAGATTTATTTTAGCAGGTCTTACCAATATATTAGAATAAAACCACCTAAAAATGTCATTTTTATAATTCTACGACAACCAGATAGTTGCTGTAGGTGGAACAATGCATGTTTACTTTCAGAAAGAAAGCATTATGGTGCTTAAACAACAATCAACGATTTATTTTAGCAGGTCTTTCCAAAATATTACCATAAAACAAACATATTTCACTTGTTTACTTTCAGAAAGATAGCATTACATGTGTTTACACCAGACCCGTAGCCAGCCTATTGAAAGGGGTGGTTCTTTTTTCTGAAAAAGTGGATTTTTTCGAAGTTATTCGCCTAATTTTTTATTCAATTATGCATTTTAGTGACATTTTAAGAATTAGTCTTTGCTGGATCAGCTTGTTGGATGGTGATCCTAACCACACTTTTCTGATGCACCATAAAATATTTCCTACAATTTTGTCAAAGTGCTCACCATAATATTTTACTACGAAGTATTTATTTACAAATTTGGATTTAAACTGTAAGTTAATCCAGTTTTATAAATATTGTATTCAGATTAGCATTAAAAAAATAAATAATAAAGAAATATGAAAAAAATACTTATTTTAAATACAAATTTATTATCATCTATTATTTAAATCCATCATTCAACTTTCCTCAGTCACAATTTGGCCACTTGAATAATTAAAAATTTAATTTGTCTTAAAGCATAGGCCTCAAACTCAATTCCTGGAGAGCCGCAGCTCTGCACAGTTTTGCTCCAACCCTAATCAAACACTGCTGATCCAACTAATCAAGGTGTTCAAAACTACTAGAGACTATTACGCAGGTGTGAGTTGGAGCTGGTTGGAGCTAAACTGTGCAGAGCTGTGGCCTTTCAGGAATTGAGTTTGAAACCACTGACTTAAAGCCTTCTTCTATGGATAATTTTCACAATTTATGAAGGTATCGTAGTTTAAAATGGGATAAATAAGCTCATGTTGGGGTGAAATTCTGGACTTTGTCAGTGGGGTGGGGAGGTCTTTTGAACCACCCGAACCCCAACTAGCTACAAGCCTGTACACAACAGTCAAAGATTTATCTTAGCAGGTTTATTACCATGAAACCAAAAGATTTGCATTTTATTTTATAATTGTATGACAACCAGATATTAGTTGTAGGAGGAAAGATGCATGTTTACTTTCAGAAAGACAGCATTATTTGTGTTTACACAATATAGTTAAAAGTTTACCTTAGCAGGTCTTACCAAACCTGTGGATTATTTCAATGTTATTATAATTTAAAACAACTTAATATACATGGCACATTACATCTAGTCTTCAGTGTCACGTGATCTGGGTGTGCGGCCTTCATACTGTCTGTTTCTTTGTGTACAAGGTATACAAGGCGTGTACACATTTTGGGGTGTGTTTGTGTGTGTATGACAGATGAAAAGATTGCAACTTGCCTTCAGATATAGGTGAGAGTCTGCATTTGGCTGCAGTATTAATAGTAGTTTCAGACACCGCCAGAGACATGGACAGAGTCGGGGAGGACCTTAGAACAGGCGGAGAAACCTTTGGAAACAAGTAGAAAAACATTATTAAAGGTGTCAACTCCAGACAACCTTCTACAGGTGCTTTGAAAGATTTAATGGCATGCAACACCCACATCAAATACTGTACATGCTCAGAACAGGTTTGTCTTATGCTCACAAAAATGCCTGAGAGCAATGTTAAACTTAATAGCACACCATCATATTATTATTAACAGAAACACTTAAAAGAAATTATTCTGTTGATACATGTCATTGTTTAAACGATACACATTATTAGATGAATGAGTATGGATTTAGATGTCTTTTAAGTGATAGTTAACCCACAAAAAGAAAGGTTTGGGATTGTTTCATACCTTCTCAAGAGAACCACAAAACAATCTAGACATTTTATACCATGAAACAAACATAAATATATTCCATGTCTATATAGTTCAATTCTTTTGAAGCCATACGTTAGTTTGCACTGATTGTTAAGTACATCTTCTGCAAGTCTATGCATTTAAAGGGATAGTGCACCCAAAAATGTAAATTTACTCACTGTTAACTCACCCTGATATTTTTATGAGGTCTTTTTTTTCTGTTTAACACAAAATAAGTTATTTTGAAGAACGAACAATATCTTTTTCAAAAATATAAATCGAATGAACTATAAAAATGTGCAGAATATTGTTCTGTATTATGTGAAAGTACTTGTATAGTCTGTCTTAGGTTATGTGTATAGTTAACAGTGCTGTAAAGTAACAAATTACAAATACTCCAATTACTGTAATTGAGTAGTTTTTCCCAAGAATTGTAATTTGCTAAGTAGTTTTAAAATATGTACTTTTACTTCCCCTTGAGTACATTTTTAGTGTTGTATCGGTACTTTTACTCTACTACTTTTACTCTACTATTTTCTTTCAACCTGCAGTCACAACTTTATTTATTTCTTATCAATGGTGATTGGCTAAGGTAAAAAAAGCAGTCCTGCAATTCCTGTCGAATCAAATCCCACATAGAAACTAAATCGCATTATACTGAACAACGTCAAGACATGGGCGCTTTATAAATGCAGAAAACCTTTTGGAAGCATTAAAAATGTCCAAGAAGATGTCCAAAATCTTTACACACAATGACCCAGAGACTGTTTAGACTGCATGTCACTGATGAGAAAATGAAGGATGTCGATTGTATGATGACTGAAATCACCAAACAATGTCTTAAACAATCACTAAATGGAATGAATGAAGATTGGAGGGCCTGAACAAGGTAATGGAAGGAAGGACCAAACGAAGGAAGGAAGGATTGAACTAATGAAGGAAGGACCAAATGAATGAAGGAAAGATTCAAGCAAGGACTGAACAAACTAAAGACGAAGGAAGGAAGGAACGAATGAATAAATGAACAAAGAACCAAATGAAGAAAGGAACAAAAGAATGAAGGAAAGAATGAATGTGAACGAATGAAGGTAGGAAGGAAGGGAGTGAGCGAGAGAACGAACGAACGAACGAACGAGCGAGAGAACAAACGCACGCATGAGTGAGCGAACGCACGCACGCATGAACGAGCGAACGAATGAACGAACGAACGAGCGAGCAAACAAACAAACAAACGAGCAAGCAAACAAATGGACAAATGGACGAACGAACAGACAATGGAGAGAAGTAATGAAAGAACAAACGAATATAGGAAGATCACTAAATGCACTACAGAATGTTACGATTACACATCCCTGCACAAACTGCATGTAAACACATCAACTTTTCACAGTGTAATACTCACTACTCCTGAGTGCCTTTAGAAGGGACTTTTTTAAGGGAAAAAGTACCTTTTTAATTGTCTTAAAAAGGTCTTTAAAAGTCTTAAATTTGACTTGATGAAACCTGTAGAAACCCTGTTCGTGTTATTTTGAGCAGTAACAGTTGGGCAGCATCAGGCTGTCAGTAAGTGTCTGTCAGAATAGGCCGTTTGGTGTGTTCACACATCACCTCTCTGACCTGATATCCCATCTGATATTCCATATTGTTTGCAAATATTTTTAAAATGTGACTAAATGACAGCTGGATTCTTTTAGTTCCTTATTAATTTAAGCTGTTTGCTTAGTGCTAGTAGTTAGTCAAAAATGCGGCTGCGAGACTTCTGGGACCCGTTAGGTCACGGATTGATTTTAAATGATTAATTTTTGTTTTTAAATCCTTAAACGGTCTGGCACCATCTTACTTATCAGATCTTGTACATGTATATAATCCTGGTAGGTCACTAAAGTCATCTGTTCAGTTTATTCTTTCTGTACCAAGGTCCCGGTGTAAGCGAAGTGGGGATCGGGCTTTTGCTGTTATCGCCCCAAAATACTGGAACAAGCTTCCACCCCACATTTGACACACTCCAACTCTATCTGTTTAAAAAAAAACCTTCTGAAACTGCATCTTTGTTCTTTAGCAGTTGAGCCTTTTTAATAATGAGGGGTTTGTCTTATGTTTTAATTGTTATGTATGTGCTGTATGATTTGTTATCTTAATTAGTATTGATTTTGTTCAGAACTAAAAAATGTGCTATATAAACTAACTAACTAACTAACTAACTAACTAACTAACTAGTGTTGTCACGTAGCTGAACAGCCAATCAGAGCATGAGAACAAAAATGAAAGTGACAAAACTAATCAATCGACTCAGTTCAAGAGGGAACAGTAGAAAGCTGGCTGTCATTTTGTCATATTTCTTAAATGTTTCCAAACAATATAGATTATCAGACATATTTGATAAAAAAAAAACCTAAACATTCCTTCGTTTCCCTTCAGCTTAGTCCCTTATTTATCAGGGGTCACCACAGCGGAATGAACCCCCAACTATTCTGGCATATATTTTAAGCAGCGGATGCCAGCCCCAACCCAGTATTGGGAAACAGCTATACACTCTCGCATTAACATAGCCTATGGTCAATACACTATGCATGCATACCCTATGGTCATATTTGTTTCAACCTAAACATATTCCATGTATTTATATTCCAACACATTCAGTTTGAAGCCATGCAATCATTTTCAGTGAGAAATGCACTGACATTTAAGTTGTACATTTTCTCTAAATGTAACTATCCATTTAAGATAAGAGCAGTGTTGTGTGTGTTATTTTGAGCACTCACAGTGTTTTGTGGACTGGCGGATGTGGAAGATGCTGGTGAGCTTGTGCTGGATGTGGTGCGGGAGCTCGAAGCTGAACTGTCCGCCCGCTCTCTGAGCTGCCCTAAGGTGGTGGACTGGTTCTCTGCCAGAGAGACACTTTTGCTCACAGGAGAAGGGCTTGGGTTTGTGGGAATGGATTGTTTAATCTCGGGAGTCATGCCTGTTCTTGTTTCTCCAAGAGAGACTGCTTGTGGAGACATAGTTCTTGACCCTTCTTGAGGTTCAGGAACTTGTGCCAGAATCTGTGCATGTGGATCAGCATATTGGTACATATCCATATACTGACTGTTCAGTGCCCCCTGGTGGAACTGAGCATCGGCAGCGCTCATGCTTGCATGCTGAGGGTACATAGGGCCATACCCAGGCTGAGGGGTCATTTGAGGGTGGAAACCTTGAGGCATGGATCCAGGGGGGATAAAGGACTGTGCAAAGTTCATAGCCAGAGATAGAACATTGGCGAGTGAAATGAAAGGCTGCTGGGAAGGTGGTGGCCACATGCCTGGAGCTTGTGGACCTGGTGGAGGAGCAACTCCAAGTGGTAGAGTGCTGGTTTCTGCTTGAGGTGGCATCTCAACGCACTGCTGAACTGGTGAAACTATAGAAGAGGAAGAAGATGAGGAAGAGAAGTTTGGGTTGCTGGGGACACGGGTGAGTGGACTTGGGTTGAGGGGACTCTTGAGGGAAGCGTGGTCCACTTGGTAGGGGTAAGGGGTGAAGTGGGTGTTATGGACATATGGTGGATTTGTGAACTGAGGGGGCATGGCAGACATATGATTCGGCATGAGATGTGGCAGTACATCAGGGTGGGAGAACTGCGAGTAGGTGGGTGCAGGAGACTGGAAGTTCTGGGTTGAACCTGTAGGAAACAAAAACAAGACAAACAGAGACACACGGTTAAGCTCAATAAGCACATAGCAGCAATGAAATCACTCTTGGTTGCCAAGTTGTTTTAATGTTCATCACTAGTAGGTATTCTATTATATGATTCCCAATTTATGAAGGAACACAAATATGATGGCTATCAATTACGTCGCATTTCTTAAATATTTGCAAACAATATGTATTATCAGATTATCAGACATATTGTGCATGAGTGAATCCCTCTACAGTGAGCGAGAAGTACTGTGAAATTTGTATGTAAGCGTTGTTTACGTTTTGTTTGTGTCAGGCCCTAATTCTGGTTTCCCTTCGTGGAATGACAGTACAGATTACTGCCACCTGCAGGTATGGAAAAACACATCCCCTAATGCAGGAGCATAGTGTACATTCTTGTTTCAGTTGACTGTTGTCTGTTTGATGTGTTCACGTGCAGCTTTTTGGGCTAGACAGGACCAGACGCATCTGACGTGAGACAACAACACGGCCTTTTTTGGTGTAGCTAGTTTTTGGATGTTGTCTTTGTGTGTCCCACGTTTTAAACTTTAGATTGCTCGACAGGTATAGTTACTGGTGTAAATACAGTTGAAGTCAGAATTATTAGCCACCCTTTTAATTTTTTTATTTTTTAAATATTTCCCAAATTATGTTTAACAGAGCAAGGACATTTTCACAGTATGTCAGATAATATTTTTTTTCTTCTGGAGAAAGTCTTATTTGTTTTATTTCGGCTAGAATAAAAGCAGTTTTTAATTTTTTTAAAAACATTTTAGGGTCAATATCATTAGCCCCTTTAAGCTATATATTTTTGATAGTCTACAGAACAAACCATCTTGATACAATACCTTGCCTAATTATCCTGTCCTGCCTAGTTAACCTAATTAACCTAGTTAAGCCTTTACATGTCACTTTAAGCTGTATAGAAGTGTTATGAAAAATATCTAGTAAAATATTATTTACTGTCATCATGGCAAAGATAAAATAAATCAGTTATTAGAGATGAGTTATTAAAACAATTATGTTTAGAAATGTGTTGAAAAAAATCTTCTCTCCGTTAAACAAAATTTGGGGAAAAAACTAAACAGGGGGGCCAATAATTCTGACTTCAACTGTATACTATGCAGTTTTAGGAAATTTGTAGATCTTAAGTTTTATTCTGAGACAGGGACTTATGTGTTACAAAATTGCAATTACCTCTTAGTTTGGTTGGCTTTCATAAGGCAACATAGTTCTGTAGTAAAATCAAATCTTTGCAATGCACGTGTTTTTAGACAACTTTAACGATAAAGATGCACAAAATCAAATACTGCTGAATATATGTATGATGTACCCCATTTTTCATTATGAATTATGGCACTGCTTAATTCAATTCACCTTTATTTCTATTGCGCCTTTAAAATGTAGATTGTCAAAGCAGCTTCACATAGAAAATTATAGTAAATTGAAACAGTTTCAGTCCAGTTTTCAGTGTTTAAGTTCAGTTCAGTTTAGCTCAGTTCAGTTCAGTGTGGCTTAATATTCACTACTGAGAGTCCAAACACAGGAGCAGACTTAACCAATAAGCAAGGTAAGCGGCAACTTAAGAAATCAGAGGGTCCCTAAATAAAAGCCTAGAAGTATAACATTTTTATTCATTTATATAACATTGTTTTCTATCATATTTTGTATGGTGAGGGTCTAAAAATGTTAATTTTAATGTAATTATTACATCTGCGCAAATGTGTCCCCCACCTTCAATCATGGACAAGTCCAGCAGTCAAATCAGTAAAGATTGTTTTAAAAACTAAATAGTTCATTTATTATGTTAAGTTGGGAATTCATCGTAAGAAAACAAATCATTTCAAAAGTTTAACAAGGTGCTTTACGTGTTATTATTATTTTGTATTAAGATAAAATGTTGAAAAGTAGATTGAATAACATAAGAAAAAAACAGCAAAATAATAATAATAATAAATTAAGTACAAAAGGTGCATTTTAGAACTTTTGGGCCCCTTGGCTGCAATTGCTGGTTCCACCTTTGGCATGCATATCCAAACTTGGTCTTATGATTTGCTGTCCAGTTCCCTCCAGCTCCAACTTGCTCAAAACACAGTTTGGAAGTTTCTAGTATGTCCAGTAAGCACTTCATTATCTGGTTCAGGTGTATCTAATGTAGAAAGGATGTGCAAAATAGTGGCCCTTGAGAAACAGGATTAAAGTTTCCTGACCTCATTGTGGCGAGTGGGCGTGGCCGAGAGCCGTGGGAACAAAACGAGGCCCGCCACAGATGAGAAACACCTGTGGCGCACACCTGCCTCGAGTCCCACGAAAGGAGCTCTGGACTATAAGAGGAGGAAAGATGGCAGAGGAGGACGAGAGAGGACCGGACCCGGACATATTGGTTTACTTTTGCTTTCAGTATGTCTGTTTGTTTTGGTTTAGACGGCAGTCTTGGTGAAGAGCTGCCGTCCCTTTTATTAATATATACTTATTTAAAAGTTCGTCGGTTCTTCGCCTCCTTCTTCCTGGCGGCCAGGTGGCCATGAACTTTACTACACTCATCTCGCACCTATTGATCTGGTACAAATCCGAATATAGACTGTACGTCATGATCTTATGTGTCAAAACCAGGGGTGTGCAATCTTGCTCCTGGAGGGATACTTTTGATCTCTAACCTCCATCACACTTGTTAGATAGGATTTGCTAAACTCTGCAGGACAGTGGCCCTTACAGGAACAGGGTCTGATGGAGCTGTGCTTCGGTGAGTTGATATTCAGTGAATCGGCCTTCAGCAGGGACATTAGCATTACACTGATCTGAATTAAAATGAACTGAACTTTAAAAGCAACGCAGTGGCGCAGTAGGTAGTGCTGTCGCCTCACAGCAAGAAGGTTGCTGGTTCGAGCGTTTCTGTGCGTTTCTCCCTGCGTTCCCGTGGGTTTCCTCCGGGTGCTCCGGTTTCCCCCACAGTCCAAAGACATGCGGTACAGGTGAATTGGGTAGGCTAAATTGTCAGTAGTGTATGAGTGTGAATGAGTGTGTGTGGATGTTTCCCAGAGATGGGTTGCGGCTGGAAAGGCATCCGCTGCGTAAAAACGTGCTGGATAAGTTGGCGGTTCATTCCGCTGTGGTGTCCCCGGATTAATAAAGGGACTAAGCCGAAAAGAAAATGAATGAATGAATGAATGAACTTCAACAGTGACATTTAAAGTATGCTAAACTGAACTGAATTGGTTTTAATTGAACTAAAACCACACCAGATATCTACACTACTCTCCTGTCAGCCTGACTTGCTGAAATGTTCCAAAATTTGAAGATTTCTTCATCTATGTTAAACTGCTTTGACAAAATTTATATTATAAACAGAGGTATAGTAAAAATTAAATTGAATTTTGACACCTTTGGCCTACACTCCTTCACCGCTTCTGGAAGGCCACTGTTCAGCTCTATCCTTAATCAAACACACCTGGAAATTAGGATAGTGGCCCTCCAGTACCAAGGTTACCCCACCAGTCTAAATGAACCAAACTACAGAAAAACATTTGCTTGGTGTATGAAATAAACTGAAATGAAAACTGAAAGGGATGACCATTGCCTTTTAAAAAGGCTCTATTAACATCACTATGGCATAAAAATAAAGTCACAAAGTGTTTTCCTGACTTTAACACCAGACGCTCTGTGCCAGTTCTGTACTTCTAGTGCAGATATATCGGCACAATGATTTGTCACCATATGAGAAAAGAAAAGACCCTTCATACTGTGCGCAGGCTGTGCAATACGTGTAGTTCTCTCAGGTAATGAAATCTTCTCGTTCATTTTAAAGCAGCAGGTGTCAAAAGCAAATCCTGAGACACGTCAACAATGACACTGGCGTCAAAGCCTGGTTTCCATAGCGATGGACGTTTGGACAGCCAATAGCAGACTGAGATGCACAAGATATTTAGTTTGCTCCAGTAGCTTCACAGCTAATGGTGAGCACAGAGAGAAACAGGGAAGTGCTCTCAGTAACAATGACATTAGTAAAAGAAACAAGATGAAAGAGACAGGGAGAATGTTCATTATGACACCCTTCGCACCCTGAATGTTCCCAAAGGGTCCAGACTGTACTGACAGAACACAGATCTCGTTACCCGGGAAGACCATGATTGGTTCTGATTGTGTAAGCTGGTGATATGAAAATGTAAATGATCCGAGCTTCCTTTGTTAACATTTAGCAAAAATTGGATTAGTTAGACGAGTAGAATGAGTAAAATAGACCATGAGGCTGTTTATCAACAACATTTTGCAATGTATGCTTTTAAGGAATGAAATATTAGATGAGCATAATTAATAGACTCATTGTTTGACAGAAAATAAATGCCTTTATGTATTAGGCTTGATTCATCCTGCACACCATGACAGCCACAAAAACCCTTTCTATTCAGTAAATCTGACTGAATCAGCATTATTTATTATTAATATACTGCAAAACATTATTGTGTAGTCTATAAATAAATGTATAAATATTCTTAATCAGAACAAAACGGGAAAAAAAATCTAAATTAAGTTTGTTTACATTCACAGCAGAAAATAAATCAACCAAAATTACATTTTCTCTTTAAGATATATATATTTTTACATTTAAACAATCAGTCAGAAGTCAGTTTTATACATAGTGACTTCCTATTGAATGTATATTTTAAGAGCCCCTATTATGTGTTTTTGAAAATGACCTTATATGCAGTGTGCAACACAGCACTAAGTGAATGAAAACATCCAGCCGAGGGTTAAATCTGAAAGTACACCTTGTTTAAAATGATAGATTTTTTAATAAAAGATTAGACTCTGAGTCGTTTAAATGATTCGTAGTTTGTCAGGATCTTTTGCCTGTTCGTATCGACATCGACACGAAACAATACCAAATATGAATTGCCGGATCCGGCACAATGTGAACGTTTTTTGAACTTGCATACATATCAGCCTGTTGTTGGAGACACCAAAAACCAAAATATGACCTTATGCATAATAGGGGCTCTTTAACCCTCGCCATCTTGAAAATTATGACTAAACTTGATAAATGTTGAAGTTTGTAGTAATAATCAATAGGACAACTCTTTGATCATTTATGGTCACCATCAGTGTGGTATCATCATATTGTACCTGTAGTGTGGAAGGATTGTGAACGCAGAGGACGGACGGGTGGAATGGCATCAGGATCGACATAAAAGTCGGCACTTAGAGTAGGTGAGGAACCACGAGTCACTGGACCAGCAGCATAATCTGAAGGACAGACACAACAGGCTAAATTTTAAATTGAGCAAAATTACATTTTCTAAAACCAAATAATACAGTACGTTTTCTGTATTTGTATACAGTATCTATATACACATGACATTTTATATATTTTAAGTTTATATTGTAATTAAGATTAAACTCTTTAATGCAAGATACTGCAGGGGACAATAACCTTTTTTACAATGCACCTTTCAATTTTGAGATTAATTTTTGCTTTTTCATATATTGTGTGTGCGTAATGTAAAGAAAACATCCAAAATACACTTTTAGGTGTTTCTATTGTCACACTTTAACTTTTTTTTTTTTTTTCATTTAAAATACATATTTTGTTAAGGCTGTTTTCAGCCATTAATCTACACTTCAGCAGACTCCACAGTTTTATTCATATCTGTTGTTTTTGCATCACTTGCCTGATTAAATACAACAATTTATTAAGCAAAGTGTTCGCAGTATTTATTATATAGTGATATTCAAAATCCCTACTGTAAAAACTAGGGTCACACTTTATTTTGAAGGTGCGTTTGTTGAATTTAAGTAACATTTCATCTACATGCCAACTAATTCTCATTAGATTATAAGTATACTATTAGGTTGGGGTTAGAGTAAGGATTAGTGTAAATTGACATATACTTGCAAAGTTTCTTATAGTCAGTTAAATATCTGTTGAAGGAACAGTATCAGCAGATATTAAGCAGACAGTCTACTAACACTCAAATGGACCATCAAAATAAAGTGTCATCAAAACTAGTGCTCTTAAACGATTAATTGTAATTAATTCCATCCAAAGTTTGTATTTACATAATATATACAGGCATATTTATGTATATATGTATAAATACACACACATACCGTACATAAAAATACCAAAATATACAATACATATACAGTTGCAATCAGAATTATTCAACCCCCTGATTTATTAGCCCCCCTGTTTATTTTTTTCCCCAATTTCTGTTTAACGGAGAGAAATTTTTTTCAACACAATTCTAAACATAATAGCTTTAATAACTCATCTCCAATAACTGATTTATTTGATCTTTGCCATGATGACAGTAAATAATATTTGACTAGATATTTTTCAAGACGCTTCTATATAGCTTAAAGTGACATTTAAAGGCTTAACTAGGTTAATTAGGTTAACTAGGGAGGTTAGGGTAATTAGGCAAGTTATTGTATAAAGATGGTTTGTTCTGTAGACTATTGAAAAAATATATAGCTTAAAGGGGCTAATAATTTTGACCTTAAAATGGGTTTTAAAAAATTAAAAACTGCTTTTATTCTAGCCGAAATAAAACAAATAAGACTTTCTCCAGAAGAAAAAATGTAATCAGACATACTGTGAAAATGTCCTTGTTCTGTTAAACATCATTTGGGAAATATTTAAAAAAGAAAAAAAAATTCAAAGGGGGTTCAATAATTCTGATTGCAACTGTGTTTATATATATATATTATATTTATTTATATGTAATACAAATTATATATAAATATATATGTATGTATAAAATATTACAAAATATTTTATACAATATAGTTATGCATACATATATATATATATATATATATATATATATATATATATATATATATATATATACATATACATACACACACACACAGTATATATATACATACACACACAAAAATATACACAGTACGCACAAAAATATTTTCTGAATATGAACTTTAATTTTTCATGTAATTAATTGTGATTAATCATTTAACAGCACTAGTAAAAACTCAATACATTCTAATGTCAATAAATTAAAGAAGAATTCAGTGTTTTTTTTTTTTTTTTTCCTAGAAATGATATGCATATTATTGATATGAAAATGATATGCATATTAACAATGTTTCATTTGCATATTACTCAATTCTTAATATAATCAATCAACTATGGATGTGTGGTAATGACTATTAGTTAAAATTTTTATCCTATTCACCTGTCCTGCAGTTTTGCCTCAAGCCATATAAAATGTACTACTACTGTAATACAATTCAAGAAATGTTTTTGTCATTATAATCCTTTACAAAGCTTTACATGATCAGTGTTTGTGCACACACATGTGTGCTTGTTACCTGGCAGTGAGGAGGAGGAGTGTGTGCGAGCGAGGCCCTGTGTGTAGAGATTGGGCTGTGGGGAAAAACAGAAATAACACGCTGGCATTAACGTCACCATCAAGAAAAGTGATAAAGTTACAAACATGTGTGAGAAGAGATAAGGCGATTGTCGCACAAGCATGTTTAAAGTCTACTATCTCACTTTTCCAGAGGCCTTTCTTACTAATGACTGTTCAATATTGATGACTAACTTCTCTTATTACAATCAGTGTGATGAACACACTGCATCTTTGTTCAGGAGTTGTTATCTGTAGCATGATGAGAGCCGAAGATTGGATTTCTGAACCACTGAGACTGAACTCCACACACTCATCAGATCAACAAATAAAAAGATAAAAAAAATGATAACATTTCATTTTAAAAGTGCTACAGTGTTTAATAAGATGTGTGTGGGTGCACAAATATTCAATATAGTAACTAAAAAATTAATAGTACATCTAATGTAAATCAAATGTGATAAATCAAGAAAAAATACCTACAATTGCTACATCGTGATAAAATATTAAAGCTGCTGAGTGGAAACCAGTGAGAACAAATTCAACATCTAACTGCAACTGTTTATATAAGGAAAATTTGTTATACTGTACATAAAGTTGAAGTCAGAATTATTAGCCCCCATTTGATTTTTTTTTTTCTTTTTTAAATATTTCCCATGATGTTTAACAGAGCAGGGAAATTTTCACAGTATGTCTTAACATTTTTTTATCTTATTTTTGTCTTGTTTTATTTTGGCTAGAATAAAATCAGTTTTTAATTTTTTAAACACCATTTTAAGGTCAAAATTAACCTAGTGAAGCCTTTAAATGTCACTTTAAGCTGTATAGAAGTGTCTTGAAAAATATCTAGTCAAATATTATTTAGTGTCATCATGGCATCAAGATAAAATAAATCAGTTATCAGAGATGAGTTATTAAAACTATTATGTTTAGAAATGTGTTGAAAAAACTTTCTCTCCGCTTAACAGAAATTGGGGGGGAAAAAAAAACAAGGGGGCTAATAATTCTGACTTCAACTGTACATACATACACTACATACACATAATTTTAAACCATTTTAAAGCTTGTATTGCAGCATAATGAATAAAAATGTAATTATGATATTATTCTATGATTTATAAAGACATTATAAATAAATAAAATATGTATAATAAAAATGCATAAATGTGTACACACACATTTACACAGAAAAAAACTAACTTTATATTAAGTATGATGGTAACCACCAGTCCCCCAAACTCTCTAGTTCTTTCCCTCCTTCTATCTTGACCAGATGCCTAGCTGAAATTGAAAACCAGTTCTTAGTTGCCTTCATCCTTCTCTCACAACTAATAATGCAGAAATTCTAATTCATGAACTGGTCACCTCACGCACCGCAAATAATTTAGAACTTAGTAGCTCCTGTTACAAGACTTTATCAATTGAAGTCATTACACCAGTTCTTCATGGTTTGCACTTTCCCCAAGTTAAGTATCAAATTAATTAAAAAATTCTACTTGTCACTTTTAAAGCACTTCATAACCTTGCTCCATCGTAACTCACTGACCTTCTCCACATTTACAGGATACTCTCACTCTCAGATCTTCTCACACAATTTCACACGCCATTAAATAAAATGAATTATGTGCTATTACTTACTATAGTAATTACAATTAATTATGCTTAATAACATGCAACTTACCACATAGTAAGTACGTGCAATTAAATATTATTACTCGGTAGTTATATGAATAGTTACACTGTAACAAGGACACCTTAAAATCAAGTTTAACCAAAAACTATATACATAGTACTGATATATAAATAAATAATATAGAAATAATATATAATTCCAAAAGCTGCAAACATTCTATAGTTTCTCAATCATAATGAAAATTAGAACTAATCAGATCATTTAGGTGTACTTATGTAAACATATATAATAAAAATATCCAATAATATATATATTTTTTTACATTACTCTTTTACAGTAATAAAAACCTGTGAGGCACACTTTTTTACCATGTAAATACTGTATCCTATAGAAATATTGAAACAAATTAGAGTAAACAGAAAAGTAAACAAAAGAAAATATATACAACAAAATCGAACTGAAACTGATTGAAAAAAATAAATGTAGAAGTTATATTTATGTAAATATGTAATACACTAATTATTTAAAATGATAAGTTATTCTGTGACCACTTAATTGATTTGCGTTGGGACAACAAAGGAATTGTGTGGAACCCAGCATTTTTTATTTTTTTACTATGTACAATAAATATAAGGTCATCTAAAATGCTAAAGTGGACACAAACACACACCTGTGAGGCGGACAGAGAGCCGACTCCGCTCAGGTAATTGAGATGAGCAGCGTCTGTCGGCCCCAGCGGCTCTAAAGGCTCTCTCCTCATCAGGGCCTCTGCCCGACGAATAATGTCCCGCATGCGGTGGATGAATCCCTCCTTCTCCCCAGGTAGAATAAACTCATTAAGTACCTAAAAGAGATGCAGAGTCAATTGGGTTGATGTCATTTTGAGGCGTCTCTCATGCAGACTTACTTAATGAGTTCAAAGGTCTGTTTCAAAGACACTGGAAAAAAAAATGCAGAGCAGCAACTATGAACAAAGCCGTGCACTCATAATGAGAGAAACACCAAGGCCTATACTTAAGACTCCTCTAAATCCAGCCTCAAGGCCATGGACAAGCTGATCAAAACAACTGCTAGCATAAAGAAGCCAAAGTATGCAGCAACAAAAGATATTTTCAGCGTCGCTATTAAAAACTCATTCACCCCAGATTACATAAATCTATTTTTTTGTTTGTTTGTTTTTGCCTCAAATCAGTATATTGGCAAAAGTTGAAGTGTTTTAGATTCTTAAGGCGAATGTGTATTTCAGTTTTGAGATTTTGCTTTTTTTGGGCTTGGATACAGACATTTTCTTTATATTTTCCTGTAAAACAATATCTAAAATACACTTTTGACCATTTATTTTGATGCACAGTATCAATTTGTGTATGCAGATTTCAATTGCAATACATTTTTAAGTCCGTTTTCTCAAAATATGTTTGTTTTTCACCTGTGCTGTGTTAAATATATTCACTTTGGCTGCTCTTACACAAAACCTCCCAGTTTTATTCATATCTGTAATCAAGTTTTTTAATAAGCTTTTTAATACAGATTGGTACATTTATACATAATTTGCCTGCATAAATTTTATTCTGCACAGTTTTTATTGGATATAAAGTGTCTTTCAAAATTTCTCTTTTGAATCTTATATGTTCAAAGAATTTAACAAAATCTGAACCTTCCAATGTCCAATGTCCTTTTTTTGTGCTACATATGCAAATGATTCCATATTTAATAAAGTAATGCTCTATTTACATATTTAAACAACATAAAAAATGTGTTTGTTTGTAAAAAAAAATCTGGGTAATATGGAAATAAGTTTATTTACACTATTTACCTGAGGTGTCTTGCTTTAAAAACATGTGCAATTGAAAAAACAAAACAAAACAACAAGCAAAAAAAAAAAAAACACACAGAAAGGCTGAGAAGTGCCGTCTGAAATTTCAGTTGAAAATGAAACATTTTTTCAGCCTCCTTTCTTTCTTTCTTTATTTTTACTTTAAAGACCTGGGAAATAACTTTTTTTTTTTTGCCATAAAAGTAAAATTACTGAACCTACACATACCGTAGGAGCCTGATTAAAAAAAAAGCTAATTTTAGAAGAACATTTCAAATGGCATTCAGAGGTTTTTGCATCTGAACTCTTCATATATTATTCTGATTTTAGCTCTAACTAAGAATTAGCAAAGTAACATTTCAAACTAGTTTCAAGTTCTTTCTTTCCTGTAAGCTAAAAATATGTCCAAAAATGGCTGACAAATCACAATGGACACGTATGGAACTGGTTTTCCACTGGTAAGTGAGATGCTACAAAATGTTTTAGATGAGAGAAATGATGCGTAGATTTTCCACAATGTGCTAGAGGTTGCAAGGCAAACACAGAAGCCGAGACATCAACACTTCTCACGATAAAATGCAGTTCCCACAAGAAGAGACGCCTTATCTGTGTCCTTGTGTTCACTTTGACCTCCATAACTTGAAGACATTCAGTGGAGTAGTAGTGGAGACAGTTGCAATATCTAGACTACATCCACCTTATTTATAATATATACTCTATATTTTTTTCATTTGAAGACTGAATATGTCTGGCCTTAGAGGTTATTCCCTGCAAGTTAAGTCTAGCTGTACAAAATAGCTCATTATGTTGCATGTCCCTGCATCTGCTAATGAATACAAATTCTTGTACATTCACAGAAAACAGCTTGCTTGCACACTTACATGTAAGGTGGATAAAAATGACAAAAGTACTTACAATTTATTACATTTTGACCAATGATTTACATTTTTTTTTAATGAGAAATTATAAACTATATGATACGTACATATGTCATGGTTGTGTTTGGCTGCTTGCCACATAAGTAAATAATTAGACATAACATATATCACTTATTGTAAAATAATGCTGAACATGAAAAAATTCTGAGAATAAACCACAAATATTCTAGCAAAATGACAAATCTATTTTATTTTACATTATTTTGAGATTGTTGCCAGCTCTACAATACTATTTTGTTTTCGGACTGGTTTCCCCTTCCCCATTCATATCTACCTGTGATTTATAAATATGTTGATTTGTGGCTCATTCATTCATTCATTCATTCATTCATTTTCCTTCGGCTTAGTCTCTTTTCCTTTATTAATCAGGGGTCGCCACAGCGGAATGAACCGCCAACTTATCCAGCATATATTTTATGCAGCGGATGCCCTTCCAACTGCAACCCAATACTGGGAAACATCCATACACACTCATTCACACACATACACTACGGCCAGTTTATTCAGTTCACCTACAGTGCATGTCTTTTGACTGTTTAGGGAAACTCGGAGGAAAGTCACGTTAACATGGGAGAACATGCAAACTCCACACAGAAATGCCAACTGACCCAGCCGGAACTCGAACCAGCGACCTACTTGCTAACCCCTGAGCTACCGTGTTGCCCATTTGCGCTTTATATTTATTTTAACTTAAGAATAATTAGCTCACCATGACTGTGGCAATGTCTTCTGGGTTGTCTCCATCCAGATCGAATTTAAATGTCACCATTTTGCTGTTATGTGTCTGCAGTTGACACTCCACAACCCGGTCCACTTTATCTGACAGCTGCATGAAGAAACACACAGGCAGGAAATGATGAAAGAGCATTTATATGTGAGAGTATTATTAAGATGATTATTATATGATCTTGATTTCACCTTTAGCATAAACAATATACAATCACAATGATCACTGTTTAACGCACAGGGAAATTTCTTTGACATAATAGTTTTTTTAAGAACTACAATGATCTTTTTTTGAGTTGTTTACATTATAAACCCTAAATTTACATAAACCCTGCTTCCAGGTGTGATGTTTCCTCCTACTGTATGTACTTTATGTAGTCGACCAATCAGAACACAATGGGCCTGCTGTCCAATTAAAGCCCATTGTGTTTATCTAGGGGAGGGGCTTATTTAAACAAATAAATGAAAAATTAAACTGACTGTTTTCAGAATAACAAAAACAGTAGTGTAAAATAGAGGTAAAATTGTATGATGATAAAAAATACAAACAAATCATGATTACATGATACAATGCATCTCATTAACACAGTCAAATCTTTGACAATAACTAACTAACCAACCTTTTAAAATCTGTGTGAAATTCTTCATATTATTTTTTTAGGTAAACAATTAATCCATGCAACTTAACTAACAGAATTTTATTTTTGTTTCAGTAATCTTCATTCAAACCCTGACCATTTGGTTCCACATTTGGAGTAGCTGTCTTACTCTGATGACATCAGTTTGACGAGCCACAATATTCTTAACCACGCCCCTCTTGCTGTTAGTTTGCTATAAGGGAATCATGCTCAAAAGAAGGCTCCGTCCCTTATTTAATATTCCATTTCAGTTGGAAGTACATACTTTCGGTTCACACGGATATTAAACAGTGTTGCAAACTTAGCGACTTTGTCGATATATATTTAAGGACTTTTCAGACCCTCCTAGCGACAAATTTTCAACAAAGCGACTAGCAACAAATCTAGCGACTTTTTTGGTGTTACTAGAGATTTTTATAGATTCTCATGTGTCTGTACTATACGGTTTCTACTCTTCTCAATGAGCTGTGATTCCGTCAGCCCCTCCTCCGCCTTGGAGTGCTCACAGGTGGCCCAGTCCTCACACATTAGTCTCTCCCACCTGCAGCCTGAGAGCAGATCATTCCTCGGCAATTATTTTAGCACCGCGAGTATGAGGTATTTCCCTAGTACAATCAAACCGATCTGCTTCTCCTTTGTTTTAGATTTAACTTGATTGTTTATTTTTTCTTGTTCACAATCACAGAGATTTTAGTGACATTTACTATATTCAAAAATACATTTAATTAAATTGACATGCATATATAAATTTAGTGTAAATATTAATACCCCTTTATTAACCATAGTCTGTTAAACATATTTTAACATATTTTAGGTATTTTAGGATCAGATTTCAATGTGTATGTATGTTATATGTTGTCTTGTTGGGTCTAGTTGGGTTGTACAGCAGAACCTTTTTTCTAAAACAAATTTCTCCTACGGGAGACAATAAATTTGATCTTGACCTTGACGTGATGACGTCATTAATATGCAAATTGACAAATGACGTAATCTAGCGACATTGCGAGCAGAGCTTTGCACCTTTTCATTGAAAATAGTTGGCAACACTGATTTTAAAGTCAGCTATTCATTTTTGGAGTTTGACACTGTATATAAGCAACATTAGCAGGTGCATTAATTAACAATAGATAAATGACTGATGAGTCACCCCAGTGATGCGTAGCCGTGAGCGAGCCCTCTTCCTGAGCAGCTTGGTTCCTGTGCGTTTGCTCTGACCTTTTCCGGCCCTCTCCGAAAGGCCCTCGTTTCCGTCACTCAAACCTGAGGTGACATCAGAAGCGTAGCTGTTCCAAGAGGAAGGACATAAAACACAACGTAATCATCCGACATCCTAAACTGGACTTAATGGAATACATTTCTTGTACCATTTTACCATTAGTGCATAAAGGACAATTAATTTTACGATAGATCTTTTAATTCAGGTTGGGCTAATTGAATATAATACAGCTTGTGTACTCATTTGACCATATGCTACCTTTCCTTGGCTTCCTACAGAAATGGCCTTCAGGGTAAATTGCTCCCCTGAGCTCAATCATTACCATTAATGGACTAACCTCTAGGCTTTGCATAGTGTGTGTGTGTGTGTGTGTGTGCGTGAGTCACGCAAGGACAGGAACTGCTGTCCACTGGAGCACTACAGATATTAAAGGTACACGTGGCTCAGCGTTGGTGGATTGGTGAGTAAGATTACAGCTCTCACAGCTGGGAGCAGATCAACGTTTACTTGACGTCAAAACAAAAGCCACATCTACATTTACACACACACAGAGGGAAGTTTTATTTAGAGAAGCTACTGTATATGTAGGATGTGTTACATGTGTTGATTGACAGGTTTTCAGCTTTCTTCTGTTCAGAAGAAAGAAGTTCATAAAGGAGTTACCCACTTGAGGCTGAGTAAATAGTGAGTGAATTTCCATTTTTGGGTTAACTATCGCTTTGATTTTACACTGCCTGTTTAAATGGCTATGTTAAATCTACTGCTCAAAGCTGTTCATTAAAAACATTTGAGGTGAACCAATTTGAACATATATCATCAGTTTAGTGCATAGGGAGAAGTAAACACAGTTCATCAGAACTCAGCTCACCTGTCAACAGGGGAGGAAAAACCACTGGCACTTCCTGACTGCGCCTTCTCTGTGTTTTGGAACACAGCTATACTCTGTTGGAGGAGCAATGTTAAAGAAAAATATAACTCAGATGAGGTAAACCTCATTCAAACAAGCATTTTATTTGACCATTTAAACATATTTAGGATATTTCTAGATTGCTTATGCATTATAGTCTCTTTCTTATCAGTCACAAAACTTATGAAATATATTTTTTAATTTGACATTTAATTTTTGTTATTCATTCATTCATTTTCTTGTCGGCTTTGTCCCTTGCGGGGTCGCCACAGCGGAATGAACCGCCAACTTATCCAGCACGATTTTACGCAGCGGATGCCCTTCCAGCCGCAACCCATCTCTGGGAACTTCCACACACACATTCACACTCATACACTATGGACAATTTAGCTTACCCAATTCACCTACTGCATGTCTTTGGACTGTGGGGGAAACCGGAGCACCCGGAGGAAACCCACGCGAACCCAGGGAGAACATGCAAACTCCACACAGAAACGCCAACTGACCCAGCCCAGCCGAGGTTCGAACCTGCGACCCAGCGACGTTCTTGCTGTGAGGCAACAGCACTACCTACTGCGCCACTGGGTTGCCCCTAATTTTTGTTATATAAATACATATTTAATTATAGTCTTTTTAATTTAAAAAAAGACTATAATCCTTTGGTCAAAAATATAACAAAAAACCCTGCAGTATAAATAAAGGAATAATATTTTAAATATTTATAATATTTCTGTATATTATAACTTTGTAAATATTGTATTTTATTCCTGCAGTTTCAAAGCACATTTTCAGCAGCAATTACTTAGAAAATAGTATTTCTGCTGAATAATTTTTTGAAATTTCTGGAGTCTTTAGACTTCAGAATGATCAGAATGCTAAAATGAAAATCGTTCTTTTCAAACTAAACTTTTCATAGCACTATAAGTGCATTTACTGTCACTTTTAATCAAACAAATTACATCTTTTTTAATAAATTTATTAAAAATAAAAATTATGATTACACTTTATTGTAATGTACAATTCACACTACTAAAACAGCTGATTAAATAAGAGTATTAGCTCAATAAACTACCAATTAACTGTTTATTAATAGTTAGTAAGGTAGTAGTTGAATATTGGCCAGTATTAAGCATGTAGAATTAGTTTATACTAAACTACTAAACAGTTAATATCTTAATAATAGACAGGTAAAGCCAGTAGTTAATAGGGTGAATTGATACATAAACTAAAGCAGGCCTGTAGCCAGGGCGGGTTTGGGTGGTTCGAAAGACTAAGTCCAGAATTTGGCCCCTATATGAGCTCATTTGTCCCATTTTTGACAGTATGCCATCATAAATTGTGAAAATAGCCAATAGAAGAAGGCTTAATTTATTCATTCATTTTCTTTTCTGCTTAGTCCCTTTATTAATCCGGGGTCGCCACAGAAGAATGAACCGCCAACTTATCCAGCACATTTTTACGCAGCGGATGCCCTTCCAGCCGCAACCCATCTCTGGAAAACATCCACACACACTCATTTGCACACATACACTACGGACAATTTAGCCTACCCAATTCACCTTTACCGCATGTCTTTGGACTGTGGGGGAAACTGGAGCACCCGGAGGAAACCCACGCAAATGCAGCGAGAACATGCAAACTCCACACAGAAACGCCAACTGACCCAGCGGAGGCTTGAACCAGCGACCTTCTTGCTGTCTTCTTGCTTATTTTTTCATATTTCTAAAATTCTAATCTCATTACATTATATATAAAACTGTAATAACGTTCAGTTTAAATGTACATTTGTAAATAAACATACATTTTTATAAACAAATAAATAACATAAGCACTTTGACAAAAATGCAGGAAGTATTTTTGTTGCATCAAAAAGTGTGGTGATAACCATCCGACAAGCTAATCCAGCACAAATTATTGCTTAAAACGTTACTAAAATGCAGTATTTGAACCTCCAATAGCTGCAAATAGGTCCACTTTTTGACAAAAAAAGAACCACCCCTTTTAATAGGCTGGCTACGGCCCGGTAAAGTGTTATCAAAATTGCCACTGACTCCTATCTTTTAATTACTCCATGATTTTAAGCATCCACCGGTAACCTACCGAGGGAAAGCGGAGTGCTGGGACTGCTGGAGTAGGAGGGGCTTCAGCAGGAGGAGCCTCAACAGGTGGAGTTTCCACACGAGGTGCTGAAATGGGAAGTGGTGGAGCTGAGGAGGGTTGGTTTGCTAATGGAGCTCGAGCTTCTGAAGGCTCCTGAAGGCCAGAGGAGCTGAGATAACCATCCGTCTCACAGTCGGCTGCCATCATAATAAGAATTAAGCAAAACAAAAGAACATATTTTTTAGTGTATTATGACCTTACCTTTAGATTGAATGCATCATGTAGAATAGAAGTATGAATTTCAATATTTAATTTTATAATACAATGCAATATAACTGCATTTTATAATAGCCTAATTTAATAAACTCACTTACTATATAAACAGATAAAGTACGAAATGGAATCTATTGACAAACAACCAAGGAGGTCAAATGCTGTTTAAGATCATTCTAGTCTAATTTACAGCCTTAGACTTCCATACGCAGACATAGTTTAAAATGCAATTTACCTTTTCTAAATTGGCATGTAAGTTAGTTCCTTCTGTACATGAAAATGGTCCAGTAATAAATGTATGCTGACATACAGTGTGGCAACTGTTTATCCAATAATAAGTAAATTACATTGGGAAAAGGTCACGAACAACATGTCTGAAGGTGTGGTTACTTATGGAATGTAATGTGTATTTATATAGCGCATATATCAGGTATGGCCATACACCCAATTTGCTTCACAATCATGTCATTTCACAATAATCCACTTGAATGATGCAACGGCAGCCGCATGTGGATCAACAAATTTGTTAATTTGCAACAACAATCCAATCTGCCAGTCAGATTTGTGGATAAGTTAGTTAGTTAACTTTATTTGTCCCTATAGGGAAATTTTATTTGCAGCATACACTCACAGAGACTTCTGACATTTCACATTTGGAGTTTGAGATTTGGAGTTGAGTTATTAGCCCCCCTTTTTATTTTTTCCCCAATTTCTGTTTAGTGGAGAGAAGATTTTTTCAACACATTTCTAAACATAATAGTTTTAATAACTCATTTCTTATAACTGATTTATTTTAACTTTGCCATGATGACAGTAAATAATTTTTCACCAGATCTTTTTCAAGACACTTCTATACTATACCTGCCAACATTGGGTTCATAAATTCCAGGAGACCGGACGGGGGGTGGGGTGTTGAAAAATGGGAGTGTTGGCAGGTATGTTCTTTACAGCTTAAAGTGACACTTAAAGGCTTAACTAGGTTATTTATGTTAACTAGGCAGGTTAGGGTAATTAGGCAAGTTATTGTATAATGATGGTTTGTTCTGTAGACTATCGAAAAAAAAATTAGCTTAAAGGGGCTAATAATATTGACCTAAAAATGTTTTTTAAAAAATTTAAAACTGCTTTTATTCTAGCCAAAATAAAACAAATTAGACTTTCTCCAGAAGAAAAAAACATTATCAGACATACTGTGAACATTTCCTTGCTCTGTTAAACATCACTTGGGAAATATTTAAAAAAAAGAAAAAAAAATTCTTGTCCTATTTCTTACACATCTGAGAACACAACATTGACGACCTGATGCTCTTTCTTTGTATATACTATCAATGCTCTTCAGTTTTATTCCCAACAACTTGTTGAGCTGTTATCACCTTGCCCAGTGACCTTTTCTGGGGCTCAGAAGCATTTGCATACCAACAGATTACACAAAATGTTGCAATACTTTCAATAAAAGCACTATAAAACATGATCAACAATGTGTTGTCAACATTAAAAGACAATAGATTATTTAGGTACATTCTCTGTTGAAGTCTTTTCCTTACACAATCAGTCCATACATCCCACTTCAGTTTATTGTCCAACATCACACCCAAATATTTATAATTTGTTACTAACTAAATTTGCTCCCCATTAATTAATGTGGCATGAGTTTTGCTTTGTGTTCTCTCTCTAAAATCAAGAACCATCTCCTTTAGTTTTAAAAATGTTTAGGAGAAGGTTTGACTTTTCACACCAGTTTAAAAAGAAGTCAAGAACAGGACTGTGTTTTTCCTCCTCTTCATTTAAACCAAAGTGGTATCTTCTGCATACTTTACTATATAATATATTTATTTATTTATTTATTTATTTTTTAAATGAACTTATACAAGAATTTGTATATAAAATAAATAATAACAGAGATAAAACACAACCCTGGGGAGCTCCAACTGAAGTACTCGTTTTATCTGAAATAAAACCTCCCATTTTGACCTGTTGGTTTCTAAAGCTAAGAAAAGTGGTCACCCAGGCAATCATTTTGTTGTCTAATGAAAATTATTTTGCAAGTGTATAAGCTAATATGCTTGGAGAAATACAATTTAAAGCGGATGAGAAATCCGGAAATCATTTGATCCTGAGGGCTTAGGAACTTTTGCTACTGGAATTATTATAGATGTTTTCCACAAAGCAGGAACAATACTGGAGTTATAAGACACTTTAGAAATATCAGTAAAAAACTGGTGCTAACTGGGCAGCACAGTGTTTTAGGACATTTCCACATATTCTATCAGGACCTGGGCTTACAGTTAATATCAAGTTTGACCTTACAGCCAGAGTTTGGAACTTCTACATTGTCCTACATTCTTATTTACCAATAATTTTCCTCTATTTAGAAGCAAGTCAGGTTAAGCCAGAATTATGTTTTGTAAACAAGAATGTTGTTACAGGGACATTTAAGTAAGATCATGGCAACCCTGCTAATTATTTGCTCATATAACCATGAGAGTTTGGGTTTCATTCAGGTGGGTTGTTTTACACATTGCTTTGGCTTCCTTTTGGCAGTCCTTGGCCAATAAAACCTGCAATAGAGTCCAGACCTTCTGCCATTAGTCTGAAATTCTAGCTATTCAAGACCAGGAATACATTGTGATGTACACAATGTTGAAAATGATGTGGTTTGTATATGCAAAAGAGTAGAAAAACTCACATGTTGCTGATGAGTAGCTGGCATGGCGTATGTTGAAATGCTGCCGCTGGTCTGCATCTGCTGGTTCCTCAGGTTCAGCAGCAAAGCTAGCATTAAAGCCAGAGTCCAGAGATTCATTTGCAGGCAGGGGGGTGGGGCCTGACACTGTGACTGTGGGCGGAGCTTGAGTAGGGGCAGATACAGGCGTCTCTACAGGAGGTCTAAGAGCAGGTGCACTGGAAACCAAAGATTCAGTTTCAAAACTAGGTTCTGGTTCCTCCTCAATCACCTCCTCTTGACGTCTTATCAGCTCTTCTTCAGCATGTCGACGAAGCTTCTCTCGTTGGCGCTTGATGGTGGTGACGCGATCACGAATAGCTTTGGCCACAAGTTTATAATCGGCCTCACAGACAAAGCCAAGAACAACCTGCAGCATATGAATTGGGCATTATTTTTGCTCATTTGTTTGGGAGTTGAATGATTAGCGGATATTTGGGATCTCACCATCTCCTGAGCCACCTCCTCTGGGACGTCCTTGTAGAGTTCAAACAGGAACTCAATGGCATTGTTGTCCTTGTATTTGCCATGAAGCTTCTTGGTGTCGTCCATTCGAAGCCATAACTTAAGGCCAGACTTCACCATGTCATCTTCCTCAGCCAGTTCGACATGGACCCCATTATTCTCCTGGAAGAAGGTGTGCTCTAACAGGTCCTGGATGGTGTACCTAAATAATATAAGGAGACAATTTTAGGATGTAGAAAACCAAAACTCCCAAACTCTCTTGTTGTTTTAAAAATCATCTTCCTCCCTGTTAATTTAAACTCTAGAACAGGGGATCCCAAACTCGGTCCTGGAGGGCCAGTGTCCTGAAGAGTATAGCTCCAACTTGCTTAAACACACCTGCCTGGAAGCTTGTAGAATGACTTGTACGAGCTGGATTAGTTGATTTAGGTGTGTCTAATTAGGGTCGGAGGTAAAGTATGCAAGACACCAGCCCTCCAGGACCAAGTTTGGGCACCCCTGCTCTAGGATAAAAGAAAACAGGCTGACAGGCAAGCACTTTGATGACTTCTGGATGTGAATGAGTGTAAAAACATTCATCCACTTATCAACTGGAGTTAATTACATCAACATTATTAATAATAAGAAAAACCCTGCTGCTGGATGGAGTGAGCCATTACGAGTGGCTATTGACCAAGAGCTTCACATAATGGCCGGGTGACATTAAATGGATCATTATCCAGTCAGAAATGTGTTATGCTGAATTAATTACACCCTTCTAAGGATATATTAAGTAGAACAAAAGCAGGGAGATTGAGTGCTTCAGGGGGAGAACAGGTTGGTTGCTAAAAGAAACCTAAATCGAATGACGTATCTGCAGATATATAAATCATCATAATCTAAAGAGCTGCCAACAGGGATAAGAATGATAACTATAGGGTCTAAAATGAACTTTTTCACTCACTGACCAGTTTAGCTAATAAACATTTTAAGTTACCAGCCATTCACAACTTCTCATAGCTAACACGAAAACATCAGAAATACCAGATTACCAACGTCTCAGACTTCTCTTAAAATTTAAACAGTTTTTATTTTCTCCAAAATAAATGTTTTATGGTAAACATGCTGAGCATTAGCGGGCAGTTAAAAAAACAATACATGTAAAAGTTCACTTCATCAATGAAAAATCAATGGCTTTGAATTAAGGTATTTAAGAAGAACAGAGACACAAGGGACAAACAAAAAGAGATATTCTATATAATTATTATTATTATTATTAATGTCAGGGTTTAAAGATAATAAACTCAGTGTGTGATGTTCTTTGCTTTTGCTAATATTTAAGGCTCCATTTAGAGGAGTGTGATTACATGCAAAGTGATAAGCCTAATCCATGATTTCAGTTTGAAGGGAGCATTATACTTCATTCAAATCACATTTAAGTGTATGATATGTGAATCTATATTGTGTTTATTTATAAAGTTATATTATGTCACACTTCTCTAGAAAGAAGACTCGAGCAATGCCATTGTGCATATCCATGAACGAATGTTCTGAAGTGAAATAAACATTTCTCATGCTCAGGTAGAGACCAATGAAGGAGAAGGGAGTATGAAGCAATAAACACTGTTCAGGGAGCTGTCAATCATAACATGGAGCTCATTTTAAAAAATTGGTTATCTAAAGGGCGGCTCACATTGTGTGATTTTTTTATCATCTGAATTATTAAGATCTCAGCTGTCATAATGTCAGACTGAACGACAATGAAGAGACGCCAAACATTTATTTATTTATTTTTTTTAATTCCCAGGTTCTGCAGGTTGCATTTCTTAAGTCAATTGTAATCTTTTTTTTTTGGTTCAAATTAGAATTTCCTCAACAGCGCAGAGCCCAGGGGATCAGGGTAAGTGCTCCGACGTGGCCCCACCCTGATCTAAGACACGCCAAACACGGAAGAAAACTCCCCCGGAGTTTGACGTCGTCCATCTGTAACACTTTCACTATCCTGCATTCTAAAATGATTCCTCACAACAAACGTAAACATCTGGAGCCGTAATTTTGCACACAGCATGCCTCAATAATAAATCCAGGAAGAAAAAAAAAACTGTGTTGACATTTTCCTGCGGCCATTTGAATTGTCGCATGGATTGCGTCATCAGATTCTGCACTCCTATCGGTTCTTGGATTGACGCTCATCGCAGTTGTTGTCAAAATACAGGAAAGCATCTGAAATCTTCTGACACTGCCAGAACTTCATCAAAGGAAAAATCTGATCGCATTAAGCGATTAAGCAACTATCTATGAACATATCAAACCAACTGTCAAAGATTTTAGTCTAGATTATCAGGAATCTTTTATGATTTCCCAAATTTGTCCCAGATGACTAAATCGTGGCTGAAATCTCACAGTGTGAGCCGGGCTTAAGTCAGCTGTCTTACATAAGTGAGACATGCAAAATATGCAGATCGTGGGGCACGTGGAGTGGGAGAACACTGAACAAATTAAACCTTATTGTTTAGTGTTACCTATTGTTTTTAGTGTGCTAAATGTGACAATAGGGTTATTTGCACATGGACTTTTAATTTTAAAATCAGCAAGTCCAAGCGCTTCTGATGAATGCTCTCTTCATTACAAAACTGCCACTTTTAAGATCTGATTTAAAAAAAAAAAACAGTAATCTTCACTGCCTGATAGATATATGAAATAAAGTTGGTCTCAGAGCAGACAAGAAACACTGCATTAAATTCAATTTTTCCCCTCCATGTCTTTAAAATATGAAAATGTATTTTACCCCAATGGGGTTTTTTGCGCTAGCCTGTGGTTTCCGATGAAACTAGTGTTTACTTGGTCTTTCATCTCGTTTTACGCTTGAACAATTAAATGAATGCTTATTTCTATTTAACTGATTGCATTTTAACTACATTACAACATCAATGCTGTGAAAGGAACCTCATGAAATTGAAAATAGACATTAACCTTTCACTGGAAGTTTATCGACTGAAAAGCACGAGCTGTGCATAAAGCCCATTGTACAAAATAATATGAATGTTTACTATAATGTCCTAATTAATATGTATATTTTGATTTATTTTGACATGATACAGTATGTGCTAGTGAAATTAGTAGAGGGCTGGAATGTGTTAGTATTGAAACCCTAACCATAACTCTCCTTTTAACTAGTGACCCAAAGCCCTCTGACTCCACAGGGCTCATGATAAACAACCCACGGGGAAAAGTGTTTTTGACTGTGACGCTGTTGATCCTGTAACCATGTGTCAATTGATCAATGCAGGGCGGAACAGAAATATCAACTAGTGCACCTGGGTTAACATAGTGCAGGGCTCTCTGAGGAGTCTGTGTGCTATTGTTGAAAATACAAGAATCTGTGTAGTATTGTTTTAATGTGCACACAGTAAAAACCTGTCTGGCAGGTGTTAAAACATTACGACGGCTGCTGGCGCACATACATGTCATTGTACTTTGTTTGATTTTCCTGTTTGTTGAATGACCTTGTAGACATTATAGTTACCTTTCGTCTTTGTTCATCCGGATGCATCCCTCAATGATCTCTTTCAGCTCGGGGACTTTAACTTTGTAGAAACTGTCTGGCTTCATGCCCTGAGAGAGCGAGAGAGAGGTTAGGGGAGGAGAAAAGTAGAGGAAAATTAATTTTAGACACTGGAAATGTCACAGGTGTCACTCTGATGGACTGCACTCAACGCTTTAACGGAGACAATTTTGTGTAGAGAACACTGCAGAGTGGGTTTACTTACACACACACACACACAAAAAAACACATCCACCATTCTTAACACAAAACCACAAGGCACTATAAGAGATCTCTGTGTTTTGTGGAAATGTTATATATGCACTGTAAAAAGCGATTAGTTACTTTACTTAAAACAGTGAGTAATCCTGTTGCCTTAAAAGCAACAAGTTGAAGTTACTTAAAAAAAACTGAGTAAACCCATTGACTATCAAGTTGACTTAATTTATTATAGTTATGCTATACAGTTCATTTACTGTACTTAAAAGTTGTAAAGCAACAAGTTTATTCACTTTTATATTAAGTAAATCAATGAATCGCTTTTTGCAGTGTAGTTATATATTAAGACATTATTAAACCAGGTCTGAAATCATTGGAACACTTAAGTTTGAGTAACAATTCACACCATTGACTACTGGCTTATTACCTGCCTATTATTAAGATATTAACGGTTTATTAGCATAATAAGCAACAGTCTTAGTTAATGGTTTGTTAATAGTGTGAATTAGTATATAGCGTGAATAGTAGTGAACAAAATCAAATTAGAAAAGTGCAGTACTGTCTAAACTGCGCAAATACTGTAACAAATGTGAATGTGATGTTGTATGTACAGTTAAAGTCGGAATTATTAGCCTTCTTTTTTTTCTTTTTTAAATATTTCACAAATGATGTTTAACAGAGCAAGGAAATTTTCACAGTGTGTCTGATTATATTTTTTCTTCTGGAGAAAGTCTAATTTCTTTTATTTCGGCTTGAATAAAAGCAGTTTTTAATTTTTTAAATGCCATTTCAAGGACAAAATTATTAGCCCCTTTAAGCTATATATTTTTTCAATAGTCTACAGAACAAACCATCATTATACAATAACTTGCCTAATTACCCTAACCTGCCCAGTTAACCTAATTAACCTAGTTAAGCCTTTAAATGTCACTTTAAGCTGTAAAGAAGTGTCTTGAAAAATATCTAGTCAAATATTATTTACTGTCATCATGGCAAAGATAAAATATATCCGTTATTAAAGTTATTATGTTTAGAAATGTTGAAAAAATCTCTCTGGTAAACAGAAATTGGGGAAAAAATTAATGGGAGCTAATAATTCATGTGGGCTAATAATTCTGACTTCAACTGTATATACTTATTACTTTTCTTGGCACTCAAATGAAGAAGCAACAAAGTATTTACAGATGCAATATTTACAGATATTTCAGGCAAATTAGAATTTCATAGCAGGTGGCACATATTTTGCCAACATTTGGTCTTGCATAGTCTGAACCTGATGTAATAATTGTGATTTAGTGTTAATTCGTGTGCAGAAATTTAAAATGCTAATAATTTGTGGTAGTCCATAATCTACACTCTCAGAAAAAAAAGGTACATGGTGGTAAAATTCTACCATATATGGTACAGAAAATACCTCTTATGATACTGTTCTGTACCTTTTATGGTACAACTGAAATGAAGGTACGCAATTGTTCTCATATAAAAGGTACATAAGTGTTGAACAACTCCTTTATTACAATACCTATGAAAATAAATATGACTGGAAAGGCAAAGTGATTTAATGAATAATTTCCATATTAAAACATGAATCATCATTTAAAAGTATATGTTTAAAGAAACTCATCAACATTAATTATTAAGTTCTATAATACAATAATACAAAACAACTGGTAAAACATAAAACTATAGGTATTGTAAACTAAACATTTAAGGCCTTTTAAATAAATGTTTAGTAAGCACTTTGACACTGTTAAGGTACAAAATGTCTTGTCACTGTGGTGGGACCTTTATGGATCAGATTTGTGTACAATGTACAATATAGTATCTGCAGGTTTTAAAAACCAAAGATACATTTAGGTTTCCTATGGTACAAATCATGTCCTTAAAGGTACAAACTGCAATGGTACAAATTTGTTTCTTTGTCTTGAGGTACATTTCTGTCCCATAAAAGGTACTGCCCCAGTGACAAGGGTTTGTACCTTCTTTGATACAACATTGAACCATTTTTTCTGACAGTGTACAGTGGTCGAGAGAGCTTAGTGTGCTGCAATTTAAGAGAACACATGCAATTACAAAAAATACCAGCAAATTAATAAAAGATTTTCATTAGTTTGACAGCACACGTGCTGCAAATCCTCACAACTCACATACTGTACATATAAAACGTGCTGCATTTATGAAAACGTCTGTATTTTTTCACAACACTTACAAATAGAACAGAACACAATGGAAATGTTTCAAGGGGACCCTAAAATGTGATAGACGCTAAAGTGAAATGTTTATTGTGCCGTGACTAGTGTTCAGTGAAGTTGTAGGTGATCTTTGAAACGTGAGTTTTTATTTTAACATCCTAATTCCCTTGTCTTTGTATTTTATTAGCCTAAATAACCATAACCTAAACAGCCGGGTCCGTTATGTTTTAGGGTCCCCTTGAAACATTTCTGTTGTGTTCTGTTCTATTTGCAAGAGTTGTAAGAAAATACAGTGCGTTGTCTTAATTTGTTTGCGTTGTGAGGATTTGCAACACGTGTGCTGTCAAACCGATGAAGATCTTTTCTTAGTTTGCTGGAGTTTTTTATAATTGCATGCGTTTTCTTAAATTGTAGCACGTTAAGCTCTCTTGGCCACCGTAATAATCAATTTGAAAACACAAATTACACAGCAGTGGTGCATTAAACATTCTGTAGTGTGTAAAAGTAATTTTATTCTAGATTACACTAGATAGATTATAGGGCAAGAATCCTATTTTGTTGTTAATATTGTATTGAACGGTTTGTTCAATAGTATTGAACATGCTCTATCCAGCAGCGTTCAGCATGTTAAATAAGTCAAATGCTCACTGACCCAAACATCATTCTGAACCAGATATTGATGTTTGTGTTTGACTTTTGCAAAGATCCTGAAGTGCATTCCAATATTACATACATTACATACATACAATACTATTTATTTTGTATAATTACTATGCTGATTTCTGTTTTATAACGCCATTATGTTTTATATGCATTGCTCAGAAAATGCACATTTGACAAAAAAAGTCTTTGGTCACACTTTATTTTGATGGTCCTTTTGTTGAATTTAAGTTACGTTGCATTTACATGCCAACTATTTCTCATTAGATTATAAGTAGACTTAGGCTGGGGTTAGAGTTGGGCCTAGGGTTAGGGTCAGTGTAAGTACATGTACTTGCAAAGTTTCTTATAGTCAGTTAAATGTCTGTTGAATGTCTGTATCAACAGATATTAAGCAGACAGTCTACTAATACTCAACTGGACCATCAAAATAAAGTGTTACCAAGTCTTTAAGCTCGCACTGAATTGAAATCTAAAGTACAATTTAAAAAAGCTCCATTTTACTAACAAGCTGGACATATAAAACAGTGTTTATATGAAGTGCATATTTGGACAACATACCCACAGTACGTTCAGTCCTTCTGGGCTAAACAGACCATATTAACAGTGTTATCTGTTGGGCAGCTAATGACAGGGAACAGACACCATATTGTGGAAAAACATCGATCACACAAGACATGCTTTGTTTAACATGGTGTGGTTGCCTGTTTACACACTTAACCATTTTTCAAGTCTCAGGAGGACATTTCAACAATTGGACACTCACAAAGAACACTTTGGATAAGTTTTAATAATTAATTTGAATAAAAACGGCTTCTAAAAAATGTATATTTTATAAAACTACTGTTTTCCTAGAAGAACCATCTGGTTTCCATTTAAATGATAAGAAACCCAATTCTTGAATCCAAGGAAATGCTCGTTTCACAGTCCATCTCCTCTGCTAAGTGGAAAAGCAAAATTAAGTAAAGCTCTCATTCAGGAAATGTGAGGCAGCTTAAAGCATACTGAAGAAACAGATGAGGTGAAAACCACAAAATTGCAACGTTAAGGACATTTTCAAATTACTCCCACTTTAGAACCAGCTCATTGAAGGTAAAACTAGCAAACTCAAAGCCATAAACTACTGTTCAAATCCACCACATCATCACTTTAAACAGTGTTCTTGGACTGGAATCCTCATGGAGGAAAGCAATGACGCAACTTCAGTATTCTTCCAGCCAGGCCCGATGCCATACACGCATTGCGAAAGACAATATGGAGCAGATAAATGCTGCTGTTGGACAGAACATTCTTGTGGCAACGGCAGCAGGCTCAATTCTCAGAGGTGCCCAGAAAATACAGAAAAGAACTTGTTGACGCAGCCAGGACGCTTTGGTATTGCTTGTACAGATAATAGGCCCATTGAATGTTGCGATGGAAAGGAAAGCAGAAAATACAAAACAGAGGTGCAATTCAGCGTAAAGGGGGTGGAGTGGCATGAAGTTCTCACCCCTGAAAACTGCTTCTGTCCGAGGCACTGATCTAATAGGCTTTCAGGTGGCAGCCAGATCAGTTTGTTGAAAGGGATTAGATGGGTATATGTGAATGATTTATCACTAGTCAGGCGTCTAATGATGACATCAGTCTTTTCAGGAGACCCCCTGAGACCATGAAGCAAAGAACCCAAATGCCCAAGTTTGTTTCACACTCTGTTAATGAACTCTTTTTCTCTCTCTTCTGAGAAAAATAAAGCGCCTCAGGTTTCTCAGAGCTCTCAAACTACAGTATAAAGGCTGATTTATACTCGACGCGTTCGCTAGTTCACTTGAGTCTGTGCAGCGAATGTGACATCATCGCAGTGTTTGCGGAGGTTCGCTTTGGTCAAGATTTCGGCTGGCAGAATGGACTAAAAAATTTTTTTGTTGAATATGAATCACTTTTAAGAGATTTTGTCTGAAACAGGTACGCCTGTACAGACATCTTTATGATCTGTCCATGCGTGATCATATAGGGATAACCAGATGATCAATAATTCTTGGCTAGAAATTGCAACCACAGTGGGAAAGGAGAAAGTTTCTGTAAAAAATTTGGAAAAACTTGAGGGATACGTTTGTTAAAACCAAAAAGAAAGGCCATGATGGCAAAGGTAGAGATCCAGATGATTTATGTACATTCACAGAAATGTTTTTCCACCATTCATAGGTTTTACACTGATGTACAGTTGAAGTCAGAATTATTAGCCCCCCTGAATTATCAGCCCCCTTGTTTATTTTTTTTCCCCAAATTCTGTTTAACGGAGAGAAGATTTTTTCAACACATTTCTAATCATAATAGTTTTAATAACTCATTTCTAATAACTGATTTATTTTATCTTTGTCATGATGACAGTAAATAATATTTTACTAGATATTCTTCAAGACAAGTTATTTTTCTATACAGCTTAAAGTGACATTTAAAAGCTTAACTAGGTTAATTAAGTTAATTAGGCAGGTTAGGGTAATTAGGCAAGTTATTGTATAACGATGGTTTGTTCTGTACACTACCGGAAAAAAATTTAGCTTAAAGGGGCTAATAATTTTGTTCTTAAAATGACTTTTAAAAAATTAAAAAGTGCTTTTATTCTAGTCGAAATAAAAACAAATAAGATTTTCTCCAGAAGAAAACATATTATCAGACATACTACAGACATACAAACTGGTAATGGTGTGGAGAGACTCCCCTCATGATTGTGAAGCGCTTTGGGTGTATGGCCATACACAATAAATGCGCTATATAAATACACATTACATTACACATTACATACTGTGAAAATTCCCTTGCTCTGTTAAACATAATTTGATAAATATTTAAAAAAGAATATAAAAATCAAAGGGGGGCTAATAATTCTGACTTCAACTGTATTGAATTTAATTTTGAATTTAAAACAATTTAATAGTTACAAAACTGTTAGGGAACAAATTATTTCTTTTATAACTGGAAAAGAATATTTGAAGCTACCGGTTTACACTGCTGCCCTGTTTCTGTTTTTCTGGAATTTACTGGTGATAATGGTCAGGATTGATGAACCATTATTGTTTATTTTAGCATACTAAAAACTAGCCAGACACTAATGTGTGAAATAAAGCTAAATCAAACAAACAACAACAACAAAAAAACAGTATGCTTGTGTTTGATTTTCTGTAAATAATTTAGCAAGGTAAAACAGTGCTTTTTCTCCATTTTTTAATCACCAGACAGAAATGTTTATATATCAGTACGTATTACAGTATGCAGACTACTATATATGATATCAGTATGTAGACTACTATATACTTTGTAAATAAAGTACAGTTATATACCCTGTATATATTTCTTTTTTCATTGAAGCATGACTTGCACGATTTTCATTTTTATGCAACGATTCATATGTAGATAGATATAATAGCTACTGTTATTGGCTATATGAAAAACCTTTAGATGTTACTTACTTCATGCAATGTATGTATTCCTGGTCCAAAATAAATATATAAACAGTTTAAAGATAAACAAAACAATTATAATAATTACCATGAGGTAACATTTTGTGAATTATTTGGTAAGTGTTTTTTGTTTTTTTTTTGCTTGTATTCTTGCTATAAGAGATCTTTTCAGAAACGCTAGGTGCAACGCCAGTGTGGACATGGATAGTTTTCATTCTAAAACCTTAGATAATGTAATGTAATGTAATGTAATTACAGCAAATCATTGTTGTAAATAATGAACAAGGCATCTAAAGACTGACTTGCAACTTTTCAAAATAAATGCTTTGATTTTCCTAACAAACTTCAAGTTTAAATGTACGTACTGTATGAATTAAAAGCTACAAATTTGACTCCATGTTAGCTTGCTTATACTGATAGTTGAAATAAAAAGCTAATTTAGTATTTTTTACCTCCAGGCTATCTCAGATGTGCTTATACATTTTATTAGGTAAAAGATTAAAGACGATTTTTATCTGTGACTGTGATCCTTGATGAATCATAAAAGGCAAGTCAACAGCTGTAGGCACTTTAAGAAAAAACTAAAATCTTCTTACACATTGAGGTCTTGTGAAGTGAAATGATTGGACAATTAAAGAAAATGAACATTATTTACAACATTATTACCTTTAATTCCCAAACTTGCATTTTACGAATCCCTTAGACAACAGAAAAGCAGCCAGAGACTCTCCAAAAACCACAAGAACTATCTTTTTATAGTAAGTCCATATTCCTTTGAGTCAAAACTATAAGCTTCCGACCACCCGCAGCTCTAAACACAAAAGTTTCTGATACTGTTTGTGAATGTTTGCTTTTTTTTTTTTTGGAAAAACAAAACAACTAGTCAGGCGCATTCAGTCAAGGAGACTAAATAGACTAGTTATAAACAATCCAAGTGACAAGCTAGACTAAATATGGACCAGCTGGACCAGCTTAAACCAAGTAAAACCAGCAAACCTTCTCAGCCCTGCAGCAACTACATGAAGTTAATTTCTACTCTGCACCTTTTTCTCTCTTTTTCTGCTCCCTCACCAATGCCTTAAGGAATGTTCCTTACCCCACATTTACGCAAGAAGCTCAACATTACATTCAGCTAAATGAGCTGCAGCCATTACGTACCAGTGAATTGAAACCAGATATAATTTTTTTTTCATACAAAGTCACACATCTTCTTTGGAGACCTCTCTAAATCAAAAGACAACTACAATATACACACGCTGTAAAGTTTCATGAGTTAATCTCCTAAATTACTGCTTAGGGTTTAGATGGAGTACTTCCAAAATTGTCACAGCAGCCTTCTTGCAAATTTGTTAACAATACCTGCTCTTTTGAGCAAAGCAATTTTACAGCGACCAAACATTCAGAGTCATTGACTTGAACTAACTGTCCATCAGCTGAGGTATTGTGTTCTGTTTATGTGTGAAAGTGTTTCACACACCGTGCTCATGAAAGTGTTGCAATTTCTATTTATTATAATCAATGCTTTTTAAACATCTTTAGGCTTAGTGATGCAGTTTATGGAGTTAATAATGTGGCAGAATCAGGTCAGGCTTTGGTATGTGGCTTATTTATTTTAAAAAATGTAAACATTTGGGCATAAGTTTATAAGAGACTTGTTCTTATTTGCATTTTTTTCTAGCATCAGGTACCTCATTTCTCATTTCACATAATAAAAAGTCAGATCTGCAGTAATAAGTTGTTCAGTTCACTTCTGCAAACACTTTTTTTTGTAATTTTTTTTTGCCCCTGATTCACCTGGTGATTATGGTTGTCACTCCTTGTAAATTACTAAACTGCTTATTATACATTATATTATTAAGCACTAAAATTTAAACCACCATCCAAATTCAACTGCAGTTTGTACATGACCGATATTGTAAAATTTCCAATTCTCATTCACATAAAAAAAAGAAAAAAAATAGAGTCAGATCTACAGTGATGACTAGATGTTCAGTTCATTTCTGCAAACATATTAATTAATGATATAATTAATCAATTAATTAATTAATTCATTATTTTTTCTACAATTGTCAGTACCTGATTTTTTTTATTTTTTATTTATTCACTTGTTGATTATTATGACTCCTTGTAAATGACTAAACTGCTTATATAGTAAATTATTAAGCACTAAAATCTAAAGTGCCATCAAAATTTAACTGCAGTATGTGCTTGGCCAATATTCTACTGCTTTCCCCAAATACTTGCAGGATCAAATTATCCGAGCTATACTAGAATGCTCTATCTGATTGCACTTCACAATTAAGTACAATTTGTATCACATTAAAATGATTGCAATGTTAATGATAATGCCATTTAACTTTGCCTCTTTAATTAATTTAATTCCATCAATGAGTTAAATTAATAATGAACAAATCTAAGTTACATATAAATACTGCTGTTTAAGTGTTAATTCACAATACATTCATGTTCATTTTGAACTTACTGTAAGTAGTTAAAAGTGTAGTTTAATTTATCACTTTATATTAAGTGGCCTTGATTGCACGTACTTACAATTAAATAATCATTTGGTACAATGCACTTATGTACATACATGTTTCACATTGTACTTACAATAAAAAATAGATATCTGCATGTAACTACATCTGTAATAAATTTCTGTAATTACATTTATATGTACACAGTTGACGCATTCCTTACACCTTAACCCAGAGATGCCCAAAGTAGGGCCCACAGGCCAAAGTTGGCCCATTGTAACCTTTGATTTGGCCCACCATCCCATCTGAGAAAGAGTGAGAAGGATGGAGAGGGTTGGGGCTAATGCCTTTAAAAGGGAACGTCATTTCTAATTTGACGTAACCCTTTTTTGTTTGTTTGTTTGTTTGTTTGTTAGTTTTATTGTTGAGCTACAAAAAGCAAACTGAAAGTTACAATTAAATGTTGTAAATAAATCAGATTTTTAAAAATGTAAATAATGTCACCCGACGGATAGAAGACTATGCAGACATCGGTGAGCAAATCAAGGCAAAAACTAGTGGAACTCCATTCTGTTATCAGATTGTTTTTTTTTTGTTTTTTACTGTAATAAGTTCATTATAAAATATTATTAATTATATTATTAGTATTAGTTAATATAAAGCATTGTTTTCGAGTTATTTTTAAATATTATTAAATGAATTAGAAAATTACCCTTGGTAAATATATTTACTTTCGGTCCACTAGCCTCAATCAAGTTTGGTTTTTGGCCCTTAACAGGAAAAAGTTTGGGCACCCCTGCCTTAACCCATTTTTAAACCTACTGTATCTATACCACCAAACCTGTCTCTACCCTTACCCATATCCTACCTCAATATAATCATACAGTAGGTGTTGTACAATATAATATATACACAGTAAGTACATTGTACTTATTTTTTAATGCAAATACCAAATATTTAAGGCCACTTAATATACAGTTGAAGTCAGAATTATTAGCCCCCCCCTGAATTATTAGCCCCCCTGTTTATTTTTTCCCCAATTTCTGTTTAACAGAGAGATTTTTTTCAACACATTTCTAAACATAATAGTTTTAATAACTCATTTCTAACTGATTTATTTTATCTTTGCCATGATGACAGTAAATATTATTTTACTAGATATTCTTCAATACACTTCTATACAGCTTAAAGTGACATTTAAAGGCTTAACTAGGTTAATTAGGGTAACTAGGCAAGTTATTGTATAATGATGGTTTGTTCTGTAGACTATCGAAAAAAATATAGCTTAAAGGGGCTAATATGTTTGTCCTTAAAATGGTGTTTAAAAAATTAAAAACTGCTTTTATTCTAGCCGAAATAAAACAAATAAGACTTTCTCCAGAAGAAAAAATATTATCAGACATACTGTGAAAATGTCCTTGTTCTGTTAAACATCATTTGGAAAATATTTAAAAAAGAAAAAAGAATTCAAAGGTGGGCTAATAATTGAGACTTCAACTGCATAACGTGTGACTAAAATCAATAATAATTGCTGTGACAGTCTTGCAAATCAATAATGCATGCTAGTTAATGCCTTAACAAGTGTTAACTAACTGAAAATTGTTGCAAATAAATTTTACCCACTCATTTCATACATCAAAGTTGTCTTATCTGAGTAATTTGGCTGTTAAACATTGAATACTTTCATGACAGAACAAAAAGACTCTCTTATATTTAGTGAGCTATTAACACAAACGTCAAATCTGAGCATTATGATTTCCTGCTTCAGCCACTGTCAGTACAAAAACACCAAAGCAGAAATGAAATGACCTTTTCTCCAAGGATAACAGACAGATATGCCAACATTTCTAGCTGTCAACAGTACATTCACACTTGTTTGTGAGCCAAACTGTAAGCTTCACAGACAAAATGTGCTGAACTCCAAATCACGAATGTAAATAAACAAGAACATGCTACCAAACAAATGTGTCCACTGCCTCTGAATGTAGTAGTTTACATGAAAACATTCACTCATGAGTCCTGTGATTAGGGTTGATTAGGCTGGCAAGATCTTTGTTCATTTCACAGCCATGAGTCATTATAAGGTTTACGCTCAAGCAAAATCAATAAATCAACCTGAAAGCTTTTGATTGCACTAAAAAGGCTTGATTTTTTTCTTCTTCTCGCATCTCGGCTAATTGTCCACAATCATCTTGCTACAGTGTAGACCTCAAGTCTATAATAGAAAAGCTTTCATCTCTGCTGGACATTTAACAAGTTAGGAGAATGGGATAAATTGAATGCTAAATGTGCAAAAACAGCAAGGCAATACATTTCTGTAAAAACATTACATGTGCTTTATTGTTCGTAGTATTTCAACATCATCGGCTGTCAGAATAGTTTGAAAAGATGGTTTAGCGTTCTAATTCTAATTCTGTATTACTTTTAACTTCTGTGGAACCAAAATGAAGATATTATGCATTAAAATGTCAAACAAAGGAAGTCAGTGAGGTTTCTAAACAACATCTGCTTCCATTTCATGAGCAAAACTAGTTAATTCATTCTTCAAAATAAATTTTAAAAGTTATCTGTTGACTCCGTGTTTGTGAATAACTCTGGATAGTGTGAAAGTGAAAGTATCACATGTGCAGCAACAGCCAATCCGATGAAACATGGAAGGCAGCAGTTTGATTTATTTTTTGCTCAAGCCAGCACAATACATTTCGGTTTAAAAAAAGATATTGTTATTTGAAATATAATGAATCTCTATTAATGTACAAGGCAAAAATAAACACTGCTGATTCAGTAAAAGCATCTGAAAAATATCTGACTATCTATGTAAATCCATTTACTAAGATTTGTGTAAATATTTAGTTTGTTTATTATTATTTGACAATTAAAATCTATAACAATACATCATATACATGATGAATCATTAATATTTATTTAACATAATAAAATATATATATATATTTTAAAAAAAACAGGTAATTTTTTTTTCAGTGTTTTTTTGTAAATGGCTTTAAGTCAGCATTAACCGGAAGCTGCAGCAGACTTTATTTATTTATTTATTTTTAAGTATGATGACATATTTCTAACTGAAACTAAATATTAAGTAGGGGCGGGGTTTTCAGTTTTTTGCTTCTCCATTCTTCTTTAACTTGCAGCACTATATCATTAGGAGCTGCATGGCTAAACATATTTCACCCAATCCGTCAAACTGACATCCTCAGAGAACACTCAGAAAATGACATTTGCTGTTTGTTTAAGCTACTTATCTAAATTGAGCTGAAACAACACAATTCTTGAGCTTTTTTTGGATGGCTTAATTGTTTAACGTTTAATCCACTTAAAATTTACATTCGTAAAAACTAAGTTAACTTGTAACTTATTGTCCCAACACAAATCGATTGCTTGGAACCCAGCATTTTTTCATTCAAGAGGGGAAGCAAATGCTTTGATTTTGATTAAAGATTACCAAAACAACGTTTTACTTTTAAATTAATTAACTTTTTGACCCTAAAGGCTGATTTATATTTTTATATTGAGTGATCGGCATGACCCACGGTGGCTGCCTTGCGCATAGTTGTGCATTTATACTTCATCGTGCTGTTTGTGTTGCTCTACAATAACACTTCCAAAACGCTAGCTGTAGGCTTTTGAGTTCCTCTGTGTCATGTTTTTTCGTGGGTGTTTTGTTTTTTCTTAATGTACAAATAGCTAAAACTTGCTCATTCAGAGGCAGGAACTACCGGATGTGCAACAACTTTAATCATAAGGTAAACAAAACAACACTTCCATGAACTAGAGCTACTTCATGGAACTCGACACTTGTAAACACTCGCTCCTTCGGATTTGCGTGGCTCTCGGCCCCACCCACGCTGGTCACAGCTACCAATCCGACCAATCACAGAGCTTGTGCTACGCGTCGTTGCGACTTGTAGTTACATTTTTTAAGAGGTGTGTGTCAGCGTCGGCATCAGCCATGGCGAGGGCTATGCAACTGCGCGAAGGCTACGCGGGAGCATTTGCATGCACTTGACGCAGAAATATGAATCAGCCTTAAGACTATGTGGATGATAAATGTGGACGTTAATGTGTACGTTAAAGTGAGTAGATATGGAGGAGTGGTTTTATGTCATCAGAAACTTTGCTCTTAGCTGGTTGGTCCAGTGTTAGTTTGCGATATCTAACCTAGAATAAAAGCCACTAAAAGGAGTGCAAGCTACCATTGTAACAAAACCTAGGAACACCAATACATACATGCACTGTCAACTTGTTGAAATTGTAGTGCTATTTAATAGGTGTTTTAATTGTTTGTGTATTGTTTCTATTTGCATTGTGATATATGTTTCTTCATTTTAGGGATGTGTGAAAGTTAAGTACTGTATTTGTTCAAACAGTAAACAAGCTAATAAAAGTTTATTCAAAAGTAAAATTACAATTAGATTGATGAATGCCATTAGGCTATTAATTATGTTGACTAAAATAAATAGATCTGCCATCTAATACAAAGTATGCAGAGGTGCAATTTTAAATATTATTTAAAAAATATTTTGTATAATGAATTGAATAAATTTAAACAATTTGAATTTTCTGGATTGATTTTATTTTTTATTCAATAATAAATAAATGAATAAAAATAACCCTTAAATGGTTCTAAATAGAACTATTTAACTTTAATTCAAAGAACCATTTGGGGTTCCATTTAATGAACCTTTAAAATGGTTCTAAATAGAACCTTTTTGGGGTTCCATATATGAAGCGCTTGATAGAACCATTTTTTTTTTCAGAGTTTGCTGAAACAAAAACTTGCCTGGATGGAAACTGAAATCAGCTTCACGCATCAGGCCTACAATAGTATCTGGATGCAGACATGGATTTGTAAGCTGTGACTGCATATCTCAGAGATGCAATGTCAGACACAATGCACTCAATGGAGCTAGTGACATAATTGTGAGGGGTAGGGTTAGGTGTGGGCATTAAAAGCATTGCATGCAGCTCAATTTGCAACCGTACCTAGTCTGCATCCAGACCCCTCTCCAGGCCTCTGGTGCTGTTAGCGCCATACAGCTAATGTGGTAAAGACCACATGTTTCAGTGACATCACTGGCTCCACAAAGACGAACAAACATAATTAACATTGGATCTAGCCTTAATTCTCTCTGAGTGTTTCCCTCTCGTTCTGCACGTCCCTCAATCAACAATGGATAAACTGGAGGCCATGTACGGAAGAGAAGAACAAATCAGTTGAACTTAGCTAAACATCCATTTAAAATAATGACATTTCATCAAAGTTTTCTCTGTGTTTGTGTAGGCAGATGAGGAGACGATGTGCCCACTGTCTAATTATAGAAATTCTCACAGAGATGTTACACAAGCTTTTTGCCCTTCTAATAACATGCACATTAGTAAGTTTGATACTAACGCCTCCACAACCTCCAGAGAACAGATCTGTCCCCATGGCAATACAGGACCCAGTTTCACGTCGAAGAGAAACTAATTGTATTACATTTAATCAGCTGGATCAGTGACAGCTACAGCACTGCATTACTACAACACCTGAAATCCAACACAGAGCAACCTGAAATTGAAAGAACAAAAATTATGTTTATATTTATTTTTATATTGTACTATAATTAAATAGAGAACTCTGATTCTGATTCAAAATTGTATCAGAATCAGTTTTATTGCCAAGTGTGCTTCACACACACAAGGAATTAATTGTTTCTTCGGTGCACTGCGATGCAGATGCAAACAATTCGGTATCGGTTCAGTAATAATCATAACTGGTTATTATGTACTGATGTCATTTATCACATATGCATTATATGGCGGTACATTATATGGCTGTTACAACAAACGTTATTGTTGTAACAGCCGAGAGAGGAGATAAAACTTTAAAACTTGTGGATCCAAACACGAGTGTGTCTGCAGAGCGAGTTCTCCACCCCGTTGCTGTCTATAATGGATCAGCTGATCGCCACGGTTGTGTAACATCAGTGTCCGTGTCACTAGGTGCATCCCAAACCGCATACTTATGCACTATTCTTCGCCATTTTGTAGTATAAATAGTGCATTCACACAGAAAACTCTAAAAGTAATAAGTGCACTTATTCGATCGGTAAAATGAAGTGTGGAATGTTGGACACTTCAAGCACTCAACGACCGCAGCTTCGCTCACGTAGCGGAAGGGGCGGAGCTATCATGCTCATGTTTGGATAACTATTTATTTTGGATTGTGAAAGCAAAATTCTCCTAAGAGAGTGATACCGCCTCCCGATGGTGAATGCAGTTATGTGTCATGGCAGGTATTATTTGGTAGTTTGGTCATTTATTTCACTAATATGGCGACCGTCAAACATCATCAGTGAAACGGTTTGATTTTTCGCTTAGTAAAATAACCATTAGTGTTCCATTTGGGACAACACTACACACATATACTATGCTGTTGAGTGTGCATAAGTACATAGTGCATAAGTGCATAGTGCGCCATTTGTGACGCAGTTACAGTTTGCTGAACAGCACCAGAGCTGAGCTGACCATTAGAGCCAACTGCAGCCTTTTCTGTTGAGCATGTGACCAATCATAGGCCTTTAACAACTCCTTTAAAAAGCAAGCGGGATAATATTTACATTTGATTATTTGCTATAAATGCTCATGTTGTTTTGAGCATGTACTGTAGTTTTGTTTGATACATTCAGTAAGAGTGTTTTCTTTGAGCAGGTAAAATTAAAGGTACAGTACATTTATTTGACTGCTTGTATTAAAGGACAAAATTGTATTGCAAATAATATATAAATTTAATTATAAATTATGGGTGACGCAGTGTGGAGTTTGCATGTTCTCCCTGCATTCGCGTGGGTTTTCTCCGGGTGCTCCGGTTTCCCCCACAGTCCTAAGACATGGGGTACAGGTGAATTGGGTAGGCTAAGTTGTCCGTAGTGTATGAGTGTGAATGAGTGTGTATGGATGTTTCCAAGAGATGGGTTGCAGCTGGAAGGGCATCCGCTGCATAGAACATGTGCTGGATAAGTTGGCGGTTCATTCCGCTGTGGCGACCCCAGATTAATAAAGGGACTAAGTCGAAAAGAAAATGAATGAATAAATGAATTATAAATTATACATTTTAATACAAGAAATCTTAAGATATCAAATTGTTTATGGAAAGCATTGTCAATGCACCATGATATCGAATTGAACCGCATCGATGGCCTGATAATAGTAACCGAACCGTAAGACTAGTGTAGGTCATTTCTAATTGTTAGTAATAATATGAGGATATTGTTGCAAAATAATTAATAATAATAATAATAAATAACAATAATAAATAATAAGATTAAGAATAAGAAGAAATAATAATAATAATAATAAATAATAATAATAATAATAATTATTATAATTATTATTATTATTAAAAATAATAATAATAAATAATGATAATAATAATAATAAATAAATAATAATAAATAATAATAATATGAATAAATAATAATAATAACAATAACAATAATATTAATAATAATAATAATAATAATAGTCATGAAAATTAAGTAAAAATTACTATTATTATTATTATTATTATTATTATTATTATTAAATACTTATTAGAACAGTATTTAATCATTGGTTTACCTTGTACACTTTATTAAAATAATATTAAACAAAAATGACTATAAACTTTTCTGTGTCTATATAAAAAAATACAATAATAATATATCAATTTATTTGCCTTAAAATATATATTTTTAAGTTTTTTTTTTTTTAATTACAAGGTGCGATACTCAAGGCTGTTATTTTTTAGGAATGAGACACAGGTGGTTCTTCTTTAGATAACAATGACTTTAGCGAGAAACAATGATATGTTATGCAATAAATAAGAAGCTGCATTGCTATAGCAACCCTAAAACACCAAGAAAACGCAGTGCACAACAACACAAGTATTTTAAGTGCAGGGGCCATGGTTCATAAAGTTGCGCTTAAGGGTCCACCCTCCCAGGCCTATCTGAAAAACAAACACAGTGAGATAGAAGATGGTGTTTGCTCATTTAACACTCAGAAATATTGAAACTCAGCCTCGATTCTCCAAAAAACCCATGTGTTTTTGCCAACGTACAAATAGAAATAGATGGCTGAGAAAGGACTATACTGTAGTTACATCATGCATACAAGATTCAGTGTCTAAAATGCATTTTGTGGGTTAGAAATGTAATTGAAAATTTAAAGCCAACAATTGGGTATTTCCATATTTGTCTCCAAACTGGGTTGAAACCAGGGCTGAGTCTATGGGATTTTCATTTTAATGGATCTCAGTCCCCAACAAGGCTATAATTGAAAAAGTAATGATAATAAACAAAATAGAAATTAAATATGTGGACTAAAAGAGTAGGGGTTTCCACAGCGTTGCATAGACAGGCATTATATTTCAGTAGTGAATAAGTCAAATATAAGTCTTTCTGTGTTCCTGATTTCCAACACAAACACGGTATATATATATATATTATACGTTATATATCAATTGTAATTATTGGATTAACGATTGCGTTTTCAAACAATTGCAAGTACAAACGCATGATCAAGTACATTTATTTTGTTTCTAAAAAAAAGAGAGCTTTTGTACATTCAAGGGAATATTTGCTTACAATTATACTACTATCTGCCATATATTATCCTATAATTATATAAATGCCATTAAAAGTGATAAACGTATGTCAAAAACGTACATTCACACACAAAATGGCATCCAAGTGGAGCTTTAATGTTAATTTTTTTAGCTCAACTGTCAGTAATGAAATGCACATGACTGTGAGATATCAAGTGCAGCAAAGAACACATGTATACCGCCTTCGTAAATTGATCAGAAGAGGGTTTCTCTAGAGACAGTAAGTGAAGCAGAATTTGTATTTGGACATGTCTTGATGCCTTCCTGCCTTGGAATGCAGCCTTCCCAAGGTAGCATTTTAGAGCCTTTGTACGCACGCAGCCAAAAGATGATGAGTTTATCCTTCGTCAAGGGCTACATTCTTCTAAAAACTGATTGCTCCCCATGATATTTTCTAAACTGTATCTATCAAAAAGATATTATAAGAACTATCAATAAAAACATTGTTTCTGTTCTGTACTGTCACTGTCTGTACAGTGAAGAATGAGCTGAAGCACGAGGAGGAGCCAATGTGAAATTTAAAGGGGATTTGAGGCGATCATGAATTCATGTAGTTCACTTGAATTTACTAAAACTATACAAGCTAATCGCTAAATAATTATTAATGCTGAGTAGAAATACAGGGAAGCTAAAGTCCTAAACCCACCACCTGGGTGCTCCCTGGGACGTGTGCTTACAAAAAAAAAAAAAAACATATTTGAAAAGGTGCTATTTGTCTTTCTAACTTCTTTAGTTTTCTAACATATCTCAAACATGCACACATACACACACACACGCACGCACGCACTACACAGAACATTCATTCATTTATTCATTTTCCTTCAGCTTAATCCCTTTATTTATCAGGGGTCACCACAGCAGAATGATCCATCAACATATCCAGCACATGTTTAGCACAGCGGATGCCCTTCCAGCTGCAAACCATGACTGGGAAACATCCATACACGCTCATTCACACACAAAAACTACGGCCAATTTAGTTTATTCAATTCACCTATAGCGTATGTCTTTGGACTGTGGGGGAAAACAGGAGCACTCGGAGAAAACCCACATCAACACGGGGAGAACATGCAAACTCCACACAGAAATGCTAACTGACCCAGCCAGGACTCGAACCAATGACCTTCTTGCTGTGAGGTGACAGTGCTAACCATTGAGCCACTGTGTCGCCCCCATATTGCTACATTTTCAATCGAAAATACAATTTTGGTAAGCATGAAGGAGATCTTTAAAACCTAAAAAACAAACAAACAAATAAATATAATTTTGTCTCTGGAATGTGTGCTTCTACTATATGTCTTTGTAACTTCCTTTGCTCCAGGAACAACTGAACATTCCTTTTCCATCCCTCAAAAGGTTTATGCAGATAATAAAACCCTTTAGCAGTCTAAACAGAACGTCTACAAACAACGGCAACATTCTTGCTCTCAAAAACATGCCATGGGTCAAGTGCTTCCTCCACAGATCATGACCAGCGATTCACAAACCCCACACTCTCAGCCTCCAGCGACACAGAGGATGATTTCCATTAACCCAGGGAAGTGTCTGGGTTAAATATGAATGTGGCTTTGAGACTAATTCTCTGATCAGCTGGTACTCGAGCACATGGTTCGACCTCCTTTGGGTTCCACTTTACCCCACTGAACTCCTCTGCATCTCTCCCATGCTTGCCAGGGGGCGACGCATTGTTTGTGTCCACACTCTTAGGTCATGCATAACTAATACGCATAAGTTTAGAGTAAAAGAAATAACAGTCATAATAATGATTTATGACTGGCTCCAGTCTGCAGTGTGAATGCGCATTCAAATGCAGACACACAGTACAAGATACACATGCAAAATACAGATGTACATGATAAAGACACATGGGAAAATCCCTGTTTTATTCTGTATTTAGAATTTTTTTTGTAAGTAATCGTTAAGGTCAGGCTCACACAAAAGGACTTTTTAAATACAGTTAGATAATGAAATCTATATTCATTACCAACAGAAGGATTTTTTCAGAGATTAATCATGGAGACAGATGAGTCGCAAAAATAATACATATACACATGCATAGCACATTCCACATTTACAAAATCTAATATGTAAATTCAAAACATAATTCATAAATATGCAAATCCAATTCATAAATTCAAACACACACAAATACACAAAACACAATTCATAAAAATAAAAAATATTTCCCCAAATTAATTGGATGTGTGCATTTAGGAAATGATGTATTTGAATTTACAAAATGTGCTTTGAAATTACGCATTGTGTTTTGAATTTATGAATTGGATTTGCGTATTTACGAATTGTGTTTGAATTTCGGATTTGTATTTGCATATTTATTAATTGTTTTGAATTCATGAATTGGATTTGTGTATTTATGAATTGTGTTTTGAAATCAGGAATTAGATTAGCATATTTATGAATTGTGTTTTGAATTTACGAATAGGATGTGTATTTATGAATTGTGTTTTGAATTTAGGAATTGGATTTGCGCATTTAAGAATTGTTTTTTGAATTTAGAATTTGGATTTGCATATTTAGGAATTGTGCTTTGAATTTATGACTTGGATTTGCATATTTATAAATTGTGTTTTGAATTCACGAATTGTATTTGCGTATTTAAGAATTGTATTTTGTATTTATGAATTGTATTTGCATTTTATAAATTGGGTTTTGAATTCATAGATTGTATTGTGTATTTATGAATCATGTTTTGAATTCATGGATTGTGTTTTGTGTATTTATGAATTTTGTTTTGAATTTATGATTTATATTTGCATATTTATGAATTGTGTTTTTAATTTATGAATTGTATTTACATTTTATGAATTGTATTGTGAACTTAAGAATTGTATTTGGAATTCATGAATTTGATTTGCAAATTTATAATTTGTGTTTTGAATTCATGAATTGTGTTTTGCGTATTTATGAATCATGTTTTGAATTTATTAATTGTGTTTTGTGTATTTCTAATTTGTGTGTTGAATTTATGATTTGGATTTGCATATTGGCAATGTGGTGGCGCAGAGGGTAGCACGTTCGCCTCACAGAAGGTCGCTGGTTCGAGCCTCGGCTGGGTCAGTTGGCATTTCTGTGTGGAGTTTGCATGTTCTCCCTGTGTTCGTGTGGGTTTTCTCCGGGTGCTCCGGTTTCCCCCACAGTCCAAAGACATGTGGTACAGGTGAATTGGGTATGCTAAAATTGACCATAGTGTGTGTGTGTGAATGAATGTGTATGGATATTTCACAGTGATGGGTTGGGGCTGGAAGGGCATCCGCTGTACAAAACATATACTGGATAAGTTGGCCGTTCATTCCACTGTGGCAGATTAATAAAGGGACTAAGCCTAAAAGAAAATGAATGAATGATTTGCATCATTATGAATTGCGTTTTCAATTCATGAATTGTGTTTTGCATATTTATGATTTGTGTTTTGAATTTATGAATTGGATTTGCATAAATATGAATTGTATTTTGAACTTATGAATTGTCTATTTATGAATTGTCTTTTGAATTTACAAATTAAATTTAGTAAATGCGAATTGAGTATGAATTTTATTTCATAAAAATTTTTTGAGGCTGATTTTCTTCCCTTAAATGTTAATAATGCCTGCACACACTACACAGTTTGAAAGATTGTGACGCATTTTCAGGTCAAAATTAGTATTCTTGCTGAAAATGAATCCATACAATATCAAGAACAAACATTTTACATTTTTAAAAAATATATTAAAATAAATAAATCTGTTTTAATTAATAATTTTTTATGCTATTGCTAATATTTTATTGGTTATTACTAATAGTTTGATATTGCTATTTTAACTATATTATAACATTTAAAATATATAATTTTACTGGCTTCTTAATTTAAAAATTATACATATACAAACATAGTCTTGAGGTTGCTTTCGGTACAAGATCTTCAATTTATTTTTTATCTGTTTGCATCAGAAGAAAATCAATTCTGTTTAAAAGCTGCAAAAAGATTGCAAAGAGATGCAATTTTCCCTATAGTGAGCTGTCAGTATCTCCCTGTCTCTCCTTATCCTTATCGCTGTGTGTTCTGGAAAATGGAAATGTCCTGTCCGATCAACCATGTAATTTCTGCTCGCAGACTTCAAAGGCAATAGCCACACATCCCACAAAGTCTCTGCGCTACTGTATGAGGAACAGCAGGATGTAAGGTGACGTCTGTTTTGTCATGTCAGACACACAAATGACTGTGACCATCTAATTCATGCTTTCCTTCCTCTTTCCTTATCAGCTGAATTTGATACGACCCGACCTTGACATAACACTAATCTGTAAGGAGAAAACAGGAACAAAACACAACCAAAGGACATGCTGATTGAAGACTGAATGGATGCAATGTCATAAACACTTAACTGTGATATAGTACAGGAAAATATAACGTCCTTGAATGAGCTAGGAAATAAAGAGAAGCCAAAACAGGTGTGAAATTACAGAGGCTAATGCTAATGATGCTAACAAGAATACAAACTACAAACAAAACACAACCAAAGGACATGCTGATTGAAGACTGAATGGATGTACTGTCAAACACATAACCATGATATAGTACAGTAAAATATGTCCTTGAATGAGTTAGGAAACAAAGAAGCCAAAACAGGTGTGAAATTACAAAGGCTAATGCTAATGATGCTAACAAAAGAGTATAAACTACAAACAATAATGTCACAATTACATTTACATTGAGTTTTAGCTTTGCATATGCTGTCTTTGATAGAGATTTGACAGAGACTGGATGGTTTAATTCATATTTAATGTAAACAAAGTCATATTTTTGTGTATGTTTGATGGAAAGCTAGAATTGTGTTCAATCTATGTATCCAGGTCTGTCAGTCAGACCTTGAAAAAGTGCCTAAAGTACATTTTATGGACATTTATTTTAGTCCTGTTAAAAAAAGAAAATTTAAATGAAACTACTGATTAATTTACTCACTGTTCAAATGTGTGATAAAGTGGGTACTACTGAGCTGCTAATACAGCAGATTCCTTTCTTAAACAATTAAAATAGCTAACCGATTTAATATATTTCTTTTGCTATAAGAAACTGAAAAACAGAAAAGAAATGCTAAGCCTTCATTCATTCATTCATTTTCTTGTCGGCTTTCGCCACAGCGGAATGAACCGCCAACTTATCCAGCACGATTTTACGCAGCGGATGCCCTTCCAGCCGCAACCCATCTCTGGGAACTTCCACACACACATTCACATTCATACACTATGGACAATTTTAGCTTACCCAATTCACCTGTACTGCATGTCTTTGGACTGTGGGGGAAACCGGAGCACCCGGAGGAAACCCACGCAAACCCAGGGAGAACATGCAAACTCCACACAGAAACGCCAACTGACCCAGCCCAGCCGAGGTTCGAACCTGCGACCCAGCGACGTTCTTGCTGTGAGGCAACAGCACTACCTACTGCGCCACTGGGTTGCCCATGCTAAGCCTTTACCAACATAATTTATAATCAAAAAACCAAACTTTTATGCATTTTGGACATTTGTATACATGACAATAGCGTTTTGGGGACCTAAAAATAAAATTTAAGATTCTACTTACTAAACAATGCCATTATTTTGTCAGTGTACACTACAAAAACACAATTTTGGAACATCATGCACATGTTTATTATGTGTTTAATCTATAGACACGCACGAGTGCTTGACAACCAAAACATCAAATGGCAGACTACAGGATCAAATGTCCACATAGCGTTTCATTAAAAATTCATTCATTCATTCATTCATTCATTCTCGTTTGGCTTAGACCCTTAATTATCTGGGGTTGCCACAACGGAATGAACCGCCAACTACTCCGGCATATGTTTTACGCAGCGGATGCCCTTCTAGCCGCAACCCATTACTGGAAAACACCCATACACTCTCGCATTCACACATACACTCATACACTACAGCCAATTTTATTTTTACCCAATTCACTTAAAGCGCATGTCTTTAGACTGTGGGGGGAACCAGAGCACCCGGTGGAAACCCACGCCAACACTGGGAGAACATGCAAACTTCGAATGCCAGAAATGCCAACTGGCCCAGCCAGGATGCGAACCAGCAACCTTCTTGCTGTGAGGTGACAGTGCTAACCACTGAGCCATCGTGCCGCCTCATTACAAATTGAATAAAGCAATTTTAGTCTTATTGGAAAATTCATGAGAACAGTGATTGTTAGTTTTCACAATAATGCTGCTTGTATGAAAAATATACTGAATGTTGATGTGTAAACATAGCCTATATCCACTATAACAGAAGCAGATAGTGAGCCGCCTGCAGCTTACATCAATATGAAGTTTGATAAATAAAAAAAATGGTTTCTTCAACATGTGCTGGCCATTAAATGCTTAATAAATGGGACTGAAATGATACTTGAGGTTCCAGGCAGGAAAAGAAAAATAAAATCAGGCAATTTTCCCACCAAAATAACAAATGCTCCTTTAGGGCTTCTGTATTTAACAATGCTGCTAGTGTTGTTCTAGATCTGTTTAACTGTGTGGTTTGTGGTGTGTATATTATTCCCCTTGCCCTCTAATGAATCATCGCTATGGAGAAAGTCATCCCTTATGGAAGATATTATAACCATGCATTTCGATGCTCACCAAAGATTGCGGTTAGCATTGCACGATATGAAATGATATATTTGAAGCAATGAAATCAACTTGAATTCCAGGATTAACCAGGGATTAAGTAGAGATCTGGTGCAATACAAAATAGCTCCATTTTGGTGGATTTGCAGCTAAAGAGAGATGCGTTAATTGTCGCTTTGTTGCAAAGAAATGTCATCAAGAGCCTCATGAAGGCCTCAGACAATCATTAGCCAACTTGCAAAAGCTTTAGAGGCGAGTTGAGGGAAGATGGTCACTGAAGTGCATAATGGACAGCTGAGAAATTATGCAGAGTTTCACAAAGCTAACTATACAGTTAAAGTCAGAATTATTAGCCCTCCTTTGATTTTTTTTCTTCTTTTTAAATATTTTCCTAATGATTTTTAACAGAGCAAGGACATTTTTACAGTATGTCTGGTAATATTATATCTTCTGGAGAAAGTCTTAATTGTTTTATTTCAGCTAGAATAAAAGCAGTTTTTAATTTTTTTAAAACCATTTTAGGGCCAAATTATTAGGTCCTTTAAGCGATATTTTTTCTCGATAGTCTACAGAACAAACCATCGTTATACAATAACTTGCCTATTTACCCTAACCTAACCTTAAGCTGTATAGAAGTGTCTAGTCAAATAATTTTACTGTCATCATGGCAAAGATAATATCAGTTATCAGTCAAATAAATCAGTTATTAGAAATGAGTTATTAAAACTATTATGTTTAGAAATGTGTTGAGAAAATCTTCTCTCCGTTAAACAGAAATTAGGGGAAAAAAATAACAGGGGGGCTAATAATTCAGGAGGGCTAATAATTCTGACTTCAACTGTACAAGCTTCAGTATGTATGGTTAAAAAAAGATAATACATTTACTGATTTAGATGAGGAGTTACAATTAGTGGTAAATTGGGTACAAAATAAAAGGAACATATTAATACCATAAAACCAAAAGTATTATGTTTGGATCAAACTTTCAATTTAAATGTAAAGCACAATTAAATTTGTGAAATTAGGCTTCTTGATAGTAGGTTGAAGTGGTCAAAACAGATCGATAAAATTGTAATAGTTATGGGAAGAGGTTTATAAATTATTAAGAGATGATGTTTACCACAGTACTGTATCTCTCAATGTGTGCACGCAATGGTTCTTTCCTATCTACTGTAGATTATGGTCCAGTGGTATGGTCAAGTGCTTCAAGTAAAGACTTAGATAAATTACAGTTAGTCCAGAATAGAGCTGCATGACTAATTTTGCCCTGCAAGAGAAAGGTTAATATAATGAAAATGCATAAAACTTTAGGTTGGTTATTGGTGAAGGATAGGGTAATTGTTTCTCTGTTGTGTTTCATAAGAAATATTTATGTCAAGCGTTCCAAGTGTATTGTACTGTCAACTTTTGTATAGTAACGCTTGTCATAATTTTAACACCAGGCATGGATCTTATTTATTTATTAGGATCCCCATTAGCCACTACAAAGGTAGTGGTTATTCTTCCTGGGGTCCATCGAACACAAAACAAAATTACATAAATACATAACAACAAGACCAATAAAAAAAAACATTAAAATACAAAATTCCTACATAACATCCAGATCAACAATCCACTTAATATTGTGCCATTAAATATTTCTTCAACAATTTTTTAAACCTCATTTTACTTGCTATCGAAAGGAAATTTTTTGATTCCTGTTTCAGAAACTAATGCAAAGCAACAGACTGTAATGTATAGAACAGGGCTATTCAATTGGCGGCCCACAGGCCGAACCCAGCCCCCAAGGCAATTTGTTCCAGCTCTCCAAATAGTGTGACCAAGACATCAAAAATAAATTTAGTTCAGTCAAAACACGGTTGCTATAGTTATGAAGTGATGTGCGTCTGTTCAATACAGCACGAGCTGCGCAGAGAGTGAGTCAAGTGACATAAAGCAAGTGGTGTGGGCAGCCAAAAACATTTGGATATGTTTGTAGAAAAGGCTCTTTGTACAATGCACTGATATCGCTAATAGGGATGCAATGATTAGCCGATTTCACTATTAACCGAGCTTAAATTCATTACGGTTAACCGTAAAGGCTTCTCAACGCCATGTTTCTGTTGCACCAAACAAAACTGCTACAACTAAACAAAGTTATGCCCACTGTGTGCTAGTTGAATGTTCCGAGCTTATACCAAGGCTAATACGGACGCACGTTGGATTAACTATAGCAGCAGGCCTTTCACATATTGCGTCTTTTCCGCACGCAAGTTCATTATTTCCAATGAAGACACAATGCACATATTGGGAGCGGTGCGCGCACGGCTAGCAAGCGGACTTCCAGGTGCACACAGTAGAAATTATCTCACGCTGTAGTGGTGAGATAATTGTCTTGCGTGGCTTTCAGTCGTGCGTGGCTTTCAGTGCAATGTAAACAAAAGATACGTTTTATACGTTTTAAGATACGAATTATTACAAATTATTAAAATGATTACTTATGTATGAACGCAGATAATAACAACAGTTCATTTAAATTCTTAACTAATATATAGCTTAAATTAACATTAGACAAATACTATTTTTATTTATTCTTATTTTTATTTATATATTCATTGTTCTATAATTTATTTTGATTGTAAAATTATCACTCATGTTTAAATCAAAAACTTTCTCTTTTATTTTTAAGTCCAAAGAGAGATGGACTATTGTTTGTTTTTTATCAATATTTTGTGCTGTATTTGGTTACTGAGCAGCAATAAACAACACTTTAAAATATAAACAGTTTTCTTGTGATTTTCTAAACTAGTGATGTTTTGAATTCAATAAATGTATAATAATCGTGATAACCATGAAACCATGATTATTCTTCAGACTATAATCGTACAACCAAAATCTATAATCATTGCATCCCTAATTGTTATGCAGTTCAAAACATAACATATGAATGTGGTTGACTGAAGAAGAAGCCTACTTGAGCAATGCACTGATTTTGTTGTGCTTCGAAAAAATACAACATTTAAATATGTTTGTAAAAAAAGCCAAATTGTACAATGCAGTGATGTTATGTAGTTTCAAAATACAACAAATGAACGCTTTAACGTAGAAAAAGCCAACGTGGGTGTCAAAAGGAGCAAAAATATACTCTATATTGCTGTTGTGTCATCACTTATATTGCAAGTCACATTTCTCCAGCCCCTAATTTTGGATGCATTTCATGAACTGACCCCCATGACAAACTAATTGATAGCCCTGGTATAGAGAAATGAAAAGATGGAATGAATTGCCATTAGACATTACATGCTTTGTAACAAGTAAACTGAGGTTTAAAAAAAAAATCGTAGAAGAAATATTTAATGGCACAATATTAAATGGATTGTTGTTAAGAATGTTGTGTATGAATTTTGGGTTTTTATGTATTTTATTGGTCTTTGTTGTTATGGTTTAATGTAATTTTATCTTGTGTTCGATGGCTCCCTGGAAGAATAAAGGGGATCCTGATAAATAAAAATAATAAAATTTCATGTTACATAAGACAATTAACTTTATAATGACAAAACAGTGCAGTCTGCTTTCATGGTAAATAATATAATAAATGCAGCCCAGGGCTATGACATCAATTTGAAAGAGATAGTTCAACCAAACATGAAAATTCTGTCATCATTTACTCACCCTCCACCCTTATTTTTACCTCTTGAACACAAAACAAGATATTTGGAAGAATGTTGGGGAAAAACAGCCATTGGCTTCCATAGTATTTTTTGTTCCAATGGCAGCTGGTTTCCAACCTTCTTCAGAATATCTTGTATTCTGCATGTACTGTATTCGTATTTGTTATATTGCATTTTTTGTAAAAGTTCATAAACACTTGACTGTGAATACATGGTAAGCGAATTTTAATTTTTGAACAAACCATCCCTTTATCTATGCGAAGGATTGACTTACACTGGTGACTTTGCGGTAGATCTGTGCGGCGTTTTGGCACTCTGAGTAAGGGTATTCTGATGTGGTCATCTCTAGGATGCACATGCCAAAGGCATAAACGTCCACAGCTTCATCATATTTTTCCTCATACATCTCTGGAGCCATGAACTCGGGAGTTCCTGTGCATGAGCAAAAGTCCAACAATCAAGGAGTCAATTAACAGATGAGTTTTAGTCAAAGCAACAAAGAACATAGAGTAAAACAGCACAGCGGTGATCCCAGAGCCACCAAATGGCAGAATGTTTGAGATCTGACCTAATTTTGAAGTGGAACATGTCCACAAACATTTAAGATCCTGAACAAGCAAACCTTGAAAACTCAAGTCTGGGAACTTGAGCTATTGTTTAGGCTTGATGTTCCAGGTCACACATTCTTTATTTATTCATGTCATTGAACTTCTAATCTGAGCGTGAACAGATCAGATTGTGAACCGTGTCAAGCCAATGTTGAGCTAATGAGCTAATGTGATGTAAGCAGTAGCGTATGTAGGCGAGGAGAAGAATCTGTGTCAAGCACTTGTTGGGCCATAAATACAGCTAGACGGAGTAAACAAACAAGATAAGCCCATAGTAGAGGTGGCTCCAGGACTGTTTACTGTACCGTTTACTGTTACACTCTTGAGAAGGTCAAAGAAATGGTGTTCTGAATGGACTGGTAAAACACTGTAATGATTAAAACGAAGCACTAAACTGAGACTGTGCATTTTGTTTATAGCTCACCGATGACACTTTTGGCAAAAGAGGCACTCTTGAGGGTGGCTAGGCCCAAATCTCCAATCTTAACAGATCCAGTAGGGCCAGTGATGAAGATGTTGTCACATTTAAGGTCTCTGTGAATTATGGGAGGTGTGCGGGTGTGCAGGAAGTGAAGGCCTTTCAAGATCTGATGACTCCAGCGCTGGAGAAGTTTTAGCTTCATTTCTTTGAACCTTTTCAGATACCTGCAATGAAACAGCAAACAAGATTCCCTTTAAAACATATTGACAAACAAGAATGGAGCCTTCTCACAGGACGTGGTCGGACAGGTCGTCATAATCTTAAATCCTTTAATGTTTTTAATATATATATATTTAAAAAAAAAAAAAGCATATGATCATGTATATGTATTTTCATGCATTCATTCATTCATTTTCTTTTCAGTTTAGTCCCTTTATTAATCTGGGGTCACCACAGCGAAATAAACCGCCAACTTATCCAGCATATGTTTTACGCAGCAGATGCGCTTCCAGTCACAACTCAACACTGGGAAACACCCATACACTCTTGCATTCACACATACACTAGACCAATTTGGCTTATTCAATTCACCTATACCGCATGTATTAGGACTGTGGGGGAGCACCCGGAGGAAACCCACACGAAAACGGGGAGAACATGCAAACTCCACACAGAAATGCCAACTGACCCAGCTGGGGCTCGAACCAGCGACCTTCTTGCTGTGAGGCGATCGTGCTACCCACTGCGTCACCATGACGCCCTTATACTGTATGTATTTATGTATGTGTTATATCATCTTTGCATCAAATTACAAAAAGCAATTATCGCTTGTGCTAGGAGTTTCTAATGCAGCGTCTATGGGCAGAACAGTAAATTTGATGTTTTCTATTCTGGTTGCGGTTATCAGTCTCACACATTTTGTTACCTTTTTCTGAAAGTCTTCATAACACCATTGTGGAGTTCTTCTTTTATTATTTCAGTAAATAGGATTGGAAAAAAAATTATTTGTTGACCTCACCCATTCACTGTACTCAAAGTTTAACCAACTATGACGAATTTTGCTACTAAAAAACCAAGAAATGTAAAAAGGGTCCATAGCTCTGTTCCAAAATCAAGCAAACAGCCTATAGAGGCAGCATTTCAAGGGACCCTAGAAGGATTTTTTATTCCAAAAATGTTTCATTTTATTTGTAGTAGGCAGGGGCGTAGGGGACATTTTAAAAATGGGGAGACAGCTGTATGAAATCCAAAAGTTTACCTTTATGCAATTATTAATCACCTGTTTCTAAATGGTCTGTCTCTAAAAGTGAGGGGGACGTATTTTGGTTGTCACTTTAAGGTTTGTCACTCTAAGGGCAATTTACACAACAAAGTTATCAGCCAAATATTTTGTAAAAATTTTCGGAATTTAAAAAAAAAAGTTTTCAAAGTGGAATTTTGTGGAAAAGCAGCCATTGTCACATTTGTGTAAACAGTAATCATCTGCAAAAATAGTGATGTCATGCCCATGCTTGGTCCTTGTTGGGGATGCGTTGATTAAAGCTAAGCATGCACAAATATACACAAAAATGGCAGAATATATGGTTATGTTGTTGTTTCTACTTCACATTACAACCAACAACAGAGATGCATCAAAAACAGTAGGCAAAACAAGGAAGGTTCTACATACACACCATTCCTGAGCGACCACGGACATGTCATCACTTCCCTTATAGGTAGATAACTAACAAGGAGACAGACCAAATACTGGCCTGGTATACATAATACAGCATTTTTGAGCATTTTCACAATAAGCTAATGCAGACCATGTTGAAAAAATATTGTGTAATGTAAATCTTTTTACAAATCAAGGGACATACTTTATATTTTTGGCTACATCATTATCATGTAAATGTAGCCTGAGGCAGCTTCACGTATATGCTTCACAAAGAAGGCAATTCCAGAACGCTTAGCAACATGCTAATGGCACAATCTACTGAAATCAACTGTAAGCTCAGTCTTCTATGCTGGGGTGCGTTTCCCAAACAATGACGTAACTCAGGGCTGAACTATCATAGTAGGATGCATCGTTTGGGAAATTTCCCCAAAACCGTAGCTTCTCTGTCGCAAATCCGTCATTTGAACCACGTTAATTATAACGTAAAATGTCCATAATGATGCTCTAAACGGGGTGGAGTAACAACTTTTTTAGAGAAAATCTCCATAATATTTTGTACAAATTATATTGTTTTACACGCACACGCATTTAAAAAAATTCCAATATTAGTTTTGGTAAAAACATGCACTCGTTTTCCATATTAATTGAAATGTATATAAACGACACATATAGGATTTATATGTTTCCTTTACAAATATAATTGAGAATTTTCCATTCAAAATCACTAACACGTATTCTAAACTCATATACTGTATCTAAATCATATAAATCGTTAATGGTTGTAGGCCTAATTTACAGTAGGCTATTTATTAAGAAATGAAAAAACAATTATTACAACAATTATTATTATTAAGTAGGATATTGTTTATTTATTTATTTTATTTAATTTTTTTGAAAAGTCTACTTTTACAATTTGACACATTCAAAGCACTGCAGAAATGTTCTAACCAACAGGCCCATGTCATATACAGTACAGACACTTAATAAATAACCCACTATAAATTAAAAGCATTAACGTATGCTATAGATTTTGTTTTCACAAGCTTTGGAGACGTAAAGTCTGCTTTTAAATAATAGGTCACCAATAGCTTTTCATCATAAGCCACGGCTGTGTTCAAAATGGCATAAATGTTTTCAAAGTGCACTATGAAGAGGACGCAATTGTCAATATGAAGATCGCTCAAACTGAACTGTAAAAGTACTTTGAAAGCAAAATACACCTAAGAGTGATGACTTGAATGTTTTTTTTTTTTTTTTTTTTAAATCATTACAAGTTTAAATGTTAGAATGTTCTAAATGAATAGGGCACAGGGGTATAATTGGGAACAGAACACAACCTGTAACCATGCTTCTAACTACAGTTCTAGAGGTGTAGTTGCAAGCGTAAAAGTTTGCGACGCAGTTTGAGGCAAAATAATTTTCCATTTACTGAGCAAGACAATTCTCCAAATGCCTGCAATTATTCTACAGTTGTCAGCTCTTAATAAAAATGCCAAAGTGCAGTTGATAATTTGAGGGGAAAGAATGGAAAAAATAAGTTGGACTTTAGTGTGTCAGAATAGGCAGATATGCAGTTACGAGAGGCATGTTTTCCTGTCTTGTGTACTGGCACCACTAACACATCTGCAAGCACTTTTGTAGCAATTTTGCACCAACTGAACTTACGTCTTTAGCGTCCCTGACGTCATGAGCTCTGTCACCAGGATGATGCACTTCTGCCCTTTCATGGTGGACTTCCAGGAGTCGTAGAATCGCACGATGTTTGGATGCTGCAGGCACTTCAGCATCTCCACCTCTTCACTAAAACGCTGCCGTTCCACTTTTGTCAGCCTTCGAGTCTGTTGAGTAGACACATATTTCAAGTAAATTTATGGGTCTGTTCATTCATGTTCGTACATGATGGCACTTAAAGAGCTTCATACACTGTGACTTGTGGGACAGGTCTGTGTCAACTGAAAATGAACCACATTCAAGTTGAAAGTGACTTCAGTGGCTGAGAATTCAAAACAACATTGTTAACCAATCTTTGAGTTGAGAATACCTGCTATAATCTAGAGTCGTTTGGACATCCAGTCTCTTTGCTTTGAAGTTGAAGAACTTGTTAATGCAATTTACCAAAATAGGACATCCTTCTAGATCAATTTGGCAAGTTAGTAGTGATGCATGATATATCTCAGTAATATATCAGTATGCTGTTGTTATCGGCCCAAAAAGAAATGGCCATGATTGTTTTGATTGATGCCTTCCACATGACATGATGTGTACAATAGGATACACTTTATAAACTGTATGCTAAAAGGATAATGTTGGCAGTATGGGAAAAAATTAACACGTTTATAAGATTTTTAATTTTTTTTTTTTTGTGGGGGGTGGATAGGGGGTTCTTCCAGTTCCCTCATATGTTATTGGTCTTTGGAATCAGTAAAAATGTCCATATAGGTGCATCCAAACCAACAAGCCAATCAAATTTGTTGTCAAGTGTGGGTGATTTAATCATTTTATTATTGTTTAAACCAATAATATTCAATAATTTTCAAGCAAGGGTGTAACTTTGATTTGAGAAGTGAAGATCCAAGAAATAATTAAGTTGATTAAACTAACCTTTACTTCAAACTAACCTGAAAATGTCAAAGAAAAAAACTTAATGAACCGTGGTGAATCAATATTTTGCAGATAGACAGCAGCAAAGTTAATATGTAGGCTAATTTTATAAAATTGTTGATCATTACATGTCTTTCATGCACAAACATGATTAGTTCATGAAAAACAATTACATTTCTTGTGCCAATTTTCTGTGCAGCACAAATTCCTAAACAGTAGACTAACATCAGCAGGTGTAGACAGATTCTGTCAGACAGAAGATATGATTTATCCTGACCTGAGCTAATACACTGAACTCACATCTCCATCTTTTCGTCAATCATTTATCATCTATTTCTGCTTGGCATTTCATCGCTGATTGTGCCACAACCGCGATGCCTTCTCATTAGGACTTTCGGAAAGCTATTTTTAGAGCAATGGTCTCAAACGTAATTCCCTGAGGGCTACAGCTCTGCATAGTTTAGCTACAACCACCACCAACTCACACCTGCATAATAGTTTTGAGTAGTCTTGAACACCTTAGTTGGACCAGCTGTGTTTGATTAGGGTTGGAGCAAAACCGTGCAGAGCTGCAGCCCTCCAGGAATCAAGTTTGAGACCTATGGTTTAGAGCAGGGGTGCCCAAACTCAGTCCTGGAGAGCAGGTGTACTGCATTGTTTAGCTCCAACTTCCTACAGCACACCTGCCTGGAAGTTTTTGTATACCTAGAAAGAGCTTGATTAGCTGGTTCAGGTGTGTTTAATTGGGGTTGGAACTAAAATATGCAGGACACTGGCACTCCAGGACCAAGTTTGGGCACCCCTGCTTTAAAGCATGCATGCAAAGTTCCTGGGCATGGACATGCACATGAACACACGCAGACTCTCTGTGTGTCCTGCTTGGTCACATTCTTTCAAAATCATAATAAATTAATTTGAAAAAGAGGAGGATACAAACAGGGTTTTGAAAAGTGTGGGGATGTGTCCTCCTTGTCCCTGGTGAAAATATTCCCCTGTTTCAAAGTATACTCAACCACAATGTGCAGTACAAAACACATGTGCAGTACTAATGGACTACCGCAGCATTTCTTACACAACTGTGCTGCTGTGTGCGCACCATCTGTGTGGACAGAATAATTAGGCTGGACATGGATGGTGTGTGTGAACGTCTGCGGACACTCCTGATGGAGAAAATTGGAAAGGACCGTTGCAGATGTTAAAAATATACTTTGGGCTTTACAAGTTGTGCTCGGACTATAATTGTTTTATAGAACTGTTATGCCTGGTTCCTAGAAAAAAGAACAATGAATGGATAATAAAATGCCCATTAAGGGGTCATTTACAAGACAAAATTTTTAACCAAAAATTGGATACTTTTTACAATTTTGCCTGTTCATTTACATGACAACAGAGATTTTGTGTTGTGTCATGTGCTTAGATAGTACATGTTTAAAGGAGGTGAAGATTAAAGGCAAGTACAAACGGACAACAATGGTGGAATTCATTCAGTTTCCTTCGGCTTAGTTCCTTATTTATCAGGGGTAGCCAGAGCAGAATGAACTGCCAAATATTCCAGCATATGTTTTACGCAGCGGATGCCCTTCCAGCTGCAACCCAGTACTGGGAAACACCCACTCTCTTGTTCACACACACAAACTTATAGCCTACAGCAAATTTTGTTTTGATGAATTTACCTATAGCGCATGTCTTTGGACTGTGAGGAAAACCAGAGCACCCAGAGGAAACCCATGCGAACACAGGGAGAACATGCAAACTCCACACAGAAATGCCAACTAGCCCAGCCCAGACTCGAACCAGCAACTTTCTTGCAGTGAGGCGACAGTGCCAACCATGGAGTGGTGGAATACAAAGTAGTGTTATTGTTTCTCAAGTGTTTGCTAAGACTTCATCAGCAAAGTGTAGATTTACATCACATTACAGACAACAGTGGAGACACAATGACGCATCTTGCAATGTGTACACAACAAATTGTACATTCTACACACCAGTCATGACTTTCCTACAGGCACTGTTTACTTACAAGGTAATAGCACCAAAACAGAATCATTTTTAAAATGTGGTTGTGTAAATGTGAAAATATAAGGGACAAACAGAAAAGGTAACACTAAAATAATGGTCCATAGTTAATGTATTAACTAACATGAACAAACTATTAGTAATACATTTATTACAGTATTTATTAATCTTTGATAACATTAGTTAATGTTATTTAAGTTCATTTACGTTAGTTCATGTAAACTGAAAGTGCATTAGTTAATGTTAACAAGCACAACTTTAGACTTTAATAATGCATGTTGAATGTTGATTGTCAATGTTAATGTTGAACTATGATTAATTAATGGTTTACAAGATTATTCATACTTTGGTAATGATAGTAAATGCTTTAACTAATGGACCATTATTCTAAAGTGTTACCATAGAAAGTTTTTTGGCTACATTGTAGTCATGTAAACATAACCTAAAGTATTAATCTACTGTTTTCCCCAAAACATCATGAGCCAATTAGGAAACAAGACGACAGACTGTATAAACTGAGATTAAACACAGCAGAATTCCTTGACAAATCAAAACACCATTATCTAAATCATGTTAACAGCAGCTACTCTGTGTTTTGAAAGTATCTGAAATAGAGTAGACACAAAAGTGTGCCAAATCCATATGCTGGCACAGTCTATGCTAAAAGATTCAGTGCTGTGCATATGGAAAACTTGACAGTGCTGTCTTCTTTCATAACCTTGACTTGCTACTTTGGCCATTAAAGTCTGTACTGCATAATTTTCTGTAAAAGCAGGAGGCAGTTGACAGAAGTTGTTGGTCAAAACACATACGGCACCTCAAGAGTTTGTTTAAATTTCCACATCTGGGACTCCAGACAGCTTGACCTGTCCCACACTTAAAATTATGTCAAAGGCACAGACAGATGGTGCCAAAAACCACAGGCGTCCCACTTAGTCTAGGCCCCATGAAACAGGTAACATGTCAACCGGACCATTGACTGGCTCATGCTGATGGTTGTTGGTCTCTAAAAAGCAAAAAAACACACTAAATGAGCTGTCTTTCATATCTTAAACAAGAGCTCATTGTCCAGATTGAGTTCAAGCATGAATTTTGTTTGTCAGTTTAAGAAGACAAGCGTACTGTGGACACAAACTCAGCAAAAATGCTAATTTCAGGTGCTTAAGCTAATGGAAAACATCTTTCTGATAGAACTGAAACATCCTGAATGCCGGGCTTGATTATGCAACCAAGGCAGATGAGGACAATCTTGACAGGTTTGGATGAAGCTGCTGGGAGTGAAGGGTGAAGAGTGCATGAACGTGCTGAGAATGCATTTAAAAAGAGTAATGTAGGAATAGGCTACAGAAAGGAAGGTAGGAAAGGATATTCAACGGCCTGTGTGTTAGACAGAGCTGCTGAGGAATGCTGTTGCGTCTCTGGCAACGCTATTTCAGGATGTACCCCTCGACAGTCCTAGAAAAACAGCTGTGTGAAAGTGACTTTCTCCTTCGCTCAGTCACTTTCTCTGAACACTCAACTTCCATTCAGAAAAGAGGTCCTCAAATGGTTTTACCTCACAATAAGTCACTTTCAACCAGTCCTGCTTTACAATAAGTGGGTCTCTATTGGTTATGCTCCAAGATAAGTGGTTCTCAACTGGTCCTGCTTTGGAATGTGTGTTTCTCACCTTGTCTTACTTTAAAACAAGTGGTTCTCAAGCGGTTTTGCTTCAAGATAAAAGTGTCTCTACTTGTCTTGCTTTATAATAAGTGGTCTTCAACTGGCCTTGCTTTACAATAAGTGTCTATCCTTTTGGCTTTGCTTAAAGATAAAAGTTTCTCAACTGGTTTTGCTTCACAATAAGTGGTTCTCTATTGGTTTTGCTTTAGGGTAAGTGGTTCTTAGCAGGTCTTGCTTTAGAATATGTGTTTCTTACCTAGTCTTACTTTGTATTAAGTGGTTCTCGCTTGCCTTTGCTTCAAGATAAGTGTCTTTCTACTGGTCTTATTTTATGATAAGTGGTTTTCAACTGGTCTTGCTTTACAATAAGTGGTTCTCAACTGGTCTCTGCAAATTTGGCTTTCAATTGTTCTTGCTTTACAATAAGTGGTTCTCAACTGGTCTTGCTTTACAATAAGTGGTTCTCGATTGACTTTGCTTCAAGATAAGAGGTTCTCATCTGGGCTTGCTTTACAATAAGGGATTCTCTATGGCCTTTGTTTCAAGATAAGCGGTTCTCAACTGGTCTCTACTTTAAGTGGTTCTCAGCTGGACTTGCTTTACAATAAGTGATTCTCTATTGCCTTTGTTTCAAGATAAGTGGTTCTCAACTGGTCTTGCTTACAGTGAGTGAACTGGTATCACTTCACAATAAATAGATTCAATTGTTTTTACTTTACGATATATTGTTTTAACTTTACGCAATGTCATTTTTTTCATGACAGGTGGTTCTCGACTGGTCGTACTTCACAATAAATATTGTCAATTGGTTTTGCTTCACAATTAAGGGTTTTAATTGGTTTTATTTTACTACAAAATATTCTCAACTGATTTTGCTTTATGATGTTCTCTACTGTTTTTTCTTCATAAGTGGTTCTAAAGTGGTTTTGCTCAACTAATTTTACTTTACAATAAGTGGTTCTAAACTGGTTTTGTTTCACAAAAAAATATTCTCAACTGGTTTTATTAAAAAAAAAAAATCCCAAAATTGCATAACAAAGAGCATTTTTAAAACAGGTCTGCAAAACAAAGTGTGCTTCCTCTTGTAGTAACTGTCTCAGGCAGAAGGCCAGTGCTAATGGTTAGTTGATTGGCTCTTAGCTGTTGCTGCCAGTGTAATTTAGCAATGAACAAACCACTAAAGAATCCACACTTAGAATGACTTTCTTGGTTTTTACCAGAGAAGAGACGGACCACTCACAAAATATGAATGGAAGTAATAATGAAATGGTGACAGAAGTAAACTAAGTCTTGCCTCACATTTAAAAAATATCATCTTTTTACTTGAGTTTGTTTTTGCCAAAGATCACACATGCATTAAAATACAGTATGTTTTGGGGCTGCTCAATATAGTGTCAATATCTACAACCCAATAAGTGCATCTCCAACAGTCACAACGCAGGTTGTGTGATGTAAAGAGCTTAACTGTCCAGGCACCACAGTTTGGAATGCATATTATATGTTTAATAACTGAAAGGTTTATTAATAATATCCATTATTTGTAAGGCATGTTACAGAGTATACATTTCAAGGAAGTTTAATGCACTAGGTGAAAAAAACAATAATGTTCTTTGCTTTATCGAAGATTAATTGAATTTAATTTATACAGTAAGATGTTTCAGTGTCCAGTTCCGATCATGTTAAACAAAAATGCTGTGTAGAGTTTTGGAACTATTTTATGTGCAAAAACTGAACACTTCTTTTCTTTTTTTAGCATACAATTTTTCTAAATCCACAAATTATTGTAACATGTAAAGCTCATGCTCAAGCTTTTGCTTTTTTGTTACATTTTTTTTCCCCAAATAGAGCTATTCAAGCGATCTGGTGAAAAAAGTTTTATATTGCAATGTACCTGACTTGTTTTCAGATTCTGCATGTAGACACTAACATTGGACCTGCTCAGTGTAGTCAGATTTAGGTAGATCTTTTTAATGGATTTACACACAGAGCACAACTAATACAACCCACTTTCCAAAACAAATTACCTTTATGTAGTGGGGCTTCAAATGAAGTTTAAAAAGACAAACTGCTGCTTTCACTACCATTTAAATAGAACTCAAATTGAATCCTATCAACTGCTTGTGAATCTGAATTCAATTCAATCTAGAAATTAGTGGCCAGTACTGTCTGATCTAGCGAAGAAAAAAACAACTACTCATGACAGCAATTCATTAGTTCTTTGTACTTTTCCAGGGATTTTCCAACAAAGCTGTTTATTACGTTTTTAAGAGTCTTGCCAAAGTCACGCATTTCCTAAAAGTTAGATTGGTTTTATCTGCCTTGGATAAAAGCATTAGCTAAATTAATAAATGTAGTTAAATGATCTTATTGGATCATTCATCAAGGCAAAGTGTAGGACACTCAACAAGTACCTGTTAACAGATAGTTCAACCACAAATGAGCATTTGCTATATAACCTACAGTACATAAATTACCAGCAATTGTAAGTTTTGTAAGAACAATCACTTTAAACATAGTATGTGAGCCATTAAGAAACCCTAGGATAAGATCATAAAGCATGCTATAATGTTAGGTTTCTTTGCTTTAGCATGTCCAAAAATGCATAAACAGGGAAAGAATATGTTAAAGCAGACTCTGGCTTGTTGAAGCAAAAGCTGTAATTGTAGTTTATGATGTTGGTCAGTGGCGGCTGCGCTTGGGGTTTCTGAGAGACTTTGTGACGTCAAAACAGGCATGTAATGTATTCCAGACACGGGAAGTAGCACACACGTGTAATGTGCATTTAGAGAGCAGATCATGAACTGGGAATGAATGAAGGATGTGATGTAACAGGATTTGAGCATGTGTGTGTGGGTTACAAAGACCTGCTCTTTATCAGGAGCAAGCTTTGTCAGCTCAAAGATACGCTGATCACAATAGACCCAGTATGTGTTTAACAGATGCACAGACAACAATACTAATGCTTAACAAATGTGCCTATTAGGTGAAATAGCCTTAAATAAAATCAAAAAAAAAAAAAAAAAAAAAAAATCAAAAATAAATAAAATGAAATAAAATAAAAAGGAGGATATAGGGAAATGTGCCTAAGTGAAATAACCTGTTAAAATAAAATAAACAAACAAACAAACAAACAAATAGAAACAAATAAATAAAAATAAATAAATGAAAAAAATAATAAAATTAAATAAAATTAAATATCTAGGGAAATGTGCCTATTGGGTGAAATAACCTGTTAAAATAAAACAAAATAAAATAAAATAAAAAGGAGGATATAGGGAAATGTGCCTAAGTGAAATAACCTGTTAAAATAAAATAAAAGATCTTAAAAAATGTGTGTATTAGATGAAATAACCCATTAAAATAAAATAAAATAAAAAATCTAGGGAAATGTGCCTATTGGGTGAGAACCTGTTAATGGAATGGAATGTAATGTAATGTAATGTAATGTAATGTAATGTAATGAAATGAAATGAAATGAAATGAAATGAAATGAAATGAAATGAAATGAAATGAAATGAAATGAAATGAAATGAAATGGAATGGAATGGAATGGAATGGAATGGAATGGAATAAAATAAAATAAAATAAAATAAAATAAAATAAAATAAAATAAAATAAAAAGGAAGATATAGGGAAATGTGCCTAAGTGAAATAATCTGTTAAAATAAAATAAAGGATCTTGGAAAATGTCTGTATTAGGTGAAATAACCCATTAAAAAAATTAATTAAAAAATAAATAAATAAATAAATAAAATAAAAAGAAGGATATAGGGAAATGTGCCTATTAGGTGAAATAACCTGTAAAAAAATAAAAAATAAAATAATAATAATAATAATAATAATATAT
>LR812521.1:30174377-30479377 GCA_903798195.1 Danio kyathit | reverse complement strand
AATTAAATAAAAAGAAGGATATTGGGAAATGTGCCTATTGGGTGCAATAACCTGTTAAAATAAAATAAATGTAAAACAAATTAAAATAAAATAACATAAATAAATAAATAAATAAATAAATAAATAAATAAATAATTGAGGCTGGAAGGGCATTCACTGCGTAAAAACTTGCTGGATAAGTTGGCGGTTCATTCCGCTGTGGCGACCCCGGATTAATAAAGGGACTAAGCCGAAAAGAAAATTAATGAAATAAATAAATTAATTAATTAATTAATTAATTAATTAAAATAAATTAAAAAGAAGAATCTATGGAAATGTGCCTATTGGGTTAAATAACCTGTTAAAATAAAAAAATAAAATAAAATAAAGGATCTTGGAAAATGTGTCTATTAGGTGAAAACAGGGATGAACATTACTAAAATCAAGCTCTATTGAAGTTATGTTTCTGGCTCAGAAATATTGCAGGTGTACATTTTCTCCATCATTTCATCTCAAGCATTACGTTCTCATCTACTTGCAGCTTTGTAATAGTTATTTTACCTCTGCAGGCACTCGGTTTATCCTGTCCTTGAAAACATTTGTGCAAAATATTGTGTTGTAAAAGATGAAGTGCTACACAGCGACTGTTTGAGTCTGTTTTGATACCTTTTGTACCTAGTTTAAAACTGATTAATAAAAGCACATGAGGGTGAAATACAAACATTTAAATTTGCCATTTTGGGGGGAAATTGCTTTATGTTTGCACATATTTTTTTTAAATATTTTATTTTATTTATGAAGCTTTATATCAGTATGTTGCTAAATTCTACCCAATGAAAATGACTATAAATAGGCTTCTGACTAAAGGCCCGTTCACACAAACTATAATAATGATAAAGATAAATATAACGGTCTGTTGAACCTAAGCTCACATTCTGTGGAACTTAAGTCATGAAAATGTACATAGATGACCTGCTGCTACAGTACTGTATGTTTCACCATTCATTACTGTTTTTTTAAAGTATCCTTATAAATGTGGTCTGACTTGTGAAATAATGGTGCGTTTTTCTGTACTTTGGCTATTACCATTTCTGCAACTATTTAGAGCCTTTTAAATTTTAATGAATTTGACTGGCTGACGGGGTTTTACCATTCATCAACTGTGAAAAAAATCGTTATTAAAGTGATTCCAATGATGAATCTTTTCTCATCGTAGTTGTGGTGTAAACTTTGCTGTTCTTTAATGCTATGAACAATTTTTAAAATGATTTATTTGTCGTTGTCATGCTTAGTGTGAACGGGCATTAAACCTTGTAATTTCATTGGCTAATAACTGGCTTATCTTTCTTCCAGCAAATTTTAATCTTGAAAAGTTTGAAAAAGTGACTTTTTTTAACATGTTTAATAGTTTAAAGGGATATATTGTCTGTGTTGGTGTTGTATATTGCGCTACAAAAACCTTGTAATAAACTGCAAGTACATTTTCTGTTATTTTTTTACAATATACATTATTTCTTATACATTATATTAATTCAAACTACACTGTAAAAAATGGCCGTGATTTCAACGGTAAAAAACTGTAAAAATGCTACAGTACGAATCCGTAACCTGGTTAACAGTATGTTTCCTTAATATATACGGCGAATAACCGTAAATTGACTTTCCCAGAATTCCCTGCATGGCACATCACTTTTTATGCTTTTTGTTGACATTACTATGGATCTTTTTAGTTGTTTCCCCCATCAGTAATGTATATTAGTGAGTTATGTTACATCTAATGTTGATAAACAATGTTTATTTCATGACTTTAATTTTATCCATGTTACCATACTGGTGTTTAGTAGCTGTGTGAATGACACTGAGCACCTTCTTCTCACTGATACACTTTTCTGATTGTGGGAAAAGTTGTTTGTGATGAGCTTTGGTTCATTATGTATGAACTTTCTCATCACCACCTGCATATGGCTGCGTTAATGTGTTTATCTGTGTAACAAAAGATGTGTAGATGTTGCTAATTTAAAATACAGACATATTATCTCTATAAATAATAAAATACAGTAGTTTACTGTAAAAAATTAGAAATTACTTTTACGGTTTGTACCGTATTTTTTACGGTTAAATACTGGCAACCACAACTGCCGTTTTTTTACCGTAAATTTTACGGATTTATTTTTTACAGTGTACTGAAATGTCCATAAAAGTCAGTTTGTTAAAGTGTAGAGAGAATTTCCACCATTAAAAGTTGACAGAGCAGAGATCAGGGTCCCATAATGCAAATCACAACAGTAAATAAACAATAAATGTAAAAAAAAACTAGGCAAAAAAAAAAAAAAAAATATGGAGGGATGAGGGATAGCTAATACAGTTAACAATGCAATTTCATGTAAGGTCTCAAAAGGCTACTGGAAACTTCTCAGGTTTCTAATGTGGCTTCTTTTAATGTACAATGTACATCTAGTATTTCCAAAAATACCCATGACAATCCATACAGTACATTTCCAGGCTCTGATCCACATTGAACAGGCCTGAAAACCTCCAGAAGGATCACCAGAGATCCCACCAAAATCCAGAGGTCCAAAAAAAGAATAACCCAGCACAGCCACCAAAACAGGTGAGAAAATGAAGACAAAGTGATCATTTGGATGAACTATTCCTCATTTTTCTGTCAGGCGGGAGGAAGTCTGGCGTGTTTAGAAAAGCAATAGAAAGGATGGATGGATTCTCCATTACGTAAGAAGAGAATCAATCTAGAACTAGCAGACCCGATGCCTCCCTGCAAACTTCCTCTATATCTCTCCGTCTCCATATTATGAATGTCCAATGATTTATGGATCGCCAAAACAGCAGCAACGGCCTCTTGCTCTAATACAAAACAGACATGCACGCCTCTCATTGACAAGGTGGAAATGGGGTGTGGAAATATCTGCTCATTTCCACGATGAACAGAAGCGAAGTCTGAGAAGCTGTATCAGAGGTTTGGCACTATTAAACTGAGGAATAGGACTTGATAGAGGTATCTGACATCATTTATTGGTTTAGAAAAAAAAAAGCAAGATTGAGCGCTTGCAAGATAGATTGCTAAACCAGCTGGTTTCAAGTAAGATTAATTGGAAAGTATGGTGTGCTTTTCAGATCACTGTAAAGAAGAAACGTCTGAAACCAGCCTTTAAAAAAAATCAAATAAAATATTTTTAATTGCAGACTTCATGAACTGTAAGAATGTAAAGCAAAAATTTAATTAAAAAAATGTCAATGCAACCTCTTTTTAATTTGATTAGTTAAAACTCATTTATTAGTAAAAATACAATACAATAAAATTAAAAATGTCTACCCAACTTTTAAATTACACTAATGGTGAGAAAAGTAGCTGCTACTAAACTAAACTAAAATTAAATTAAGATGTATTTATTTAAATTTTGAATTGCATGAACTGTGTACGTTTTTTAAAACACTTACCAATGCTACATCCATTTAATTTGATGTAGTTTAATTTAAATAATTCATTTTAAATATAAATATTAATTATAAATATAATATACATTAATTAGATAATTAATTTTAAACTGCATGAACTATGTACAAATGGTAACTAAAAATTAATAAAAAACAAAAATATTTGCAAATGTGACCTCTATTTAATTTGATGTAGAAAGTTAAAGCTAATTTGTAAGTAAAAACACAGTACAATAAAATTATATCTAGTCTATCCAACTCAAGTAAAATAAAATAAAATTAAAAAGATTTACTTAATTAAGAAATATGTTTAAATGTGTAAATTTAGATTGTGTAAAAATTTAACTATTTAAAAAAACACTTGCCAATGCTAAAAATCAATGCATTAAAATTAAATGTAAAAAATTTCTATTTAACTTTAAGTTAAACCACGCTGATGGTGACAAAATAAAGCTGTAAAATAATTTTTTTTTTATTAAATAAAAATAAAATATGATATGTCAATGAATTACAAATAATAAAATACAAGAAGAGATACAATAATCCAACAAGTACAGGACCTTGTTCTGTTCAAGTTCTGTTTTTATTCCCTAGAGCTGATAACGATTTCTTTATGACCCGTTATACTTTCTTCTACAAGTTTCTGCTTTTAAATGACAGTAAGTCAGCTGTGCTGGAGGCGCTGGCATACTTCATTTCTCTAGTGAAGTGTGTACATCCTGCCTGAAGAATGGGAGGTGGTCTGCTGTTTCTGAGGAATGTCTCATTAAAGCCGCATCTCGCTCATAAAGCTCTCAGATCTATAAAGGGCACTGGGAATCTGGCGTGTCGAGATTTTCCCTATTATAAGATTTCACCAGAGCCTCTGGTGGTGTTTGGACTAGATTACCACATACTCCAGGATAATGGCTAAAGTCAGAGCAAGAAATACAAAAACATTTATCAAAAGAATGATTTTTTTTTTATTAAATCAGCAAACTGTGTGATGTTGAGTCTTGAGAATAAGAACGGTGAGGCCGCTGATCATATATAACTGAGATGAAGCTTTTTTTTTGGCAACTAAAGGCTTTTAAAATGCTGGTAGAAATATAAGGGTTTATTGGTTTTAAGCAGTAAAACTATTTTGCTGCCATTTTCCCATTTCAGTAGCAGTAGTGAGTGCTGGTTTTAATTTAATATTGTCTGGCATATGTAATTCCGAATGGCACGGATAAAAATATGTTCTAACTTAAAGCTTTTTATTATATATTCTAGCCCAAGAACAGATGATAAAATAAAATACAAAATTAAATAAAGATAAGAAAAAATTAAATACAACAAAACAAAATGAAAAAAAAATTGAAAATAAAATAAAATATTTGAAAATAAAATAAAATATTTGAAAATAAAATAAAACTAGATTAAAAAAAACATAAAATAGAACAAAATAAAATAAAGTTAAGAAAATATTAAATAAAATAATTGAAAATAAAATAAAATAGAACTAGATCAATAAAACAAAACAGAAGAAAACAAAAAATGAAATGAAATAAAAAAAACAAAAATTAAATGAAATGAAATATTTGAAAATAAAATAAAATAGACCTAGATAAAATAAAACAAAATAGAACAAAATAAAAAAATACAATAAAATAAAATAAAACAAAAAAATTTAAAATAAAAATAATAAGATTAGAAAAATTAAATATTTTAAAAAGCTAAAACTAGATAAAATAAAAACAAAAAGAGACAAAACAAAATAGAACAAAACCCACCAAAAAAACAAAACAAAACCAAAATTAAATTAAAACAAAATAAAATAAAATAACATAGAACTAAATAAAAAGCAAAACAAAACCTTATTATCTTTACTTAACATGAAACATTAGCTATGTCACAGCATTTACGGCAATGGTTGCAAAGACTTACACTGATGTTTCAAATGTACACTTAATCAGTAACTCTCATTTGACTTCAAACAAGATAATCACATACTCGGATAACAGCTAATCAAACTAATTATTTTTATTAAACGTGAAGCTGAGCTTTGAGATTAAAACACAAAAGTGTTTACTTCAGGCTGTTAAAATACTGGCAGGCATATAAGGGTTTAGTGGTTTCCAGCTGTGAAGGACAATTTTGCTGCCATTTTTCCATTTCAGCAAGAGCAGTGGTTTTAATTTAATAAATCAAACCAAGTCAGTCTGGCATGTATACTCCCAAACAGCATGGGGAATTATACGTTTTTAGCAGTTGTTTTTTTATTATTCTTGCCAAAAACAGAATGGGGAAAATTATTTAAATTATTTGAAATTGTTTGAATGACACAAAATGACAAAGATTGTTCGTTTAGCTTTAAGAGCCATTTAATTAAATCTGACGGTGCACTCAAATTTTTTTATTAATTTTAAAATTAAATTAAAATCAAATCAAATCAATAATATAATCAATCCTTATTTTATCACGGCAATGAAGAATTAAACAACACAAATCATGAAAACATATAATGAATTAAAAATGGATAGTTCATCCACAAATGAATATTTACTGACCCTCAAGTGGCTACAAACTTTTATAAAGTTTCTTTCTTCTTCTGAACACGAGCAGCCATTGACGCCAACAGTACTAACAAAAATACATGGAAGTCAATAGCTACCGGTCTTCAGCATATTTTAAAATATCTTCTTTGTGTTCAACAGATAAAAGAAACTCAAACTGTTTTTGCCTAGTGAAGCTTGAATAAATAATGACAGAAATTCATTTTTTTTGGGTGAACTATCCCTTTAATGCCAAGGCAAGGCTAGTTTATTTATATAGCACATTTCATACACAATAGTAATTCAAAGTGCTTTACATAAACAACAAAGAATAAGAATGATTAAAAACCAATACAGAATAACAGATAAACCAAAACAGATAAAATGTGTTTAAACAGGTTTTAAAGGAATGAAAAAGAAAAGAAAGACATAATAGTGCGATCTTTTTCGGATGTGGCACAGTGGTCGTTCAGTAAAGGCACAGCTAAACAAATGGGAGAGTATGCAGCTTTAAGAAAACTCTAAGTAAACAGATTTAACTTTAATATTGACTTAATTGAACCACTTTAAATCATTATATGAGCCATATTCATTAATAGACAAATACAAATGTATTCTGTCGTATGTTCACCCTAGGTTTGCTGGTTATAGAGATATTGTTGTTGTTGTATTTCAAGAGACAGTCTCACTCCACAGCTGAACCAGCAGGCTGAAAGACTGTCATAAACTCTCTAAATTTAACTAAATAAAACCATCAAAATTATTTTTTTTTAAATGGCATCCCAGTTGGAATTGTTCACTATAATTTCAATTGGCAATCATTCGGTAAAACTAGCACTTTATGAATCATCAAGGGCCACAGTTTCAGTTAAAAGTCTTCTTTAATGATCTACTGAAGAAACTAATAGCCTATATTTTGGATGGCCAAAGAGTGAGTAAACTAAAGGGATCGTTCATCGAAAAATGTAAATCCTGTAATCATTTACTTATCCTCCACTTGTTCCAAACAAGTCTGAGTTTCTTTCTTCTGTTCAACACAAAACAAGATATTCTAAAAAAAGGTTTTGGGGAAGAAAAAAAAACTTCCATTTCTTTTTTTTAATATAATTTAAAAAAAGTTCACCATTTGCTCATTATTTACATGCCCTCACCTGGTACTTTAGTAGCAAACACATAGATACTATGAAAGTCAATGGTTACAGTTTATTAGCTTTCTTTAAAATATCTTCTTTTGTGTTCAACAGAAAAAAGAAACTCAAAGGTTTGAAACAAGTGAAAGGTAAGTAAAGAATGACAGAATTTTCTTTTTTTGGTGAACTTTCCCCTTAACACACTTCCAAAGATAAACTCCTAAACTCTCTCCTCCCTAAACATCACATATAAGAGTTTGAACAACATCCACAGCCTACAGTGAACATACTGTAGCAGCGAGGTAATGATATAAACCTGCTATGACAAATTACTTAAGCTCATTTATAAATCATTTTTCCAATCGCATTATCCATCCACAGAGCAGGAACCATGAGTCACAGTTGTAACATGCACAGTGTGTGTGTAATAAATCTTACAGTGCCATTCACTGCTGGCAGTGTAGATGAAGATCAGGGCAAACATACTGGATGGGAACAGACAAATAACCTGATTAAGTGCTTCCATCTCATTTAAAGTGCTCCCGTATGTTTGGTAAAAGCGAGATAACAGTTAAAGACTTATGTAGCTAATTTTCCTAAACAGCTCTGTTTTATAAAGAGCACAAAAACAATTGTGAAACAGGGACACATATTATTCCAAAGCCAATTTTAAGACATAGTGTGCCTTAAAGTCTACTTATTTGATTATCATGTTGTTGTTGCAAAAAAAAAAAAAAACAATTAAATGTTTTTTAAACAATCATTTTCTACTATCTTGCAGACTACATGAAATATGCTGTTTTTACCACAGTCCCTATAATGTGCTCCCATTATTTTAACACTGGAACTAATACTGAATTCTACAACTACTAAAAATGGCAGTTGAACAGTTAATTAAGCTTTAAATGTATGTTAGCATATTTCATCAATTAATTGTGCTAAAAATGCAATATGTTTTTGTAATATAGCCTATACTAGTTACCTGTTCATCCACAAAGTTGTGTACAGTACTGTACCTCAACTTCGTCCAGTAAGTGGAAAACAGAGTTTCAACAGGTTTCAAGTCAAATTTAAGACTTTTTAAAGACCATTATGAATGAAGTTTTAGACTTTCACATGGCAAAATGCTAAGGATTTTTTGGAATGGCCCCAATAAAATTAAAAATTCAGTTATTTTTTTGCCACATATTTTAAATAATGAGTGGATAAAACTCCAGTTACTTATATGTTATTATTAGCATACCTTTTCTTTAAAAACTATAATAAATTAAACTTATGTACAACATACACACTGTAAAAAAAAAAGTTGACAACTTAAAATTAAGGCAACAAACTTTTGAGTTTACTCTACTTAAATCAAGTCAAGTGCAGTAATTTGGTTGAAGTTGAGTCAACTCAAAAATGTCCTGAAGTTTGTTGCCTTAGAATTTTAAGTTGTCACCTTTTTTTTATGCAGTGCAGTTATTCATAAATACATGGATAACTTTTAAACAAATGTTAATGTAAGGATGTAAGGAAGATAATTACACCATATTAGTTAATAGGGTTAATAAATTTGACTTTTGTTAAAGTTTTTTTTAGATGGATTGTTGGTTGAACCGATTGAGTAGCTTTACATGGACAAAGGAAAATTAAGACCTGTCTAAAATTAAGACCTACAACACCATATTTAAATGAATATAAGACTTTAAGACCTAAAACTTTTGTTTTTGAAATTTAAGATATTTTAAGACCCAGCGAACACCCAGGAAAAGCAGAGTTTTTGACTGCAGTAAAAATAGCAATTTTTAGTTTGAAAGACATGTCTGAAATAAAATTCTTACTGCGTTCTATTTCACATAATACCCATCCATATGCAACAACAATGTGAACTTGTATAAAGATGTGCTTAGACATTAACTTTTGAATGCATAATTATGCAAAGACCTGAGGAGATTTCCTCGTTTGCAAGGCAGATTAACCTGCTGCTGCTTCTTCAATATGACAGTAAATTAAATATGAAAGAAATGTGGATGTCTTAAAATGATAACCAAGCAACATAAATGAGGTAGTAGAATGTCCCAAAACATAATCTTCTGTTACACACTGAAAAGGATGCACTTTTTCTTCACAAAAAAGTATATAATTTTAGAACACAGGCGAATTGGGAATTAGCATGTGTTTTTGCGATCAGAAAGTTGTTTTTGCTTGAAGAAAGCTGCTAGGCAACAGACATGCACATTCATAAGCACAGGAAAAAGCGGATGCTGAAAGGCATGAGTTCAACTTGACCCTTACAGTCATTAATGGCAGAAATGCTCTTTTGTGTTTTATAAATTTAATAAAATAAAGTTTGAACGAAATAGCACACATTTAAAAAAAGTCTGGGGACTATAGTTATTTTAACAAAGATTCATTTATTCATTCACTTTTCTTTACGGCTTAGTCCCTTTATTAATCAGGGGTAGCCCAGCCTGATCTCAAGATGAAACGTAAGTATTTTACGTTTTGTCAGTTTAGTGGCTAATTCGTACGAATTCGTACGAGTTCAATCGCACAAAAATGTACGATTTTAAAAAGGAGGCGTGGCACCCAACCCCACCCCTAATCCCAACCGTCATTGGGTGATGAGCAAATCGTACTAATTTGTACCAATTAGATCGTACGAATTCATACGAATTAGCCACTAAATCAAAAAGTTACGAATTGCCGTGAGATTGCGTTGGGTAGCCAGAGCGGAACAAACCGCCAGCTTATCCAGCATATGATTTACACAGCGGATGTCCTTCCAGCTGCAACCCATACTGGGAAACACCCATACACTCCCATTCACACACATACACTACGGACAATTTAGCCTACCCAATTCAGAATCTTTTTTTTTTATATATATACTTATGGAAGGCAATAACCGCTTTTATTATTCACTTTGATCTTTGAAACTTTGCAAACTTTTTATATTTGCAAAAACTTTCTGAAAAGCACTTTAGGATTTGTCCTTGCAATATAAATGTCAGAGAAAGAAAGCATTTCTATCTATATCCTATTCCAGATATTATTAAGCTTCAAAGGTTTTCTTAAACACTGCGTCCCTGAAGCATGAGTTTACATGATGTCACATCTCTCATTTCCATGTGATGGATGATTCAAGGTACAGCTTAACTCACTGTAAAGTCACTATGGCAGGATTAAATGTCAATCCCAGTGTTTATGAAACAAAATGACATCCAGATTTAAATGCAATGCCAACAGTAAGCGATAATGATTTTTCCCTCACAAGAAGGATCATAAACTTCAGGATTATCTCAGTTTTAAATGTCAGTAATGTAATCCCTATAAATCAAACTGCTTTTTTACTAGAGAGCACTGACGCACTAGATGGTGAAAAATAATTACCTCTGATCATTTATTACACTCATGTCATGTCAGAAAAATCATAATTACAAGATAAATATTCTAAACTATACTTCCCATGTCAGCCAATGAATTATAATGGAACTATTGTGATGTACACTGATATAAAATAAACATTGAAAGAATTTTGGTAGTAAAATTCATAAGCAATCAGAAAGAAATTGTAAATATGCATTTAATTGAACACAAAATTCCTAAATGTTATGAAATAATCCAGTTATACTTGTTTTATTTAAAATATTGTTTTACTAAAACATACTACCCATCTCTGGTTTATGAAATGTCAAGATTGTCAAACTAAAATGTGAAAAGACTAAACAAATAAAAAAAAAAAGAAGAGTGAAATAACTATTAAATGGCCCCTTCCTTCCTTCCTTCTTCCAAAACAACTCAAATCAGATTGTAATTATGCTCTTACAAACACAACCTCCCAGAAGCACTTGAACGCAGCATGAGGTCATTGCTAAATCAATTGGAAGAGCATTTAGCAATTAATATTTCACTTGGGATTGACAAAATATAAATGCCTTAATTCAAGACTAATTGCACTGCAACACTTTTTTTGGGATTGATATGTTTGTCCTGTCACCTCAGGTAACATTCATACTGTGAAATTATGAAGTGATTATCCTGATGAACAGATCTCTCAAAGAAACTGGCATTGCTAAACTGCTCTTGGCCAACAAATATAAAAAATATCTATCTTTTTGACAAAAAACTTTGAAGGTTGTATTGTACAGTAATATCCTATATGCAGTGTGCTCTGACAGAAGAATGTACATTTAGAAAAATATTCTGTTGGGTCAAAATACTATGCTGCGTTGCATGCACATTTACATAACATACATTTTATGCGATATATTACATTAAAAGCAGTAATTTTTATGGCTGAGACACTAGGCAAATAAAAAACAATTGAGATTTTGAGCTTTGTGGCTTTTCATAAAGTGAAATTTAATTTGATGTTTAAATGTTTCTTTTGTCGCTTTGTAAATTTCTTTTCAGTCTTTTCATTGAATTACAATCAATATTTTTAAAAGCATTTTTCACCTTCCATGAACCTCCACTTAGCACCACTTAAACACACAAACTTTTTGAAACTGAAAAAACTGAAGACGTTTTACATATTTTTCATACATAATAACATTAACATTTTATTCTACAAAAAATATTTATATATAATTTATTTATTTTATTTTAATTTTTTCCTGGTTGTTCACAGTATTTTGAAAATTATGGAATGATAAAAAGATACTCCCAGAATTGCATCTGTAAAAACCTTGACTTTTATATATATATATATATATATATATATATTTTTTTTTTTTTTTTTTTTTTTTTTTTTTTAGGGGGTTTTCACCTTTATTATGATAGGACAGTAGAGATTTCAGATAGGAAAGCATTGGGAACAGAGGGAAAGGATCGTGAAAGGACCTCGAGCCGGGAATCGAACTCGGGTCGCCGTGAGCACGTCGGTTCTATATGTCGACGCACAGTACCACTAGGCTATTGGCGCCAACAAAACCTTGACTCTTTAATTAAATTTATTAGGAATTAAGAATTATGTTTGTGTTGTAGAAATATATGCAAATTAATGTGTATTCAACTAAATGCAGCATTTGCTAATTTAAACCTAACAATTCAAAATACTTGTAATACAAAACAATAATAATAATTTGTATTTAGTGAGCATATCTGTAATGCATTGAGGTCCTAGGCCATTTATTGATTTATAGACAAGTAATAATACATTTAGAATCTATTCTGAATGTAACTGGGTGTGATGTGCTCTGATTTTCTGGTTCCTGGCAGCAGTGTTCTGGATGAGCTGCAACTGTCTCAACTGTTTTTTTGGGAAGGCCAGTGAGGAGTCCATTACAGTAATCCACTCTACTAGTGATAAAAGCATGAACAAGTTTCTCCAAGTCCTCACTGGAAACAAAGCATCTAATTCTTGCAATGTTAATATATAATAATAACGTAATCAATCAATCAACTTGGGAAGTAAAGTAGTTTTTTACCCTATTCACATGTACTCTCTTGCCTTAAAGTGATAGTTCAACAAAAAAAAAAAAAAAAAGATTTCATTTTATGGACAAAAAACATGAAAACATTCTCCAAAATATCCTCTTTTTCCCCTCCTAAGTAAATCATCGAGGTTTGGAGCAATTTGAGAATAAATACAAGTGAATGAATTACACTTATTGGCTGAACTATCCCTTTTACATTCTAATTCACAAAAGTAAAAGCTCAGTAATATCTCAAAACCACCCATAAATTGTGTCATTCTCCATTATGTTTAGCCATCGACTAAACAATATTTCAGAGTACGTCTCGGATTGAATCCAGTGTGGTCACGAGTCCTGAATGTGTAATAAATGTGAATGTGAACCATCAGCCTCCAATGAAGACAGCTGCTGTTGTTTAATTATACAGAAACAAAACAGTGAGCGCCTGTGGCCCTACAAAAGACACAATGCGTATGTGAAACGCACAGAGAACTGCAGGGTGTGTGTGTATGAGAGAACAAAGATTACTGAGAGACTGTGTGTGTGTGTTTGTGGAGTGGAGGCGTGTGCAAATTGCATGTGTGCCTAAAGACAAGTTGCAGCTGAATTATTACATGTAATAGTAGTGCATACAGAATGACGTAAAGGTTCTGATGTAATATTTCCTAAACATCTTATTATTTGATCGAATCCACTTGGATTGAAACATATTTATGAATACAAGATTTCCGTTGAGGCTTGGATTGTCAGATTTATTATAATTTTTCTCAGTGGTTTTGGTGCATTTCTCACAACACTATTTACATTTGCACAACAGTTAATGCATTTATCAAAACAATTAGTCATTTGTGCACATCATAGTAGCAGTTTCTCATTCCTTCCAACAAATTGCAAATGCTTTTGGACATGCATCAATTGCTTTCATAAAACTCTCTGCTGTTTATAACATTATCATTTGCTTATGTCATGTCAGTGAAAATGAACTAAACTTGTGGATGCTGAATAGTCATTCCATATAAAACTAATAGTCCTCATTTCATTACTTGAGTCATTACTAGGGCCAGACGGAATCTGAGGACATTTTTTGCTATTTCTGCGGACAATTTTGGTAAAAATCTGCGGATTTCTGCGGAATTATTTTAGAAGTATCATAACTAAAACCTTAAAATGTGAAATAAAAAATAATATCTTTTTAACTTTTATTTAATGTTTAAAATGCAAATCCAATTAGATTAACAGTAAATAGTTAACTGTAAGTAAATAAACAGAATTAATGATGGACTAAATATCTGCGGAAATCTGTGAAAAATCTGCGGAATTCTGCGCGCGCAGATTCCGTGTGGGCCTAGATTACATACAAAAATGTTGAACTAGTTGTCAAACTCTGTCAAGAAAGTTTTATAAAAATTTTTTTATAATTTTCTTTTCCTGAAAATGTCTTCTAAATTGAACAATTTCATGAATGATTTACAGACATATGCATGTTGTAGGTTCAGTTCCAATACTGCAATATTGTTTACAGTTGTGCACAGCTCCACTCAAAGGAAGTTTATGTTTGTTGTAAATAAGGGTGTATTTATTCTTTTGCACAATGCTGTGAATAAATTAGAATTGTAGAGAGCAAATGCAGTAAAAATGTGAAACATACATATTCAGTGTCTTGTACTCAAGATACCTCACTAAATGCAGTGATGCCTAACTTTACTGTAGTTTTCAAATGGCTGTGCAAATAGTATATAGTGCTGTCTTGAGCATTTTCAGGAAGTGTCACCAAAATGTTTTTTGCATTGGAATAAATGTAGAGTAAACTGTCATAATGAAAACATGACAAAACCATTTGACTATCTTGTTCATGAACAATGGTGTCAGGACTTTTCATCTTGATGACACTGACACTTTCATTGACATCAATACTTGCTTTTGAGGAATGAGCTTTCCATTTTGAGCAAGTGACACGCTTTTGCAGGTCATCAACTGGGTTTTGCAGTTTGTACTAATTGTTTTGAGAAATGCATTAACTGTTGTGCAAATGTAAATAGTGTTGTGAAAAATGCAACAAAGCCACTGAGAAAAACTGTAAATCAATCCACTCCACAAACAATGCATAAATAAACACTTTTTCAATCTAATCCAATTTGACTCCAACTTCCAAAAGTACAAACATTGGATGGATGGATGGATGGATGGATGGATGGATGGATGGATGGATGGATGGATGGATGGATGGATGGATGGATGGATGGATGGATGGATGGATGGATGGATGGATGGATGGATGGATGGATGGATGGATGGATGGATGGATGGATGGATGGATGGATGGATGGATGGATGGATGGATGGATGGATGGATGGATGGAGTAGACAGATAGATACAAACAAATGCACAAACATGCAAATAATGGATTGATTGTCTTTTTATATAATGTGAACATTATATTAAGAAATTAAGAATTATATTTACGTTCTTATTATATAAAAAATTATTTATAGTTCTGATAACTGTTTCTGTTAAGACAAAATTAAAACAATAAACAAACATAACATTTATTTGTATCATAATTAATACAATAATTATTAAAACATTTAAAGAGTTATATAAATATAATTTTGAAAATCAAAAAACAACCAGCGTAGAATTTTTTTCTTTTTCTTTTTTAACCATTTACAGTGTACGTATTAAAACAATCATTGGAAAAAATTACTGGGGATTAAAACAAAACTTTTATCATAAGTTCTTGACTTGTATGAATTAAAGTTATTATATATATGGTTCTTCACCCAATAAAGGGTTAAGTAACAAAAATAACACATCAATTCTAGCAATTACAACTACAGGCAATTAATCTTCAATTGAAGTATTTTATTGACAACCCAGAACATAATGCACACTGAGAATGTTAGAAATCCAGAACATTGTTCCCAACTCATCTGAATTTGCAACACTTTGTACTAAAATGTTCAAATGACTGCAAACGAGAGATCAGAGTGTTACAGCGTCAGATCTATTGTAATCTCAAAAGATACACCAAAATCACATGCTTTGAAGTCACTACATATAAAAACAGTGTTAAAAAACTGTATCCCTGTAACTCATATTAGTGTATTTTTGGTCATGGTAAGGAAAGGAGTGCTGATATATTACTAGTTATGCAACATTGATAATAATGCTATGCGTGGACTATATTGCTTGTATTATATCATTCATACACAACCAATCCACTTGTTAAAGGCACAATATGTCCCTTTTTCCATTAAAATATTCAAAAACCATTAACTATGTTAAAATTCAGAGAAATAAGCATCTAGTGACAATCTAGTGACATGGACCCCATCCTGTGCTGCCATGCTAATGTTGTCATTCACCATTGCTTTCAGATTGGTTTTTATGGGAAACAAGGAAACCCTAAAAACATTTTAATATGTTGTGAGTTTTATTAAGCTGCACAGAGCTGCATTATAACAAAAACTATAGTATATTAATAAAAAAGCATAATAAAAGCTCTGCTGCTTTCGTGCTACATTGCAATAATCTCACACCAGCAACTGCGTCAGTGGGCTTGTTTTGCTTCCATGTTAATAAGTTTTGAATGATTAGAAACATGATATCATAAACATGATATCTACAGAGTCCTGTATGATGTAATGAAGATGGCCGCTCCCATGATTCCACCATCAGTCATGCAGTCATCAAACTACACTTTTGTTTGTTGTGAATGAGCGCCCTCTAGTGGTGAAAATAACATACTGTGCTTTAAGCCTGATGTCACAGTTTCTGGGTCCAAATGCTCCATCTAGTTCTACAAGCAAACAATAATTAATGTATGATAATATATCAGCTAATTTATGCTTACAGTGTGCTGTACTGTTGAAAATGATGACTGTAATGTTTATATCTGTGTCTTTAATGTCTTTTATCCGTGTTAATAAATCGATAAAATACTGGGGTCTGTTAAGCAGCAAATCTAGAAAGTGCAGAAAACACATTGATTTTGGTAAAAGATTCACTTTAAAGTGTGATATGACTAATCAGTGCTCATGAACAGAGCTTTACATTAACACCCGCCAACCCGCCAAATGCGGGTAGATTTCAGTGGTGGTGGGTAAGACAGACACTCCCACTAGCCACTTTGGCTGGTTGAAAATAATTTTCCCGGATAATAATTCATAAAAGCAGGGTTTGACAATAAGGATGGTCCAATATGCATGCAAAGGCGATCTTAGAATTGAGAAGCAACACGACTGAAAAAAATATTGCGTTCGTGTGAGCAATAAAATAAAAAAGCAGGTGAATACCGAATGAGAGGATGATCTCTCGTGCTAACAGCTGAGGTGATGCGCGCAACGGTTTAAAACGTGCGCGCTCCCGTTTCCTTGCATGAACCAACCGTGTCTAGAAACACAGCTGATGTGATCGGTTCTCTTTCAAATAGATTAGACAAAAAGTGATGAACATGCACCCACAGTCTTGCTGCTTTCAAAGCTCCAGATTTGTATTTTTGTAAGCAGCACCGGTTGCTTTCGCTTTCACCATTATAGAACAGATTTTTTATGGGTCTAACGTTAACCGTGTGCGTTATAATCCTTTTTATGCCGTCGCATCATCCAAGTGGATGCTGCACACTGGTGGTAGTGTGGAGAGACCCCCCACCCTCATGATTGTGAAGCGCTTTGGGTGTATGGCCATACACAATAAATGCGCTATATAAATACACATTACATTACATTACATTACATTATCACACGGTATGTTTTTTACCTGCTTTCTTTTGCGTAATGTGGTTTAATTATCATTTTTTACAATAACATTGCTTTAATGGGAGATTACTCCCGATTTATGTGTAATTAACTGGTGATCTGGGACCTTTATCCAGGACCGATTACTGTGCATATGTTTTGTTAAATAAAAAGTATAGTAAACAGCTATATTTAGCTTGTTTTGACACATTTAAAATGTGTGGGTAAGAAATAATTAATTGTTTATGTTTGGTGTGGTCAGAGATAAATTTGGTAAATCCTTCATTTTGAGCTCTGAAAATTATGTGAAATAAAAACTAATTGTAATACTATGAAACCATGACCCATTTGCTCATGAACATTTAGCAAGCTCATACACGACACACAAAAAGTGAAATGAATGAGGCATGTGGAGATAACGCAAAATCTAAATTAAGTCATTTTAGCATGTCAAGTCATATTTATGTGTAAAAAATATATTTTCCCATCAATGCAATTGTGGCTAGTGAAAATGGCGAGTGGCTAGTAATGTTGGAAAGCTACTAGCCACAGTGGCTGGTGAACAAAAAAGTTAATGTCAAGCCCTGCTCATAAATGTATATCAACACTTTTTTTTCCTCTCAACTTTATTCAAATGACTAGAGGCCTGAACCCAAAACAGTATTCTATGAGTCATCATAACTTGAAACACGTAACATGAAACCATCTGACACCCAATTCGACATGTCCTAAGTTTCTATAATGACGTGTTTGACAGTACAGTAACTACAGTATTGTAAATTCAGTCAGGTACATTTTTTATCATCCATCCACCACACATCTTCCAGAAGACAAAAAGTATTCAATATGTACATCTACTGCCTCGTTATGAACTAAGTGTGCAAAATATACCGCAGGTACTGTAATAGGAAGACAGATGGAGACCTGGTCTCCGTCCAACAGCAACAGATCTCCATGTGATGAGATGGTATCGATAGCCAGTCTATGAATATCCTGCATTCACCTGTTGCTAATCCAACGGCTCCTAACTGACACATGATATCTGGGAAATGTCCACGACACTGTAAATTATAGCACATTTTCGGAGACATGTTTAAAAAGAGAAGAATAACACAGTCTAGCGGCCAAATGCTAAAAGCCAATAAAACTTCTTCCGTCTGGGTCAGCCAAGACTCTTCTTATGAATTACGGTGGGACAGAATAACCTAGTTTCATTTAGCTTTGACTAGCCAAATAAAAGTAATCGTCCACATTACAGCTTAAAAATGGCCCAGATGAAGAGAAATATACAATTTGACTGTGATAGTTTGTTTGTGAGGAGAGTTCTAAAACCAATCATATAATGGACAGATGTGGAAAAACTGAATTAACGTTCTGTATCATATTTCATAAATGACATTAAAGGCAGAGTTTAATCATTAAATGGCACACCTGAAGGCAGAAACTGTGTCATGGGAATAGTATTTCCCTGCGCTTGGTGTCTGGTTTGCCTAGTCTTGCTGACATTAAACTACAAGGGCAGAGCTGTGGTTTGTTTAAAGTACAAACATGTGGAAACATCTCGAGTAACTATCATGTTTGCACATACAGAAGATACAACTTGGAGATGTTATGTGTACACAATAGCAAAGGTGAAGAGAAAACACCTTTTAGATCTACAGTGAAATAAGTATACAACACGTCACCATTTTTCTTAGAAAACATATTAAAGGTGCTGTTGACTTAAAATTTTCACCAGATGTTAGCAACAACAAAAGAAATCTAAATATGCAAAGAAAACAATCTTAATTAGTTTACAAATTAAGTTATGTGAAATAAAATGAAATGACAGAGTAAAAAAGAATTGAACACATGAAGGAAGGTGTAGAAGGGCAGTGAAAGCCCAGACAGCAAATGAAATCTCTCAGTAGTTATTAAGCAAACGTCTGAATTCCTCATAGTAAATTAATATCAGCTGCTTCAGTTCAACACTTACATTATCAGGATGATGAAGATAAAAACAGGGTGGACATTTCAGCAAGACAATGATCCAAAACACAGCCAATGATACTCTTATTGCTTTCAGAGAAAGAAAATCAAGCTGCAGAATGGCCCAGCCAATCGCCTGACCTGAATCCAATTGAAAATACAAAATAAAGATCAGATTTGATAGACGAGACCCACAGAACCATCAAGAATTTTACACTCTGTTGAAGTCTGTGAAAAAATAAACAAATAAAATAAAACCACACCTGAGCAATTCATGTGACTTCATTCTCCATATGAGAGGCGTCTTTAAGCTGCCATCACCAAAAAAGCCTTTATACAAAGTTTTAAACACACTTCAGTAGTTTCTCTTTGTGTCATTCCATTTTTCTGTTTTGGTAAATTTTTATGTTTGTGTTGTTGTTTTCAGCTCCTTTAGAATTTTTTTCTAAAGTATGAAACGTATTGACGTATTGAAACATGACTGTACATTGTTGGTCAAAAGTTTGGAATTATTAAGATTTGTGATGTTTTTAAAATATGTTTTGTTACACAAACACTGATCAAAACCAAAGAAAAGTAATAAAATAGTGTATTTTATTATATTTTGAAATATAATTTAATCGCTGTATTGGAAAAGCTGAATTTTCAACCAATTCCAGTGCCACAAGAAGCTTTGGAAAATTTACTAATATGCTGATTTAGTGCTAATAGTGCTAGTAATGTAATAGTTAAGTCATATTTCTAATTATTATCAAAGTTGAAAAGTTATTTTTGCTGCTTAGAAAAAAAGTCTTTTATAAAAACACATTACAAGTGTGGAGACAAGGAGACAAAATAATGGCACTGCCATATTTTAAGATATCTCACTGTTGAGACGGCTCAAACATGAAATTTAATATAGGACTAGCCTTAAGCCTTGTCTGTGAAACTAGTTTTATAAGTGCAACAGAGAGCATTTATTTGAAATAGAGAAAACTTTTGTTACATTATAAATATCTTAATGTCACTTTTGTAATTGCTTACTAAAAATTGACTTTGACAGATCCCAAACTTTGTAATGGCATTATGGTTTCCACAAAATTAACAAAAAAAAAGAAAAAAATTTAGCACTTAATAAAAGTTTCTGAGCAGCAAATCAGCATAACAACTTCTGAAAGATATAACAGGGAGATTTTAACATGTGACAGGAGGATTGATGTGGACAAATCAGCATTAAAATCACTGTATATATTACATTTTAAATCAGTGATGCCCAAACTAGGGCCCACTGGCTAAAGTTGACCCTTTGTATCCTTTGATTTGGCCCGCCAGATAGAAAATGATTGGGGAATGCCTTTAACAGAGATTCTCTTTTCTATTTTAATGTAAGCTTTTGTTTGTTTGTTTGTTTTACCGTTGAGCGACAAAAAAAAAAAAGCAAACTGACATTAAATGTTTGAATTAAATGTTGTAAATGAATCAGATTTTTGAAAAAAATTGACATACTGTCACAACGAATAGGGGACAAAGCAGAAGACAACAGCATGCAAATCAAGGCAAAGGCTGGTTCAGCATAGTGTATTTGGAATTGAACTCCATTATTTTATAAGTGGAATTTTTTGTATGGTTTTATTAAAATAGGTTCGTTAAAATAATATCCATTTTTAAAAAATTAGAATGCAAAAGAAAATATAGTTTAAATAATTTTTTCTATTTATTTAAACATTTTATGAAATAAATTAGGAAATTAACCATGGCAACTTTAATGTAATACAGTTTGCAATTACGGCCCACAGCTCTCAATCAAGCTTAGATTTTGGCCCTTCATAAGAAAAAGTTTGGGCAGCCCTGTTTTAAATTATACTCGCAAACAAAACTGCTCTTTAAAATTATTCATAATATTACTGTACTGCAATTTATGATCAAATAAATTCAGGCTTGTTGAGCATGACAGACATTTGAAAAAAAAAATCTAAATTACTCCAAACCTTTTATGGGTGAAGTGTATTAAAATTTAATCAGGGAAAGTGTGCAATTAGCGGTGACATCTGTAAACATAGAGAGTGTTTTCCGAGTCCCAAAAGGCTCATAGAATCACTTTTAAACTTGATTTCCCAGGAAACAAATTCTTCTGAAGGTTAAATGCGATACGATCTCATCCCCATCAGAATGAATATGGAGCCTCCAATAGCCTTGCAAAGAGCCAATGAAAATCAGCGCTGTTAGATAAAACTACTGCCATAGTCATGGTGATAATGCATCAAAAAACCTTGATTGATTCTTTCATGGGAAATACAGTGCTCCAGTTGTGAGCTAATAAGTTAGGATTACTCATTACTCATTACTCATTAAACAGTGGGTGATCAACACTAGTGCCAAAGGAAGTTGCAATTAGGAGAAATCCTGCACAACGCAGACAGACAGAGAGAGATTCTTAAATGTGTGACTCACACAACTTGACTAAAACTATTTGTTCATACCTGGACAATATGCCCTAACACATGCTGGAAGAGAGGTTTATTAGCACTAGATCTGAAGGGTATTAGTGTTAAATATATGGTGCAAAGCAGAATTACATCAGCAGAAAATGAAAGCCTTATATTTCTCTGGCCTAACAAGAATGGGAAAAATTGCATCAAATAATCATCTTCTTTACCATGGCTAGCAATCAGTTAAATAAAAAGGTTTGTGACTTTTAATAAAAGTATATTAGCTTTTGGTTTTAAAGGATATGCACAGAATTGATCAAAAACCACAATACAATGGTTTGTAGCTCAAACAGATTTACTTTTAACTGCATGTTGCTAATCTTCTAGTTGCAGTCATAGAAGCTAATGAAACATAAGTCTCACTCATTTACAAAAAACAGCTTACTTCAACATTACTAAATAATGTAGAAAAGACTTCTGGTCCTTTCCCAACTTTCTGCTTCAACAGAAAATACATACATTTAAAAAAATGTTTTTTCATTAGTTATAGTGGATAATTTATTTTAGCAAAAAATATTTACAGTAACAAGTTCCAATAGAGACAGACTTAAACTAAAAGTTTCATCAAACCCTATTTTGTTATTTGTTATTACAAAAATGTTGTTGTTTCAAAAAACAAAACAAAAAAAACAACAACCCTGTGCATCTTGGTTAGAAATGATATCTCAAAAACTACATGAATTCACTAATATACAACAAACCTCTTAAAAGTATTCAGGGTATATGCAGGAATCCTAAATGCAATTTCAATAGCTTTTTAAGACTTCTTAAAGACCTTCTCAGAATATTTTAAGATCTTATCGTCACTTCAAATTCTAATCAGTATCAAACCTTTAACTTAATAAACAGTTGTTAATAAACCGTTGTAGTTAAATAAAACAATGGAGCACAACCGTGCAACAGAACTCAGATAACCTCATAAGAAACGTTTTCCCATTTTGTCGTCTGTTTCGCTCTATGGTTTCGCTCAGGGGCATTGCAAGACATAAAGCTCTACTGGGGCACAACTCCTCCTCAAAAAAATAAATAAATAAAATAAAATATATGTATGTATGTATGTATGCATGTATATATATATATATATATATATATATATATATATATATATATATATATATATATAGACTAACTTACAGACAAAAGATGTTTTATAGAATTATCAGTTGTGTGTTGTCTCAGACGCGACTCATGGCCAAGAATTAGGTTTATTGAGTCTTACCTCCCTGACTCATCATCCCTTTTTTTGTTTCATACAAAAAAAAAATCTATCAGGAGCCATATGCATGCTTAGTCTAAATACGATTGTATCACCACCATATTATTTAAACTTTGTTTTGTTGACTTGCAAAACGCCCTGCATTTGTCGACACCCCGCATAAAAGGCTGTTATGCCAGTTTCACAACGCATGAGTGGAGTGTGAGCAGTGTGGCTATTTTTCCGGCGTGCATATTCACAACCGAGACACCGGAAGCAAAGAAGCACATCAGCGTTCAAGCAAAATCAGTGCGTGATGGTGCAGTATGTTTTTTTTTCTGCGCACATGCTCAGTTTGCTTTTTGATTAAACCACATTGCTTTCACCAGCGTTGGTTCGGTTGCACAGAGAATAATGTCTTTACTCTGGGATTACTGCTCTTAATCAATACGCCTGCATATAAAGTAAATCGTATCTCAAAGCATTTACTGGGGCACTGGTGATTTTGGTCTAGCGACGCTCCTGGTTTCGCTACATGTGGAGAGCGTCACATCATTCACCCGCGTTTGCCGCTAATTACCTGTCATCACCCGGACAGAGGTGCTTGGCCGGACGTGCTCTGGCCCTAACCAACCTTAATACCTTTAAGGGCCTTAATTTTCTCATAATTGATTTATCAACTTTTAATACTTTTTAAAACCCCGCGGACACCCTGGTATTATTGTAGTGTGAGCTATCATCATGTTTTTTTTTCATTTTCTGAAATACAAACAACATGCAAATATCATCTAAAATGTATTTTTTCCAACTTTTAGGAATATGATCTGATGTCAATGACACTAGATTGACACTTTCGACCACTTCCAGAGTTGATCAGATTGCATTTGTAGAGTAAACAACCTCTCTCCACCTACTGACCCAACACTTGATCGTTATGGGACATGTCCACTGAAAGCCATGTAGGGCAAGACAAAAAAAGAGCCCAAGGGATCACAAGAGATGCATTCGGATGTTGACTGACCACTTGTGATCAGATTACTGAAAAGGCATATCAGGTGGAAACATGGCCTAAAACCACAAAACCGAAGATCCTTAACACATCAAATTAGGACTACACAATATAATGTTTCAGCATCAATATCATTCATTAATTTCCCTTCGGGTTAGTCCCTTATTTATGATGGGTCACCACAGCAGAATGAACCGCCAACTATTATGGCATATGTTTTACGCAGCGGATGCCCTTCCAGCTGTAATCCAGTACTAGGAAACACCCATATATTCACACACACATACACTACGGCCAATTTAGTTCATCCAATTTACCTATGCCGCATGTCTTTGTACTGTGGAAGAAACCAGAGCACCTGGAGAAAACCCACATGAAAGAAATCATTGCAAAGTTTATTTATTTTTTTAAGCCTGTGACAGTTTGAGCATTTCAAGCAAATTTTACCCATTTAGGCTCAAGAAATAATGAAGTATATAGCCTAAAGATTTATTGTGTTTAATTTTTAACAATGAAAACTATATAGTGTTATTTTACATTTGATTATCAAATTTCACAATTTTCACACTGAATGCATTTTTTGCATTGAGACGCCTTTTTTGAATGATTTACTAATGGTCGCAAGCGTTGTGCTTGCTGCTTATGCGCCCTGAGCACCTAACGTTTTAACCGCTTGCTGCATCTCGCATTTTTACCCTCGCGCGCTGTGCGCTTGAGTTGAAAAAAAAAAAAGTCAATTCTTCTGAGCGGAAAAAGCGCTTTTAAATGAAAGCAGAGTGCCTGCAGTGTTTGTGTTGTCAATACAACTACAGAGACTTTTGAAGATGGAGGAGAGACTTGTGGTCGCTGCTTTGAGGTATTCGGTGATGTATGAATCACAAATCTTGAATATCACTATACTATTAAATTTTAAAATTATATTAATATCAACAGCAACAATAGCAAAGACTATAGAATACACAAGACATGTCTCTCATATAGTTTTGAATGGGGAAAAGCGTAACGGTCAATATGGTGAACGAAGCCTCACCTAATAGAACAGGAGCCAGTCATCGCTCGCTATAGACTGACGTTTCTCCAGGGGAAAAGCTCGGAGCAGACTTGTGCTTTTATGGCAGTTGGGTGGTCAACAAACGCACTGGAATCTCAGCGAATACTTGCTTCACAGACATAAGAAGTATATCCAAATAAAGGTTGAAATCCATACTTTTAAATAAACCAAGTGCACTTGAAAAAAAAGTTTCTGGTTTTGCAATTTCTATGAAACGAAGTCTTTACTTCAGAAGAGCAGCACAATCAGACGATCATTATCCAGAGGATGATAATATGTAGAATGGCCATAAATGAGGCTGGTGTTGTGATTTCCTTCCTTTCGAGTGTGCATGCGCATTAGCTCGAGCAACCTAAAAATATGCAGATTTTGTTTGATTCGGATGTTTAGAAACAAAACTTATGAGACAATTGTTGAGTAATTTTATTAGTGGTTCCAAATATGTAATGTAATTGTAAGCTTGGCAAACAGTTTTGAGGAATTTGATGTTTCCCCATTCAGACAGAATGCCTGAGAGGCGTTTCAAAGATGGCCACTGAAAGAAATGACTTGCCTTAAAGCAACTTTGACAATAGGCAGCTGATTCAGTCATTGCCTAGCGACATAAAAAGCGCACCGCGAAGTGAGGTGTGCCTCGCGTTTTTGGAACGTAAAAGCGCGTTCGGTGTGATCGGCCCCTTAGACTTCACACAAAAAGAAGTTATTGTATATCATTATGTGTTCTAGTGTATTTATCTATGCTTGTAATAGGTTTATTAAATGTTATTTATATCACAGTATATAAAAATTGCAGTAAAACAAAATATAGCGATGCTATTTTTTCCCCAATACCATGCAAACCTACCTCACATTACATTAAAACAAAAAAAGAGAAAAGCAGCATATAGTGTCACTGTTGGCTGGACAAAAACTGATACGCTGCACAACTGACGCTACAAAAGAGCTTCAGGCAACAGCCTTTGTGTGAAAAGTCTCTGGAATGACAAAAAACAAGGAGGAGCATCATTTAAGAGCAGAATGTGTGGCGAAGCAAGTCATGGTCTCAGACCTTTAATGATGTGTTGGGCAACAAATCTTCTTTTTACCAGCTGTTGTTGCTCTTTATCCTTTCATGAAAGCTTTTCATGTCTGACTTCATTGGAATAAATGAGATAAAGGGTGTGAAATGAGCAGGATCAGCTGCTAAAATCTACCTGCTGTGCTGAATTACAACTGCGTGCGATTCAAGCCATCAGAATTATGACTTTTATGCACTGCAGTCTTTAAATCACGCAGTAATTAAGGGAAAATATTGACTTGACGAGAAGATTAGCTGCATTAAAAAGTAGTGACTGGGTGTGAAGCAGATCATTTGGGATTCATAGGGAATCTTAAGAGATATTCAGGCTGGTCATTAAATGATATAAAGCCACCGTGGGGAGCTGGTAAACTCCTATGCACACTACAGCTCAGGAAGATGATGAATGGTTGGGAGGGAATGACTTTTTCAGAGGTAATCCACCTATAAAAGCCTCAAGCCTGCAGCTCCTTTTTATAATACAAGTGCAAATGAATAGTATGTACTTAGCCATAAATTAGTGTCACTGAAAAAAAAAAAAACAATAGCAAGGCGGTCATTTTAAAACGAATATACAGAAAAGAATTTGGACACAGCAATTAACAATCAATCAGTCAATTCTGAAATGATATTTTTGCTGTACAAATTATGCACACTTTCACCAGCCACTTTATTATCTAATCAGCCGATCACATTACACAGCCTTCATGGCAGAATCTGCTGTGATGTCTACTTGCGGTGGAATGGAGTAAACCTCTGAAATGTTCAAAGTGGACTTACACAGGGTGCAAACTACAGGGGAGCTAGGGGGGGGGGGGGGCAAAAAAAATGTCTAAAAAATATTGACAATGTGATATTTTGATGTGTGGTTTCAGTATAGTACTGAAACAACTGGTTTCAGTAATGTGATCATAGATTATTATTTGTAAAAATGCAAAACTATCACTTATGCATGACGCGATTTGTCAAAGACTGACAGCCAGATGCTTTCATATGGACGTTGAGACTAGGCATGGGACGATAACTGTTTTCAAGGTATACCGCAGTTTGAAAAAGTCAAGGTTTTAATACACTCAAAATTTTCTGCAATACCGTTCCTAAGGTATGTGTACAATTTTTTATTTACGTTGTTTTTGTTTTGCTTTTTAGGACAGCAGTATCTTCAGCAGAAAAGATATTTAAAGATGCCGTTTTAAATTGTAAAAAAATCTGTTTTTGAAACACATGAAGACGGCAGAAGTCAATAATTCGATTAGCCTGACATGTTTACTGCTCCAAAATATTTTAAATGTTTCTCAAAATAAAATATATTGTGTTCAAAGGGGAAAAACTTTTGGGTATTTTACTCAGACATTAAAAAAGAACATAATTTAATCACAATACCGTGATACCGTAAAACCGTGATATTTTTATCCAAGGTTATCATACCGTCAGAATCTTATATCGGCCCATGCCTAGTTGAGACACTGCTTATTCATTTCCCAAAACAAATGATGTGATGTTGTATTTTGTTTTATTTGCTTCATACATTAGGTAAATACAATGTTATTTTTTTAAACACTATGACATTGCTGTTAACATACTGGACAATTAAGCTTAAAGCATATAAACTTGACAAAACGAAACCCCCTTCAATGGTGTTTCTTTCATTTTTGTATTTGCGATTGTTTTAGTGAAGAGTGAAGTGAGATCCCATGACATTCTGTAGGCCTATGTAAAATAAAAAAAGCATATTCTGTCCTTAATGCCATCATGTTGAACATATAGAGCAAATAGAAAAATGATAGGTTACATGATGAAGTTATATATTTTTGTTGTTAAGTGAAGCATATTCGTGTTTGTTGATTTTATAAAAATGAATGTATTCCTCTAACTGAAGCACTGCAGGTAAAATTAGACAACAATGTTCTGTTGTTTAGGCTGTTGTTTGTGCATGTAAAAATAAATACCCCAAAATATATTTTTAAGGGTCAAAGAAAGCTATTGATGGAAAAAAAAGCACTTATTAGTGAGAAAGTAAACCAAATTACTTTGTAATATTAGTCACAATCATATAAATATTTGCTTTATATTTATAGATTTTTTTTATTTATATATTGCCGTTTAAGGACAGGGATCTTATATAGCATGCATTATTGTGGCAAGGGACTCTCAAGCTGAAAGCGTGGGCTCCCCCAAAGGTCACGGTATAGTTCGAACACTGGACTTACACAGTGTGTGAGTTTTCTAGTCGTATGAGCTCTTTCACATTTTCTTCTATTGGATGACAATCATTGCTGCTGTGCATCATAAGCTACTTTGACACAGTCTACATTATAAAAAGCACTATAGAATTAAACATAAATTTAATTGAAATTGTATGATTGTGGCTTGTATTGTGTGAGAGGAACTAATGAGCTTACAAATATGTCAACAACTGATAAGGTTTGAGAGCTGTCGGCTTGAATTTGTGATGTGTGTGCAGTTGAACAAGTCAATCTGTTGATCTATCTGAAGTTGAACAATCAGAATGAGAAAAGGAGGTTGCAAGCATGATAGAGTCATCAGAGATGATAGTTTACAGTGGTTTTAATTCACTTTATAATTTTAAGTGACCAGGCATCTTGGTTTCTCAGTGCTGAAAAAGAACCTGAATGTTTTGTGTAGCAAACATTCATGGCTTATATCATTAGCTGTTACAGTATGTGTGAGAGAGAGAGAAGCTCTTGAAGAAATGCTAAAAGCAACGTTTGTCTCCCTCCATTTTTGGCAATTATTTTAGAACTCACACGATCATGAAATTGTTTTGTATATCACTTGATCATCACAAGATGATCGGCGGTATCAATATTTGAGGGAAAAGTGGATTTATAGTCAACAGAGAATGATTGATCATAAAGAGAGATTGTTTTCTCTACAGGTGGTTTGTCAAGCCCTCTCACCCATGTGAGACACACTCAGCATTGCATAATGTCTTGAGGTTGTTGTGTGGTGTGGTGGGGGTGGGGGAGAGGGGTTTCTGGTTTTGTTCACAGTGATTGAAGAAGAGATGGGTTCTTAAGTTGTTGTTTGAATAATACAAGTGAATCAGCAGTGTGTGTGGGAATAGGAAGATTATTCCTCGAGCGAGGAACATTGAATGAAACCACCATGAATCCACCTTGTCTAATGGCAATGAATCAGATGGCTGGTGGTTTAATGGTGTGACAGAAATGTTCTTTGCACATTTTTGGTACACACTATAAATCACACCATTGTACATTGATTTGAACATTGCATCATTTATTTATTTATTTATTTATTATTTTGTATTATTAACTCACCAAATGCAACTGGCTGACCTTATGCTAGCTGTGAACACAGTGTAGACCATCTGTTATGCATACTTTGACAACATTTTTTCCACCTTGCCCTCGAGTTCAGGGGCCAATAACCTCTTTTCATCTTGCTGGTCAATTACATTCTATCTCTATCCAGCCCGAGCAACTGACCTGACAGACATGTGAACCCCAGCCATCTCCACCCTTGGGCCCCCCCTGAACATGAAATTTAATATCAGAGATCACAGCTGGGCCACGTGGACCAATGAAGTAGGATGACAAATTATATTTTAAGAATATATCAGGGGTCACCAAACTTGTTCCTGGAGGGCCGGTGTCCTGCAGATTTTAGCGCCAACACTAATCAAAGACACCTAAACAAGCTAATCGAGGTCTTACTAGATATACTTAAAACATCCAGGCAGGTGTGTTGAGGAAAAGTTGGAACTAAACCCTGCTGGGACACCGGTTTGATTGGTGATGCCTGGAATATATGATCACTTTCATGTACATAGTAAGTCATGGAAGGCATTCATTGTAAAGGTGCTGTTTTAAAAATGTTTCATTTACATAAATATTTCAATAAAAAAAGTTCTATGGTTCTATAAAGATAATACAAAGGGACTAAGCTGAAAAGAAAATTAATGAAAAATAAAATACTACTATAAAGCAATATTTGTAAAAATAATAAATGGATTTGTATTATTTTATTTTAAGAATAATAGATAAAGTTTAAAGTGATCTTAACTCAGCCTTTTTATCTTTTATTATAAATTATATCTTGCATAATTATATATTTATTAATTATTTAAAAATATATAATGTATAATGTTAAGAATTTTATGATTCACTCAGTCATTAATTTTCTTTTGGCTTAGTCCCTTTATTAATCAGGGGTAGCCACAGCGGAATGAACCGCCAACTTACTCAGCTTATGTTTTATGCAGCGGATGCCCTTCCAGCCGCAACACAACACTGGAAAACACCCACACACTCTTGCATTCACACACATACACTATGGCCAATTTAGATTATTCAATTCACCTATAGCGCATGTCTTTGGACTGTGGAGGAAACCGGAGCACCCAGAGGAAACCCAGGCGAACACGGGGAGAACATGCAAACTCCACACAGAAATGCCAACAGACCCAGCCGGGGTTCGAACCAGCGACCTTCTTGCTGTGAGGTGATCGTGCTACCCACTGCGCCACCATGACACCATGAATTTTATGATTGTAATATTTCTTTTAATTAAAATAAATATTTTCAGAATATAAGTGAAGCTATTTTGCAATGTAATTCTTTGTATGGCAAGTGCTTTTCACAATTAATATCATTCTGACTACAAATAGCAGAAAACGTGTCACACAACCATGTACTTACAGGTTTAGTTCACTCAAAAATGAAGATTTAAAATCTGTCTGGTAAAAAGGGTGGTTCTTTATTCTCAAAAAGTGGACCTTTTTGCAGTTATACGCCTGTTTCTATTTAACTATGAGATTTAAATACTGCATTTAGTGACATTTTAAGCAGTACTTTTTTTTTTGCTAAATTAGCTAGTCAGATGTCATCATAAGCACACTTTTTGATGTACTAAAAATATTTCCTAAACATTTGCAATAAAGAAAAATCAAAACAAGACTAATTTTTAAAATACAAATTTATTTCATTATTTTTTCATTAGGAAAAAAATAGTCACAATTTGGCCATTTCCATAAAAAATAATAATTAATACAATAATAATAATAATAATAATAATAATAATAATAAAACAATAATACTGATTTCTTCAGACATTTTACATTTGAAAATTCCTGGATATCAACAATAGCCAAAATATATTCAATTAATGTAATATGGTCTGCTTCTGGTGCTTCACACCTTTTTATTGCTCATTTTTTTTATTTCTGGAATAAGGTCCAAGATTTAGAATAAAAGTTACCTGCAAAATGTTTTCTCTGTTTAAAAACAATACAGTAGTGAAAGAAGACTTCTCTTACATCAGATTATAGTCACATCCACAAAACAAAATGTATGCTGACTGTACCAAATTGTAAACAATTTTTCATTGATCTAAAAAAAAATTTATGATTCCCAGACTTCTATACAGGGTAGTACCAAAGCTATTAAGACATCCCAACCGCTAAAAAAATACTTAATGTACATGATTAATCTTTGTTGTTTATTCCCTTGTATACCGTTCTATGTGTAATTCTGTACTCCCTGTTAAATCATTAAAAAAAATTTAAAAAGACATCTGATGGCTGAGAACTCCGCTTGCCATTAAAGCCTTCGTCAGACAGTTATTAAAAAAAAAAATAATGGCAAAAATAGGGAAAGGGAGGTCATGTACTGGACAAGTCAATAAATATACAGGGCATCCCGGCTAATGCGGCCAGTTAGCCTAGAACCTCATGGATAGGGACAGATTTTCATCTGCTAGGAAGTAAGTAACGTTAGCCTTACCCTCTTTGGTAGTCTTTTTGAACACATGTTTGACCCATACCGTTACTCAGTATGGATGTCGCATCAAACATTCAAATGTTACCACTCAGTGGGTTATGTCACGTGACTCGCGTCACATTATTGTAGCTTTGAGGCTCCATGAGATTCGAATTACTGGCCATAGTTATTTAAAATGACACTTTATTACAATATATATTAAATATAAATATATTATATTAATTATATCATAGATATATTATATAAAATTAAACTAACTATATAAATTAATTAAAAAGACAAATTCTGAACCTATTGGCCGTGGGGCTGGTTCGAACGAACCACCCGAACCCCCCCTGGCTACGGGCATGTATAAATTATTTTTTAATAATATCCCTTAATTGTATTACGAATGGATACACTTTATTTGACACATTTTAGACTGTTATCAAAAAACACCCACCCATTGCCATTTTAGAGCAGGAAAAGCTCAAGATATTTCTTCAAATAATTGAAAGAAGAAAGTTATATATACCAAGGGTTGTCTTAAGGGTGAGTAAATCATGGGTAAATAAAAATTTGGGGGTGAAGTAATGCTTTAAATTCTACAGACAAACATGCTAGTGAAAGTTTTTCCTAATGTGATTCCACACATTTAAAACATTAGTCATGGGGTCTTGAACCAACAAACAACGGCCATTCCTCCACACACACGCAGTGAATGAGCAGCATTGAAGCCGAGCTCTGGGTTAAGTCATTCTTATCCCTGATCTCGCCTCACGTCAGCCATCATGAAAGAGAGATCGTTGAGTGAGAGACTTCAGTCAATCCCATTAGCTGCCTTAAATCTCAAAGCAAAGCTGCTCTCATTTGCACAGATCGAGCGTCGTCATGGCAGCTCTGCTCCACCAGACCACCATTTACCAAGGTAATAAAACGCTGCATTGTGGGTAAAATAAATGCTCTGCTGTTTCGACGGGATCAGCTCGATGAGCCACAGGCAGTAAATGGCACATTCGGAAGAGAGGTGAGCAGGCGGGAAATGAACTGCGGAATGGCCTTCTCAGATAAAACTGTGCAGGGGTAAACAAGCTCTCTGTGAATGGCCAGGGGCTGACAGTCAGGGGAAAGTCACAAAACCACTTCTTTAGCTCGTTCACAGGATTAACAAGGGGTCCCTTTTTTCTAACGAGACAAACAACATGTCCTGCAAGCACAAAGAAAGACTCCAAATGCTATTGACAGCACTCTCTACAAAAACAGCCAGTGCAGCTTCTAAATCTAGACTCATATTTCATGTTGTTTTTTATTCTGAAATCCAATATGTCATATTTGAAAAAGTACATCAAGAAAAACCCAAAAGCATTTATCAGTAACTTGTAGCACACAGGTGTTTTGTCAAAAAAAAAAAAGTGCCAATTGTGATGAAAGGACATCAGTGTTACGCTCATCTTTATTTCTATAGCGCTTTTTACTATGTAGATTGTGTCAAAGCAACTTAACATCAGGGTTTGACATTAACTTTTTTGATCACCAGCCACTGTGGCTAGTAGTTTTCCAACATTACTAGCCACTCAGCATTTTCACTAGCCACAATTTTGTTGTTGGGAAAATATATATTTTATATGCATAAATTTGACCTTGGCATGCTAAACGTATTTAATTTAGATTTTGTGTTAAGCCTCCTCATTCATTTCACTTTTTTGTGTGTTGTGTATGAGCTTGCTCAATGAGCATGTTGGGTTGTGGTTTCACGGTGTTGCATTGCAATTAGTTCTTATTTCACATGCCTTTTCAGTGCTCAACATTAAGGATTTACCGAATTTTTCTCTGGCCACACCAAAAAAAACCAAAAACAAATAACAACTAATTATTTCTTTATTTAACGAATTAAAAAAATAATAATAAAATGAGCCAAACATAGCTGTATACATGCACTTTTTATTCAAAAAAACTTTAAAAAACTTTTACAAAAAATAACATTTTAAAAATAACTATTGTCATGCATCTAAACCTATACACAGTAATTTGTTCAGGCTAAAGGTCCCAGACCACCAGTTAACAATAAATAAATGGGAAGTTAATCTCTTATTAAAGCAATGTTATTGTAAATGGTGATAATTAAACCATAAATAAAAAAAATGCGATAAAAAAATTATAATAATGAAAGTACGATCACATGCACACAGTTAATGTTAGGCCTATTAATAATCTGTTTAAAGGTGGTTAATGGTAAATGGTTAAAACAAAAGCGGCAGGACTGCGAGTGCATGAGCATCATTTTTGTCTAGTCTATTTCAAAGAGAACTGATCGCACAAGTTGCGTTTGCTGACACATTTGCTTCGCGCTAGAAAACTGAAGCGTGCAAGCTTTATAACCTCTCGTGCGCATCACATCAGCCGTGCGCGTGACACTAATGTCAGTGAGTGAAGAAAGCCTACCTCTCATCCTCTTATTCGGTATTCACCTGCTTTCATTTGCTCACGCAAACAGTTATTTTGTCAGTCGCGCTGCTTCCCGATGAACTACAATTTAAAAACTATTTTCAACCAGCCAAAGTAGCTAGTGGGAGCGGCTCTTTAACCCGCCACAGCTGAAATCTACCTGCATTTGGCAGGTTGGCAGGTGTCAATGCCAAGCCCTGCTTAACATATATGCAGAAATGAGAATAAAAGGCATGCGGATATTTCAAATGCTGCTATGTGCATTGAATGGTGAAGCATTTAGAACTCAAACAACAAAATCTTACAGCATGCTTAAAAATAACAGAACATGAATAACAGAATATGGTGTGGACGCTAATACAATTATCATTATTTTTATAGTTATTATCATTCTTGAGAGAGCTCAAAAATGCTGCATGTTTAAAAAAAACACAATGAAACACACTAACAAACTGGGAAAACATCTTCTTCAATTTGCCAGCACATGCATGGAAATTTGCTAAACACATGCAAATTGAGAAATACACTACAAATAGAACAGACCACAATGGAAATGTGCCGGGGGACCCCCAAAAAAGACAAACTTGGCTGCTTCTCAGCCACAAAACTTAATAGTCTACGCTGGACTTTCATTAATAGTGCTTTTCAAGCGGTTTTGCTACCTTATACATAAAAATCCAAAAAAAGTATTAAAGTAATTAAAAATGGCTAAACTGCCTGCCAATCCAATATTTGATACTGAAGCCCTGTCCACAGGACAATAGGTTCACATCAATCCGTGAATGTTTAATATAGTTTCGGGCTTTCGTCCAAGCTACATAACCGTTGTTGGTGCCCTAAAATTAACTTTTTGAGTTACAGGAAACATTCATTCATTCATTTTCTTTCGACTTAGTCAATTATTAATCAGGGGTCGTCACAGAGGAATGAACTGCCAACTATTTCAGAATATGTTTTATGCAGTGGATGCCCTTCCAGCCACAACCCAGTACTGGGAAACAACCATACACTCTCGCATTCACACATGCACTCATACACTACAATTCCCCTATAGCGCATGTCTTTGGACTGTGGGGGAAATCGGATCACACGGAGGAAATCCACGCGAACACAGGGAGAACATGCAAACTCCACACAGAAATGCCAACTGGATCAGCCGGGACTCGAACCAGTGACCTTCTTGCTGTGAGGTGACAGTTCCAACCACTGAGCCACCGTGCAGTCATTTACAGGAAACAGAGTGGGAAAATCTTAACATGCTGTTAGGTGTAAATGACGACCAAATCTCTGTCTACAGTGCCACATACAAGTGTGGCATATGCATTATAGTTTTAATTTCTTGAAACAACATCTGTATGAAAGCAAAACTTTAAGAGTCTGCAAAAGAAGAAAAAACACAATCTTTACAGTGCAGACATACAGTAGCCTGAGTCTGCTGTTTGTTGTTAGAATAACGTTTTTAAGTTGCTCTTCCACAGCAATATCAGCATAACTGAGATATCAAAGAAGGTGGAACTTTGCCAAGCAAATAGAAGAGGTGGAGCTTTAAACCTTGTCCATAGTAGATACCGTTAGATGCAGCTAAAAACAATAAAACCCAATATAATAAGCAATTTAAGTGTCTACGCTGAATGCATCCCAGCATGAGGCGACATGACAGACCAAATACCTGACAGTAAACTGATGCCTTGTTCTAATTGCGCTGAACACCATACTCCCTCTTTGCAACATGGCTTGACTTTACTGCTAACATACATTGTGGTGTGACATGACAACTATCACAACCAGGAGAAACATGGTTTTAATGCACACAGGAGCTGAATGGGAATTCCTACAAAATCACTATACGCATTTTTTTCTTTTATGCAGGTTAAGAAAACACAACAGTGAGTATTTTTTTTTTGTGTTGATTCGTAAACTAAAGTGGGAGTCAAGGTGCAAAAAATAATAATAATAATTGTTTTTATCTCATATAATGAGATACAGCGACAGCCGACAACACCTCTGGGATGCATTACAACATCCTGACAAAAAGACTAACGTGTTTACTATTCTTTCTCTTTCCATCACAACAGGTTCTCTTCACATCTTAGATTTTGAGCACAGAAGTTCTTCAGTATACAGTGTAGCTTTCAATCACTGTGAAAGCAAGGAAGGTAATGCTACTGGCACTGCAAAGCAGAATTAAGCAATTGAAATGACAAAACAACCACTTCAAAACACCTCTTCTGTAGTGATTGTTTGTGGCCTGTTTATTTTAAGTGGCCATAATTGCCATGTACTTACATTTGAATGAATCATCTGGTACAATTCACTGATTCTGTGCATACATGTTTTTACATTGTAATTATTTCGCAAATATCTGCATGTAATTACACCTGTAACTAATTTCTGCAATTAAATTTGTAATCACATTGTTGACCCATTCCTTAAACCTTAACTTAGACTACATTGTAAGAATTTATTCTTTGATGCATGTTAGTAGTTAAGGCCACTTAATATAAAGTGGGAGAAGTTGCTGTTAAAGCAAAAAGCAATGATTGTTTGAGAAGTATCATGCAGTCTGACATGTTTCTTGTCCATGAGTCATGACACAACAAAAATGTAAAAGTCAAAACATAATTGGACACAAAAACAATCATAATAGACAAAAATACTGTGTAGACTGAACCTGGTATTACTTTTTCTTTCTTTGTCTGCCTCACTGTTCAGTGGCCTTAACTACAAGGTACACTGCTGTATCCTGTCCTCCTAACTAGAAAATAAATAAATAATTATAATTAACATTACTTAAATTTCATCACATTAATTAAAAACTCATATAAACGGTTCTCTATCAGAGGCGTAACTTTGTTCAAGGACGGGAGTATGTCGCTTAACCTGTTCTGGTGATACCTTACCTACAGTAAAATGGAGTTTAGACTTTCAACCTTTGACGTCCAAAATAAACAATACAGAAAATAAAAATTCAAGTAAAAACGTAGTTGTATATTTATTTGCTATATATATATATGATTGTACAGTTTCAGAAGTCTTATAATAATATTTGCATTCAGCACTCAATCAGAACAGACCTGCAACCCGTTGACAAAACACATATAGACTAATTATTAGGTAAAAATTAGATTTGAATCAGATTTGTGGCATAGCTTACACTTCAAAAAAATGATGCCTGTTCAAACTCATTTAAAATGAGCTGAAACAACACAATTGGGTAACACTTTATTTTGATGGTCCATTTGAGTATTAGTAGACATTTAACAGTCCTTCAACAGACATTTAACTGACTATAAGAAACTTTGCAATTACATGTCAACTTACATTAAACCTAACCCCTACCCCAACCCTAACCCCAACCTAACAGTCTACTTATAATCTAATGATAATTAGTTGCAATGTAACTTAAATTCAACAAACGGACCGTCAAAATAAAGTGTGACCCACAATTGTTAAGTTTGTTTTGGAGGGGCAGCTTAATTGTTTTATGTTCAATCAACTTAAAATTGTAAAAACCCATTAAGTTAACTTTTAAATAAATTTGTGTTGGGATGACATGAAGGGATTGTGCTGAACTGCCTTTTTTACAGTGTATTTTAGTTTGTTTTGTCTTTTTAATTAACTTACAGGGGCAGTTTACACCGTTTACAGTTTTATAAAAATTCCTCACCATTTACTTAAACGTTTACTTGTTTTTATGAATTTCTTTCTTCATTATAGATCTAATATTCTGAAGAATGTTGCAAAAAAGCAGCCATTGACATACATGGTAGAAACAAAAAATACTGTTAAAGTCAATGGCTGTTTTTTAAAAAAAACATTCTTCAGTATATCTTACTTTGTGTTCAACATAAGAAAGAAATTCAAAATTTGGAATAAGTGGATGATGAGTAAATTCTGAGAGAATTTTCATTTTTGGGTGAACTCTCTCTTTAATGACTAATATGATCCCAGCAAGTAACCCTGCATCTGACATCTTGCATATCACACCATAAGGAAGCCTGGTAGAATATCTTGTCCGGTGCTCATTACTCAGTTTATGTGGGCTTATTGACATAACAGCCCACGCTGCTCGGAGGAGCTTTCAGAAGTGGAGAAAACAAAGTTTGTAACACACTAAAGCAAAACACTAATAAAGAACATAAGGGCATCAATAAATTATGACATGTTTTGGATTCAACGCTACAACATAATTATCAAAAAAATGTCAAATTTAATATATGTTAGAAACTCAATTTAGGTTGATTGTAAAGACAAAAATAACATCCAGCAGATTTCATCCACATGGTTTATACTGTATTAAGCTCTGTGCTGCTTATAAACTAATAAGCTTACTTAGAGTCTGAACTATCCAAATTATAAACTGTGTTGACAACACACAAAAAAAAGGTATTAAACTAGAGGAAAGTTCAACCTTACTTTAAAAATGCCTAAGGAAAAAATGAGATAAACCCTTTAACAATGAAAGTCGCAAAATGACAACCTTGAGACTCAAACATTAATCAGCCTTCCTCTTTAGCAATATGACATCTTAAGAAAAACACTGAATTTAAACTGCAATCTTCTGTCTTGAAACATAATGATTTTTGTGCATCAGAGAAGAAAACATGCACAGAAAATATGATAACTAATAGTGCAAAGATCACGAATACATTCACTGATCAATGACAAAACATCCCGTTTTGGTGTCAGAATCAAATAAAATGTGCAACAGTGATTATATATATATATAAACATAAAAAGCATATTAAATGCAAGTTGTCAGCTTTAATGTTTTGAATGTTTTTACGTGAAATAATATTTAGTCATCATCAAAATAGATAGTCTTATTGAAGGTAAAATTATTAGCCTTCCTGTGAAATTAATTCTTTTTTAATGTTTAATAGATCAAGGACATTTTCACAGTATTTCCTATAATATTTTTTCTTCTGAGGAAAGTTGTATTTATTTTAGTTTGGCTGAAATACAAGCAGTTTTTAATAATAAAAACATGGGTCAATATTATTAGCCGCATTAAGAAATTATTATTATTATTATTATTTAACCCAATTAACCTTAAAGCTGAAAGCTAGTATCTTGCAAATAAGTAATATAATATTATACCGTCGTGGCAAATACAATAATGTAGTTACAGTGCTCAGCATATATGATACACCCCATTTTGAAAAATGAATTTTTGCATCCATTTCTCAGTGAATATAGGCAATGTATTTTGGTGCATTTAAACAAAACATATTTATTAAACAGATATATTTATTTAAATAATATTTTGTCACCAAACATTGATACACCAGAAACATTGGAAGATAATACAATTAAATTAAAGCAAAATATTGCAAAAATAAATTACAACCCACAAAATTTTTAAATTTTTTTGCTTCGCTTGATTTTTTCCTCTTTTTTTAAATTTGTATTTAACAATTTTCTGTAGCATATAAATTTTGGTGTACTAGTTTTTGGACTGTTATTGTAAGTTTTTTTGTTAGATAAGCTCCAGATTTGGCTTCAGTAGTGACTAATCTAATGTATATGCACAAATATAGGCTATAGCTTTCTATTAAAAATATGAATTTAAAAGATTTGTAAGGGGTGCACTTATATATGCTGAGCACTACAAATTAGTTATTAAAAATATTTTTAAAAAACTATATATAAACACATGTTAAAGATATGTTTGAAAACAATTATTGGGAAATATTTGAAAAATAATTATAATAGGCTAATAAATTTGCCATCAACTTTAACTGATCATACTAAGTTTTGATCGATTGTCAATTAATCATAAATTGTCTTGCTGACAATTAAGTAAAATCCAATTTGTACTTTATGCTTATCTTTTTAAAATCATTAAATATTCTTGTTTTAAATGTGCCTGACAAGAGTTTTAAGTGCATACATTGTTACACTGAATGACTAAAAAACAAGACACATTCTAATGTATGAAAAAAAGCTGCATTACACTGCATTTCCTCTTTGACCTCATCCATTCATCATAGGGCGAGTTGAGATATCGGCTGACTGTATCATTGTATGACACAATGACAATCTAAATGCTATCTTTAGTTCAGTTCATTCTTATTTTAAATGCATTCTTTCTTATCAACACTGTATCATGATCATAAGACCAGAACCCCTCCTAAAAATACTGCAATTTCACTGACTAGCCTGTTGACTGCAGATAAAGTGAGCCATCACACATCACTGCACTGATACAATTACTGCTAAAAAAAAATCAGCAGATGCTAAGGAAGAGTTCACCTAAAAATTGAAATTCTGTCATCATTTTACTCACCCTCCTCTTGTTTCAAACATGTTTGAGTCACTGACCTCCAGTGGTAACAATTACAAATACTCAAATTACTGTAATGGAGTAGTTTCTCTCAGGAATTGTAATTTACTAAGTAGTTTTAAAAATGTGTACTTTTACTTTCCCTTGAGTACATTTTTAGTACAGTATCATACTTTTACTCCATTACTTTCCTTCAACCTGCAGTCACTACTTTATTATTTCTGTCTATGGAGATTAGAAAAATCAGTCCTGTGATTCCTGTCCAATCAAATCGCACATAGAAGGTAAATCGCATCATACTGAACCACCTCAGGACATGGGCGATTTATAATTGCAGCAAACTGTTTGGAAGCATTAAAAGTGTCCAAAATCTTTACAGGCATTGACCCAGAGACTGTTTAGATGCATGTCACTGATGAGAAGATGACGGATGTTTACTTTATGTTGACCGAAATGGCCTTAAACACCCAGCAGGCACAAGACGTCAACATAACATCGGACTGATGTTGTACCCCAAAGTTGTGGGGACATTGCATTTTGTTTGGAAATGAATATCGGGTTAATGTCAGAACTCAACGTCAGGCCATCATCAATTTCTAACGTCCAACCTAAAATCAACCAAATATCAACGTCTAATGATGTTACAACTTGACGTTGTGTGAACGTTACCACTATCAGATTTTGGATTTTGGTTGCCAAACCTGATGAATAAATGTCAGTATTTGACTTAAACATGACGTTGGTTTAAGATGTTGGCTCGATGTTGGATTTTGGTCACTTTATAACACAACATAAAATCAACAAAATATCAACATTATTTGACGTCGTTATTGGACATCAAAACAACGTTGTCTTTAGACGCTGGCTAGACATTGAATTTTGGTCACTTGACATCACAACCTAAATCTAACCTAATATTAACGTCTTATGATATTGTGTGCCTGCTGGGCAATAACTAAATGCACTACAGAATGTTACGTTTACACACACACAAATTACATGTAAATGCATCAGCTTTTTAACTTTTTACTCACTACTCTTTAGTACTTTTAAAAGGGCTACTTTTCACACATACTTTGAGTAATATTTACAACAGATACTTTCTGTACTTGCACAGCATTTTTAGGCAAGTAATGGTATGATTTTTCAGTACTCTTTCCACCACTGCTGTCCTCCCAAGATAGCTATATTTTACTACTATGAATTTGAATGGCTGCCAGTTTTCTTAAGAAATACAGTAGTCAACATTTCAACGACACTGAAAAAAATGTCTGCAAAATTGTTCCAAACAATTTATGTGTTGAATTTAAACAAATACAATTTAGTAATATTTAACTTAATTTGTTTAAATTCAGCCCAAATAAATTGTTTACAGCTACTTAAAACATTTAGTAAATTCAAGGAATCATCTTTTGATCCACTTCAGTGAACAAATTCTTCAAAAATATTTTTAAACTTGTCCTACACTCCAAAAAAGTTATGTTTGCTGTACAAACACACGCATAACTTACCAAATAAACGCATAAAGGTTCATAAAACACATAAACATGAATAAATGGTGAGTAACTTATATTTGGGTGAACTATCCCTTTAAGTGACCTCCAAAAAATAGACTTGTGTCATACAATCTAATGTTTTAAATACAACATATATGACACAAGTTTAATAACGATTCAGTATCCAAAAGTTACATTTTGAGGTAAAAATCGCGTTCGCGTTAGGATATAGATAAGAAAACAGCTGTTATTACAGATAGATACCTTACAAAACGTTGTTCGCTAGGGGCGCCATTACACATTTCGTAGAACCTCAAGCGACTGAACTCACAATTAGACAAACACTGACAGAAAAGGTGACCTCTATTAAAGTAGATGCCCTTTAAACTTCTTACCTGAAGTTCACACCAAGCAACCTCCACAGTGGTTTCCGTATCCAAGCCTTTGTAGACGGTCTTAAAAGACCCCCTTCCGATCTCAATGTTGAATTTCAGAAACCTTCCGTCAGGTGAAGTTGCCACAGCTTTAGTCTCGACCTCATCCTTTTCCTCCTGCTCGCGTTTGCTCTCAAAGGGGGCTCTCGACAAAACCACTTTCTTTTGGGTGCTTTCATCGTCCGAGTCCGAGCTGGCATCAGCGTCCTGCGCGCTGGGCTCCTCGGCGGCCCAGGTGTCCAGCGGTCGCGGGTCCGAGTCCTGCGTCTCAGGGGGTGAACTGGAGACAGGTGACATCGGAGGAGAAGAGTCCGTCTTTTTCTCCTCGTTGGCGTTTTCCGATAAAATGTTGTCGGCCGACCAAGAAAGTGTTTTCGTAAGTGGAGCCACGCTCTCCTGGGGCTCCACGTCCATGGTGTGGAGTTTGTTGAACCTGTAGGCATTCCTCCTGGAGTTCGCCGAGTGTCTCCTCCGTCTCGGCGGCAGGCGCGCTGGGAAGAACGAGTCAGCGTCAAACCCTGCAGCCAACTTCGGGAAGCCTAGACCAGCCATGTCAACCTCAGCCTGAGACATTGGAGCAGGTATCGGTGCAGTTAACATTAGAAATGCAGCGCGTAATCTAGCGCGTTAGACGTCCAGTATTTCTGCATAACAATTTAGCCTAACACAATCCTCCAGACCATACCAGCAGAACTTCTCCAGGAGCGCAATGCTGATTGTAGGCTATTTTCTTATAATGTCCACGCGATTATGAAATAATGCGAACGCAAGTTAACGTTCTGTATAAATGTTTATCGATAAAATATTTGTTCAATATTGATTCGGTTGATTGAATTATCTTAATATCTTGGCGTGACGTTCGAGCGTCTCCACTGAGCGCATGCTGCGGCTTTGCTTTCCAAACGCAAGTGTCTGTCTGTACGCTCTGCTCTGCTTTGCTCCTCCCTCTGGAAAAAAACACCTATAAGCAATTAATCTGTCAGGGACCACTAACAGTCAAACTACAGTGCCTTTAATGCAGTCCATTCCCTCTCTGACGGATTATACAGTTGTCTCTGTTATGGCAAGCCGTTGAAACGTTTATTTTGTGAAAATGTGTTACTTTTAAAATGTTTGCTTTAATAAATAGTAATTATTCTGATAGCTTTTAGTTCCATTCATTTTCTCTAGGTTCATTAAATACCTACAAGAAGATACTTTGTTCAATTAGAAGAATTTATTCAATAAAATAGTAGGACTAAGCCTTTCACAATAATCAATATATCAACTTATCACATAAATGGACATGACCTCAATCATTTATGGTGATACAATATGTATCGCCCATACATAAAAACCAATTCTAGCAAGCTGATTGTGCAACATCTCGATCTCTATTGGAGGTTTCAGTGTCAGTATGGTTAAAAAAACATTGTAGTATTTACTATAAATTATTGTAGTATATTTTCATGTGGGTGCCTGATGTCTAAAAATAGATCTGGTAGCAGATATCACAGCTTTTGCTACTTTTTAATTTGCACTTTTATTGTTAACATTCATTATTATTTATTTAGGATATGCATTTTCACATTCTGATTCCAATGCCTAATTATTAAATTGTTGAAATGACTATAAAGAGAATGTAAGAATAAAATAGTATGGGTTCTATCGCAATATGTTTTGGTGCAATATATCGTACAACATAAAATAGATATTGTGACAGGCCTACAGTAAATAGGACTAAACAAAAGGCTACTAAGGTTCACGAGCCACTACATTTTTTGCAATAAATTTCATTAGGCTCTGTAGTGTATGAAGCTCCGCATCTACAGTGAAACAATGCTTTCTTAATATCTTCTTTACATGAATGAAAATGTAGTTCTTTGCTTTACTTGGGTTTTTACTTGGGATAGTTCACATAACTGGGAAAATTCTCTCATCATTCAGTCATTATCCACTTGTTCTAAACATTTATGAATTTCTTTTTTCTTAAATGTTGAAATAAATGTTGGAAAGCAGCATACATTGACTTCCATATTTCATACTACGGATGTCAATGGCTGCTGGTTTCCAGCATTCTTCATAGTTTATTGTTGTGTGTTCAAGAGAAGATATCCATAAAAGTTTCAAACCACTTGAGCGTGAGTAAATGGTAAAGAAATTTTCATTTTTGTGTGAACTGTCTATTAAAAAAGAACTTAAAAAAAAAAAAAACTGCTGCAGAAATTCACTCGGAAATTGAAAGCTTAATTTTTAAGAGTGAAAAGGGCTGAATGTATGATTGTTGTTTTACTCTTTCTTTTTTAATTGTAATTAAAGATTGAGACATTTTAAAAAAGATTGGATAAACCAATCTCATTGTGATCACATGGAAAAGATGATGAAATTATAGCTACAGTAGTAGTTTATTGACAAAATGGTGGGTAGCACTGGTCAATGTACTGCACGTATTCGCCTAGAAGTGAATTTAGGTTTTTGATTTCTATTGGCAGGGAAAAGATACAAATGAATTATTGGGATTGAAATTTTTAAAAGCCTCACACAGATGAGTCTAATTCCCTTGATGTGTTTGATTACAATGTTTGGAATCAATTCTTACTTCCTAAAGCCTCGGAATCAAGAAATTGATTCTGTCTGGAATGGGCTCTATGCACACAGACTTTTAATTTTCAGCCAGGCAGCCCAAGTGAACTGTCTTTCCATTACAAAATTGTCACGTTTAGGATCAGATTTCTGTAAAAATCAGCAATCTTCACTGCCTTTTAGATATATGATATGAAGTGGGTCTCAGATCGGACAAGAAGCACTGGATTAAATTATATTTCCCCCCGCCATGTCTTTAAAATATGACCGTTTATTTTACCCCAGTATTTTCAATGGAATTTTTTGCGCTAGCCTGTTGCTACTGACGGCGCTAGTGGTTACAATGGTCTTTCATTTTGTTTTACACTTGAACTAAATGAATGCTTAAGTCTATTTAACTGAATGTATTGTAATTATATGACAATACCGATGCTGTAAAAACAACCCTTGTGAAATTGAAAATAGTCACATTAAGCTTTCACAGGAAGTTTATCGTTATCGTTATCGTCTAGCTGTGCGAGCCCATTGATTCTCTGTGCTTTTTGAATATATTCTGTAGAAATGTTCAACTCACGATCAACAGTTTAAATCTGAATCTCTGATCAAATTATGCAATTTAATACAGGCAACTATTACAGTTATTTGTAATTGAGAAAGTGAACAGAAAATTATTATTTACAAAAAATTTTAGATAAAAATCTTAGTCACTAAATCACCTTTTAACTTAAATTAACAAATAAATTTTCATTGGGTTTAGATATTATTGGCAACAAATAAAAAAAGCTATAACCAGGAAGACCACCCACTAACTAAAGACGGATAGTTCAAAATAATAGCAGAAGTTGAGGGAATGGGGAAAAAAATGTCATGCACTTCGATTGCAAAAAGAGATCTTTGAAAAGAAATGGACTTAATGGCTGGCTTTCTCCACAACAACAATATAATTATCCATAATTTTACATTCACATAATTCTAGATATGCGTCATTGAGGGAATATGTTTGGCAAACTTTTATTCCATACGTATTCTATTTATTTATTTATTTATTTATTGACGAGGCTCATTTAATATTTTTATGTAGGTATATATGTATACATGTGTGGAATGAATGTACATGTGTATATACGTACATGTTACATGTTCCCATAAAAATCAATAAAAAATAAGTATAAAAAAAATCCATCAAGTATTCTAGCCACTTTTAAAGGAATAAATGTTGAAACTGCTTGCTGTGCATCCATTGCTTAAGTTACTTTGGGTTTGTCAAGATTATTACAGAATCGATAAGTTCAACTAAGTTCAGGGAATCCCGCAATTTTGAAAACTTCAAGAAACAGCTTCAATAACCATCCACCAAGGACTGCTTTTAAAACTTTGTGCAAATCTAACGAAAATGGAGGTTTAGGGCTCCCAGATCTTTAATTATACTATTGGGCAGCACAAACAAAAAATATTATAAGCTGGGTACACCCTCGAGAAAATGCACAGTGGACTGCTATTGAGAATCAAGCTATTTATCCAGTATCACTAACATCATTACCCAACATTAATAACATAAAGCAGGTAAATAATTGCATAAAGACATTTGTTATTTATAATATACTAAAAACCTGGCAAGAAATTAAAAGATTTTGTAGTTTGCATTCAAAAATTTCTATCTTGTCACCTTTGTCTTATAATCCAGATTTACCATCCTCTATAGGAAGACCATTATTCATTAAGTATAAAGAGCAAGGCATTGTCTCTTTTAAGCAAGTTTTTAAAGAGGGCACACTTTTCTGAATTAAAAAGTGAATTTGATATTGACAATAAAGATTTTTACATGTACCTACAACTTAGACACCTGATAAATGACTTCCTTGCAAAGGGTCATATTTCATTGGAATTATCTAAATTAGAAAACATTTTAGAGAATACTTCAACATTGAAGGAAAAGATATCTTAGATATATGCAATCTTAAGAGACCAAGCTGATTCTTCTTTAATCTCATTAAAAACGTATGGGAAAAAGACCATTGTTGTAATTTTGATGATGATCAGTGGGATGTTGTATACAAATCGACACCTTAGAATTATTTTTGTCAAAATTGAGTTATTGACATTCTTATTAAATGACAACTTATTTACATTATGGGATGCTTTTTTATAAGTTGTTTATATTAAGACATTTTATATAAAAAAAACAAATATTACACACATATTGTTTGCTATATGGAATGCAAACACTTTAAAGCTCAATATCTCAAAATCATTCAGAATGCAGATAGAACCTTATAATTCCAAGCTGACAAAATGTGTATCTTTTTCATTTACTAGTAACAAAATAATTGAACAAAATAACAAACTTATACAAAGAATATATTTGACCCCAGTTCGCCTCAGTAGAATATATCCCGGTGCACCGCCTTCATGTAACAGATGTAAGAAACATAAGGGCACCATCATGCATATTTTTTAGAACTGTAAAAAACTAAGTGTGGTTTATTTATAAACTAATTTCGAGAGGATCACGTGCTTATGATCCACACAGCTGGCACCTTATCAGCTCCGTAATCTGCCCTATTAGATGATTACGGACACACTATAAATAACCAGAGATTTCACTCCAGTTATCTTCGTCTCGAAGTTCCCCCCTCCTTCCACCCCTACTTCCACCCTTTCCTAAAGGGCGACACGGCGGCCCAGTGACTAGCACTGTTGCCTCACAGCAAGAACGCCACCAGTTCAACCTCCCATTGAGCCGGTTGGCGTTTCTGTGCGGAGTTTTCATGTTCTCCCCGTGTTCGCGTGGGTTTCCCCCGGGTTCCCCAGTTTCCTCCCACTGTCCAAAAACATACACCATAGCCAATCGACTAAACCAAATTATTGCCTAAGACAACCTTAGTTTACACTTTTCACACGGCGATAAGCGGGGGTGTTCTCGAGACCTTCCTGAGCTCGAACTTCCCTCTCGCACTTATAACGGGAGCGAGCCCCGGGGTCGAGGATATACGAGCTCAGGGCTCTCTCCCGGGACAGCATGCCAATTACGCTTTATTGATCATCAGCTAAGTGTGAACTCTTGAAATGAATTTTAGGATAGTGTACATGAGTTTTCTGTGATGGTCCTGGGAAAGAAATATCACAAGACTCCTTTAATATGTTTTTGGGGTGGACTTGAATGAGGTATCAGACCCTTTTTTTAACAAAAGGGTGGGTCTGATTTCTTAGGCAAGAAATGTATTCTGTTAAATTGCAAACAATAACTCCCTCCAACATTTGAATTATTTAAAAATATCATAAATGACACACTGCATTTGGAATATTTAACATATAGCTTAAAAAACAAAACTCACATATTTTTAGAAACCTGGAATGTTTTTATGGACCCTTTATGAACCCTTTGACCCATGCCTACATAATACCCATTGTTATCACACTGACCATTCATATGCTGCTATTTGATTCCTGCTTTAATCTAGTAACATAAACTGGATTTGTTGATTTATGTACATGTTTTTATATTTGTATACTCTGATGCTACTTAATGCTGAATATACTTTTTGTCAATTGTGCTGTTTGTTACACTGTAAAATGACAAATAACAATAAAAAAAACAGCTTCATAATGAACATGCAAAAGACAAGTTTTAAATCTAGCTCATTTAAAAGTGAATGCACTTAACAGAGCCAACACATGGTTCCCATTTCCCATTACATTGACAATGGTCAACACTTGACCCAAACGTTTGCCTGTTTTACTTCAGTAAACTGCTTGTCACTCAATCTCTCCGGTGTTTTATTTATTATTATTGTTGTTTTTAAGACTTTCACACTTAACAGATGAAATTATTTCAGTGCAGTTCCCATGAGACTGAATAATCAGAATACCTCATGACATTCAAGTCAATGCCTAAGCCCAAAAAACATCATTTTTAGAGTGAGCAGATTTTCCTTCAATTATTTTACACTTAGCAGATGAAATTATTTCAGTGCAGTTCCCATGAGATTGAATAATCAAAATACCTCATGACATTCAAGGCATTGCCTAAGCTAAAAAAATGTTCCACAAATTCTTTTGGCACTGAAAATGGTGCCTTACTGCTGTATTCCATTAGTTTTACAAAGCACATATTCAGGATTCCACTGCTTATCCGAATATTGGAGAGGTCATCCGTCCCTCAATGTGATCATGACCCTATGATCATGTTACAGTAAGTGGACTATACATAACAGAATCTAATAATAGGCCATCAGCTGATGAGTCACTTCAGAGTTGCATAAACATAGACATCAGGTGTAATAAAAAACCCAACATGTTGATGTTGCTTCGACGCGTGCCACATGTTGATACACATCGATATCACTCTAAGGCATTTACATATTAGTGAAGGACACTGACAAATATATTTAATGGGTCTGTGTGACTTAATTTGATCCTATTCACATACACCATGTATATATCACATATCAATACAAATAAACTGCTTGACTTATTATTTACAGCAACTCCATTCTTAAGAACAGAGATGGCAAGAGTACACACATCCTTTACTCAAGCAGAAGTACAGACTCAAGTTTAAAACAACTCTGGTAATAGTTGAAGTACTGATTACACTTTTGTACTCAAGTAAAAGTAATACGGCCTCAAAAATGTATTTAAGTAAAAGTACCCATTACATGTTTTAGTTTCAGATATCCGGTTTCCCTCACAGTCCAAAGACATGCAGTATGTGTGAATAGTGTATGGGTTTTTCCCAGTACTGGGTTGTGGCTTGAAGGGTATCCACTGTGTAAAACATATGCTGGAATAATTGTCGGTTCATTCTGCTATATGGCGACCCATGATAAATCAGAGACTTTACAAAAAAAGGACTTATTTTACAGTATTACATTGAAAGACCAGAGAAATCCCATCTAGTATGACCGGAAGTAGACAAAAGGCTCTAACCTTACGAATTTACATGGCATATTTTTTTGTAATGTGTCTCTCTTGTTTACCTGTGATCCGATCGAGCAAAATGTGTCGTCTTATAGTGTGCAAAAAACAGAAATGTGCGCACATCTAAATAATCTTGAAGGCAGGTGCTCGATCAGAAATAAACACTGTAGCAAAAGATCAAAAAAAAAATCGGCAACACTGCCACTTTAGCTCTCAAAAAGTCTTTAATAGGCTAACACTCAAACACAACGTTTCGACCTACATGGTCTTCATCACCTGATGAAGACCATGTAGGTCGAAACGTTGTGTTTGAGTGTTAGCCTATTAAAGACTTTTTGAGAGCTAAGTGGCAGTGTTGCCGATTTTTTTCGTCTTATAGTGTAAACAGGGCAGCATCAGTCATGTTAAAAATCGCAGACTCCCTCGTCCGCTTAATCATCATTGCCTTTCTCATAGTAATCTTCATAAACTAGCTTACATAATGTGCATGATAGCCTCAATAGTATCTGGATGCAGCCTTTATGAGGCAAGCTGAGATTGCATCGCTCAGAGATGCAGTGTCAGAGACAATGCACTCGATGGAGCTAGTGACGTCACTTTGAGGGGTATAGGTTAGGGTAGGGGTTACGTGAGCACATTAAAAAGCATTGGCTGCAGCTCAGATTGCATCTGCACCAAGTCTGCAGCCAGATCCCTCTCGATAGCCTTGGTTGAAAAGTCATACACACCTAGATGAAAAATGACAATAAATAATATAGATCGTGCCACCAAACACATGAAAACGAAAGTAATGACTATGGTATAAAAATGTAAGGAGTAGAAAGTACAGATATTTGTGTAAAAATGTAAGGAGTAAAAGTAAAAAGTTGTCAAAAAAATAGCGGAGTAAAGTACTGATACCAGAAAAATCTTCGTTACTTCTCATCTCTGCTTAAGAATGAAGGTTGCAAAACAACACTGTAAAAATGATGGGTCCTAAACAAACAATTTGTGTTGGGACAACATGAAGGAATTAATTAACCTATTAGTTTTTACAAATTTAAGTGGATTGAACAAAACTTAAGATGTCCCACAAGAATTGCACTGTTTCAGCTCAATTTAAAAGCATGAAAAAAAAAAAAAAAAAACAGCAAATGTCATTTTTTGAGAGAGTGTTTTTGAGAGAAGTGATTTAGATCCATTAAATTAAACAGAGAAATATTCACAAATAAGCTTTTGCGCAATGAAAGAGTTAATATGCACTTAAGCGATTAGTTGACTTTACTTTAAAAAGGTGACTAAACCGGTTGCCTTAAAATGATTATGAATATGAACTACACGCATGGACTGAAACATTCTGGGTTCCACACAATTGATTTGTGTAGGATCAACATGAAGGAATTAAGTTAATGTATTAGTTTCTACAAATTTAAGTGGGTTGCACATAAAACTTAAAATGTACCACAAGAATTGTGTTGTTTCAGCTTAATTTAAATAAGTAGTTTCAAAAAATTATTAAATAAGAATGAGAAATATTTAACAATCTATATGTATTTTTTTCTGTTATCAAGAAGCTTTTGGGCAATGAAAGAATTGCACTAAATATATATGCACTAAAAAAGCAATTAGTTGACTTTACTTCAAAAAAGGGAGTAAACCTGTTGCCTTAAATTATTACATAAATTAAACAATCATACACTGTGAAAAATGCTGGGTTCAGCACAATCAATTTGTGTTGGGACAAAATGAATGAATTAAGTTAACGAGTTAGTTTTTACAAATTTAAGTAGATTGAATATAAAACAATTATCACTTTAAAACAAATCTCAGGAACTGCATAGATTCAGCTCAATTTAAATTAGTTTGAACAAGCAGCAAGTATCATTTTCTGAGAGGTTTTTTTTTTTTTATAGTAATTTCATAGAACTATTACATTTTTTATAGTATAAATATTTATTTTCTAAGAGTAAAATTTAACAATCCAAATGTTTGTCTGTTATAAAGAAGCTTTTGGGCAATGGAAGAGTTAACAAGCACTAATTAATTATAACAATAAATTATAACAAATTAACTATAATCACACACTGTGAATAATGCTGGGTTCAGCACAATCAATTTGTGTTGGGTCAAAATTAAGAAATTAAGTTAACTGGTTAGTTTTTACAAATTTAAGTGGATTGAACAAAACAATTAAGTTGTCCCTCGAAAAAAATCTCAAGAATTGCGTTGTTTCAGCTCAATTTAAATTAGTTTGAACAAACAGCAAATATCAGTGTAATTATAAAAATTAGGTTAAGTGAATATAAGATTACATTTACAACAGGTTTACTCACTATCAAGTTAAGTCAACTTGATTTTTTTTTTTTATAGCGTATGGATGTTTCAGATTCTTCATGGAACTGCAGATTCCAATAAAGAACGTTTATTTTTAGTGATGTTTTCTGCACCATGTCACATATCTCTATTTCAAGCAGTCTCTCGCTGACAGTGTCTTTGTTATTATGGCTTAGTCTCCTAGCAAAGAGCCGATGGCCAATTAAAAGCACATAGACTGATTATGATCGCACAGGAGCGCGAGGCCACTCAAGCACAGGTCATCGGTTTCCGACTGTGTGTGATTCTATTGGCTTAAACACTCGGAGGATTAGCTCTGAATTGTGCTTGTCTACCAGCGGGCCACCAGGGAGGTTTTATGTGCGCTCGCAGGTGACTTGACAACAGTGTTTATGCTCATTTACGCAAGTGTGATCTCAGGAGCACCGAACACACAAGGCCAACAGAACAGAAAAAGTTCACATAAAAAAAAAAAAAAATCAATATTCTGTCATTTGTTAGTTGTTTAGTGATAACACTGGTTCACATGATATTCATAATACACTCTTAAAAGTATTTATCATTTGGGGTTCATCTTCGACATTCATGGTATCTTTTTACTGGATGAAAGGTTTTTAATCATGTAAAAATATATTCTAGGAGGATTAAAAGCCACAATTTTGTTGATTTTTGTACCTACATCATTCCAAATGATTCAAAAACAGTTCAAAACTAGAGAAATTAGCAATTTTAACTAGAAAAGGGTCTCGCTTGTTTCTCAGCACTCTTGTTTCCCTTTAACTGCCTTCAGCCATGCCCTGCTTCATACTACAATAATAATAATACATTTTGAATACCAGCAGCATGTAATGAAGATGACCACTCCTATGATTCCATACTCAGTCACAGCATCATTAAACTATGCCTTTGTTTGTTGTGAATGTGTGCCCTCTAGTGGCAAAAGTTATAATAATGTGCCTTAAACGAGTTAGGCCCAATCCCAATTCTACCCCTTAGCCCTTTCTTAATTTTGCATGTTCACCTGAAGGGGTAGGGATGTCCCAATTCTCTTTAGCTTGAAGACGTAGGGCTAAGGGGAAGAGCTAGATAGCCACGTGAAATAGATTTTTCAGGACCACACTCAAAACCAAGGGGTACAAATATTTTCCAGAATAAACCATCTACAACGAAAGCATGGCTGCACACACAAGTCAGGAGATGCACAAATTGGTAGTTTTTGTCATTACAAATTTTTTACAACAAACAAGCACATGTTTTAATACATTCACAACGACATTCTTATCGGGGTTTTACCATCATGCTTTAAAAAAAAAAAAAGCTAAAATAAAAGCAGCTATATTTCGCTATCTATAATCCCGAATAATAACTCCTGTATAGTAGTCTCACAACATACTTTCACATCTGACACTCGAATACCCTGTCAGAGAAGTCTAGTGGCTGGGAATGACCTTTTTACAGTGTCTGGTATAATGTTAATGTTGTGTTTAAATAGATGATTATGACCACGGTGTAAACGCACAGTGTAGTTATATATATTATATATACAGTGCCGCACTCTATTGTTGTGATAACATGATATCGTTGCCTTCAGTAATTTCCTGAAGATAAATCCCCAAAAACTGTAATAACTACTGCAGTCACGATCATCGATCTCATTTGAAGTCAGAGATCGCAATGAAATATGATGACAGGTGTTGTAGTGCTGTCCCATTTCTTAGGGGTACATTTTGAAGCCCTTCTTCTTCACACTCCGTTTCAAGGGCCAAGAGGACGGGGAAGCAGAAGGGCTAAGGGTACAAAAATAGAATTGGGATTGGGCCATAGTTCATCTCAAATTTTAAGTCTTTTACTTTGTAAACACAAACGAAAATATTTGAATAAAATTGAGCAATTTCTGTCCCTATACTTTGAAAGTATAATCATTCAAAATAAAGCATCACAACTATGAGATTGTGAGATTTTGGGAGTGTGTGTTGTCAAACTGATCGGGATGTTTTCTCCATTTAAGCTCTCTCAGTCACCAAATAAAATAATAAATCAAATTTGTTATTAAGCTACTAAATGAATTCTCTTCAGACTTGAAGTTAAAGGCAATATGGATTCATTTTTTATTTCTTTGTGAATAATTTGATGTACGATTTTTTCGGGATGAAATGTTTTTTCTTGGAAACAATTTGGTATTTCAGATCAAATCTGAGAGCTCCCTCATTCTACACAGACAGCAACAGTCCAAAGACATTAAAAGTCCAAAAAATATATAAAAGCACCCAAAAATTACTTTATTCAGCTATACTGTATCAAGTCAGGGTGCACATTTACTGCAGGCAATACAATGTATCGAGGGACAGAGCTCTTGGATTTCATCTAAAAAAATCTTAGGCTTGTGCAAAGATGAACGAAGGTGCCAGGTGGTTTGGAATGACATGAGGGTATTTAATTAATAACGTAATTTTTATATTTGGGTAAACTAATCCTTTACAGTAAAATTAACAATTTATTTGCCACCAAAAAATAAATAAATAAACTTACAAACTATAAACTGAAATAAATGTATGCACTAAACATTAGTTACTACTTACCTTAAAGTTGAATCAATGTAAGTACAAAGTGTCATCACGCAGACAACTACTTAACTAGAATGAATAATACCTTTAGTAATCTTTTGCTAATTCTTCTGAATGATTATTTGGACACCTTAGTTGTCTGTACACAAACCTTTCGACCTTCATTCCACAGTGACATTATTATGCTATGCAAAAACTAAGCTCAAAGCAGACAGGTTTTAAAATATTGTTTCTGCCTTGCAATGTGATCTGTGAAAACAGAGCTATTTGAATATAGTGAGGAATGTACACACACGTGATGCATTGAACCTATACTTATACCAACATTGTTGTCCCAGAGATTTGTTTTCATTGTTTTTTAAAATGGCTGCTGCTACATAAAATCTTCATATTACATTCCTGCAAATATTACAGGAAATTGCCATCCTGTGGCAAGACATGAGTGCCTTTATAGGCAAATAAATGAACTTTTTTTTTCTTTTAACTGAAGCATCACTATAAAAAGTAGCTTTCAGAATTACTGATATAATGAAAACTAAATAGTTTTGCTGCTTTAAAAATGTGATCTAAAACAGAATCAGAACACAGAAGGCCATCTGTGGGTGTGTTTTCCCTAAGAACTTCACTGGGAAGCTGGAATGTCACAAATATTATATCAAAATCCTGTGTCTTAAAATGATAAGGAAGAGATGATTGGAGCTCTAGATGAGCTTGTGTGGAGAAGATATTTTTCAGCAGAGTTAAAACCTAAGGCACGTGACACACACGAACTTAAAGACATACCGTACTGTATGTGCAAACGCTTATCAGTACGAACATATTGCTTTTAAGCGAGCAGCTGGGCATCTGCTACTCGCCCCCTCCTCACAGAAAACTTCTGCAGAATCATAATTCATATTAAGAACACGTACGAGAGGTTAGTCATGTGAGAGATGTGACGATTGTTGTGCTATTCTCAAGAAATAGTGACATTCTTCTCCATCAGCTTTCTGCTTTTTTTACCTCCCTATTTATCTCTGCGCTGGGCATGTGTGGAAAAAAATATGAATTCGGAACCTGCAGTGTTCAAGTAAGCAAAACAAATCAACCCTGTGGATTATTTATCTCTGTAATCACTGTTAATCGTATTCATAATTTTTTTTTCTAATAACAATTTTTGCATTTTCTAGGTTATATCAAGCTTTACCACAAAAATAATATAAAATGCCCACTTGCAATCTTGCCACTTGTTTCATAATAATAATTGTTAATTGTTTTGACAATTTGTATGTGTACTGTATATATTTATTATGTACATATACACACAGGCACGCATACATTTGAGTAAATGTTTATTTATATTTATATATAATATGTATACGATACAAATTTTAAATTATCTATTTTGTATAGTTTTGTTTTTATTTCTGTGTGCATGTGTATTATTTTTATTACACTATATAAAATACACACACATCTTATGTCAATACAGTGATAGTTTGGATTGCAATTAATCTTTGCCTAGCACTAATAATAATAACAAAGTAGCAGTGGTATAAAGGATGATAAATATATTATTTTAACAAATAAAAACATTGAAGACAATAATTTATTTGCAATTAACAATAGGATTATTATTGTATAGCAATAATAATAATAATAATAATAATAATAATAAAAATAATAATTACACTGCGATTATACTCATTTATTAATATTAGTATTACAGTATAATATTCTAAAATATTATTTGTCACAATCATTATTATATTAGAAACTATACACTCATAAATATATCAATAATTATTATAAAGTAATATTAATTATTATTTTATTTATTGCAATGTTAGCATTAAGTTATGTTGTGTAATATTTGATAGAAAGTTATGTAAATTGTCCTATGTAAAATAACAATATTAACTACCATTATTATTACAATATCATTAAGATGATGATTATTAGATTGAATAAATAATATAGTAAAAATCCAAAATCAATCAAAAAATTCTCAGGGGTAGCTTAATTAATGTGTCAGAGCACTTTGGGTAAGGGATTCATCAGAATAAACAGCAAAAGTAAGTCCAAGGCACTCGAAAAAGACAATAATATACTTTTACATTACTATCATCATCACTATTCATTGTCATTACCAGTTACATTAATATAGTATAATACTAAAATATTATTATTATTATTATTATTATTATTATTATTATTGCTATTATCATTATTATAATATACAACTTATTAGTTATGGTAATAATGACCGTATTAATAATAATTACTATAATTTAGTTTATTGTAATATTAGCACCAAAGTTTATATTCAAAACATATATTTAAAAAAAAAACTCTTATATTGAAAAGTATACATACCATGTGTAATATTTGATAGAAAGTTATGTAAATTGTCTGTGTAAAAGTTATGTTAATGTAAAATAATATTAACTACCATTATTATTACAATAACATTGAGATGAGATTATTAGATCAAATAAATATAGTACTTTAAAATTACTATCATGACTATTCATTGTTATTACTAGTTACAATAATATAATACTGAAATATTATTACTATTATACCTATTACCATTATTAAAATATTAATTTTAATGAGTATTAATAATTGACTATAATTTAGTTAATTGTAATATTGGCAACAAAGTTTATATTCAAAAAATATTTAAAAAAAAATCTAATTAAACCACTTGCTTTGACAAATATACAGATCATGTGTAATATTTGAAAGAAAGTCATGTAAATTGTCCAACATGAAACCATCGTGAAATCTGCATTACATTTCTGAATAAAAGCATTGCCAAATCCACCTTTTCTAATAAATAAATTCATTCAGGCACTTTCAATTTGCTCATATAAAAGATTAAATAGCAAAAAACTATAATCTAATAACAAAAATTATAACACCGAATCATCACAACAACAACAAAATATACATTTTTATCTTTGCATAATCAAAGTATCAAATATGTAATAATACTTGATATTTTGATGTTATTTGAACAACGTATGCACGAGTGCTGTTCTTGAACACGTGACCAAAGACGCACAGTATGTCCTGGAAGTTTATCAAGATATACTGTACTTACATACAGTAATACAGCGTAAACACACTAACCTGCTCTCATTGACACTTCACATACCGCCATCTGGTGGAAGACGACAGAAACACACCTGAAACAAACTCAAACAGCCAAAACACGAAGCCTGTCGAATTCTATATTGTTATTTCTTTTTATTATAATGGTCTTATCAACAAACATAAGAAATGACAATTGCTTAAATAAATAATTTTATACTGAAATCATTGCAACCAGTTCATCAAGGCATATTTATAATGTGGGGAAGATGTGCTCAGTGCTAATAGATGCTAATATATCCACAGAGCATCAAATGTGTACTGTCTTGCCAAATGTGCAATGCTGCGAGTCCTTCCACACATAGACATGGAGGGGTTTAAGAGTTTGCCCCTGTCCGAGGACCCTTCATGACAAAGGTCTTCGCCTCTTCATCGATCTCGTCTATGATTTTCTCCTGTTTGACTGAAAGGATGGTGTAGCCAACTGATGACGTGCTGATTAAGGCCACACAACTAAAGATTAAGACACAATTATGATAAGGTATTAATAATTTAAGTGGGTGAAGAGTTCACCCAAAATAGGACAATTCTATCATCATTTAGTCATCCTCAACTTGTTCCAAATCTGTTTGAGTTTCTTTCTTCTGTTGAGTACAAAGGCTAAAGAATGTTGGAAAGCAGCACCTATTGATAGTCTATAGTATTTTTAGTTTATACTATGGATGCTTTTTCCATCATTCATCAAAACAAAGCTGCACAATATTGGAAAAAAAAACTGACAATGCAATGTTTTGTTTTTCTGCGATATAGATTGCGATATTAATATAATTTCAAGAGAGGACTAGAATAGCTCAGTTTGGAAAGAATTCATCATTTTATATTGATTGGGAAATTTTCATAGGATAGTTAATTTGCATAAATGAAACAGACAGCGTTTTATTTTTTATTTCATGGCGCTTCTAACTGTACTCGATTATAAGGGCGTACTCACACTATGTACAGTTGCCTTGAACCGGGCCAAAGCACGCTTGTCTCCCCCACACATTACATTCGGGCCTGGGCACGCTTACATCATCGATGATGCGATGTTCAGTTTAGGAAGAGAAGCGCTCTCACTCAGCACAGTGGAGATTTCTTTAGTTATATCGTTTAAGTCGTTTGATATGCAGTGACACGCAGTCAAATTTTTCGCCAAACAGATCAGCCACTTTAGTTGCTCAAAGTCCTTGTACTGCAGGGATTAGGAGGTTTGCTGAAGGTGCAGTTGTCGTGCAGTGAGGGGTTTGCGTCTTTAATAAACTTCGACAGTTTGCGTTCATTGAACAGTACAGTAATTAATCCATATCAAACAGTCCCTTAAAAGTCACGTCTCGCTTTCAGTTTCGGGCTCAGGCACGCTTGCACTCATACCCACCTCTTCCAACCGGGCCAGGGCCGGCCAAGTGAACCGTGCCTGAGCCCGGTTCAGAGCACTCACACTTCTCAAACGATTCGGGAAACGGGCCTGGGCACGGTTCGGATAGCATTGTGCGAGTACGCCCTAAATTGAATAATATCTTATTATGCTCCCTGCACTGGTTGCCTGTGCACTACCATGTCACTTTTAAAATTCTTCTCTTGGTTTTTAAAACACTAAATGGCCTGGCACCTTCTTATCCTTCACTACTGAACATCAGCCTCGTCGGTCATCAAACCAGAGATTATTATAAATCTCTTAGTCAAGGCTGAAATGCAGGAGTGACAGTGCTTTCGCAGTAGCTGGTTATGTTCCCGGACCAGCCCCCATTCTGAGAGAATGTGTTTTTATTTGGTTTGTGATTAATGCTCTTGTCTAAAATCTATTGAGATTGCAGTGTGTTTGCTTGTGAACTCATCCAGTTAACTGATACCTTTCTGGAGTAATACCTTGCAGAGGGTGTAGAACAGGCAAAGTTTAGTTCCAACCCAATCAGACACACCTGGGCTAGATAATCAAGCTTACTAGGCTTTCTAGACTCATCCCTGTAGGTGAGTTGAGGCAAGTTGGAGCTAAAATCTGCAGGACATCGGCCCTCCAGGACCAAGTTTGGCCACCCCTGGTAAAAAACAATATACATATACAACACTCTGAAATCATTTTTGTATTATTTCATTAGGTTCAGGAGAGTGTGCTGTCTTGTGTACGTTTTGTTTTTTTTAGTTAGTTTAGTTAAGACGTTTGATACGTTGGAGAGGTTTCTTTTCATGCTTTTCTTTTGATATTTAGTTTAGTCAGTTTATTACAGTTAGCATGTTTTATGTTTATTTCTTTGATTTAAGCACCTCTAACTACCTCCTCTACAACAGGTAAATTATCATTTATTTATTGTAAATATTTTTCTTTCACTGTACAATATTGTTCACTTGTTTTCATTGGAAGTATGGCCAATAAATAATCAATTAGAGAGAATTTTGATTTTCAGTTATTTCTCCATCCATTGGTCACACACACACTAAACTATTATATGTTATGTCAAAATACCCTTAGTTTAATCTTAATATCTAAAAGGACGTAACACTGGTCCTAGATTGTGAAATGCTCTCCCCCTCTGCTTTAGATCTATACAATTTCTGTCTGTTTTAAAATCTAGGTTGAAAACTTACTTTTTTGATTTGGCATTTTATCAGTGAGAATTGTTTGTTTTAGATATAATTTTATATCTTTCTCTTTGTGATTTGATTTGTGCAGCACATTGTTCAACCTTTGGTTGAAGGGTTGTCACGATACTGGAATACTTGAATTCGATACTGACATTTTAAAAACATCCATTTGAGCACTGTTGAGCGCGTTTTTTTAACACAGCTGATTTGCCATTGTGTTCACGTGCTCAACAGAAATGACTGTGATTGACCGTGTATGTCATCAGTTCACTGAACTCACCACTGTTTACTGAGTGTAACCACAGATACAGGCACACTGGAGCGTTTTAAAGTCACGTCTAGGCATGGGCCGATATAAGATTCTGACAGTATGATAACCTTGGATAAAAATATCACGGTAACACAGTATCACGGTATTATGATTAAAATATGTTCTTTTTTTAATGTCCGAGTAAAAAAAAACAAAAAAGTTTTTCCCCTTTGAACACAATATATTTTATTTTGAGAAACATTTTAAATATTTTGGAGCAGTAAACATGTCAGGCTAAATTAATTATTGACTTCTGCCATCTTCATGTGTTTCAAAAACAGATTTTTTTTACAATTTAAAACAGCATCTTTATCCTTTCTGCTGAAGATACTGCTGTCCTAAAAAACAAAACAAAAACAACGTAAAAAAAAAAAAAAAATTGTACACATACCTTAGGAACGGTATTGCAGAAAATTTTGACTGTATTAAAACCTTGATTTTTCCAAACCGCGGTATACCTTGAAAATGCTTATCGTCCCATGCCTAGTCACGTCGATCAGCTGGTTTGTCTATAAGCTGACATACAAGCGATGCACTGATGAATCGCTGCTTTAAAATGCTCCAGTGTCCCTGTATCTTTGTTTACATGCAGTAAACATCAGTGAGTTCGGTGAACTAATGACCTACACGGCCAATCACAGTCATTTCTGTTGAACACATGAATACAATGACAAATCAGCGCTGTTTAAGAACAGGCCCAACAGCACTGAAATGTTGGCATGAAATAGATGTTTTTAAAATTTCAGTATCGATATGTATCGACTTCCAGTATCGTGACAACCCTATTTGGTTGTGTTTAATAGTGCTATATAAATAAAATTGACATTGACAATCATATGAAAATAAATAACACTGCATAGCCTTCACTGCATAAAAACTAATTATTGATAAAACTACAAGTCTTTTAATTTCTTTTACACAAATGGTTTATATGCACTTGAAATCTTACATTCTATACCAGGGGTCACCAAACTTGTTCCTGGAGGGCCGGTGTCCTGCAGATTTTAGCTCCAACCCTAATCAAACACACCTAAACAAGCTAATCAAGGTCTTACTAGGTATACTTGAAACACCCAGGCAGGTGTGTTGAGGCAAGTTGGAGCTAAATCCTGCAGGGACACCGGCCCTCCAGGACTGAGATTGGTGACCCCTGTTCTATACATTACAGCTATAATTGCACACAAAGTTCCTAAGGGATGGATAGCTGAAATTGCAGTCGACACTGCATATTCTACGATGTGACAATTGCGGAGTTGCACATTGCAACATCGATGCTGAACCGTTATACAGTGTGAAGCCCTACTACAACATATCTTCTTTTGTGTTCAACAGAAGAAAGAAATTCATAAACATTTAGAACCATTTGAGTCGTGTGATTAAATGGTGGGGAAATAGTAATTTTTGAGTGAACTGTGACTTTAATAATGCATACTAGGATTGTTACAATTACCGGTTTCAAGGTAAACCACAGTACATTTTCTGACAGTTACTATTACCATTACTAATTTTCATTAACTTTAAACTGTGAATGATTATCACGATTTTGAAAACGCACAATAAACCCTTGCGATTAGCTAATTTCAAAAAGCTGCAATGTAAATGTAAAATATATATTTATATATACAGTTAAAGGATGTTTATTCCTTTTATTTAAAGTGTGTGCAGCACACCACTGAGAATACGGAGCTGAAGCTTGACTTCACAAAATTAGATCGCAAATCAAATCGCAATCAGATATTCGATATTTGTCAAATTGTGCAGCGCTTTTTTGTTTTATAAAGCAGCTTTAAGCAATTTTGGGATAAATCAGTGTAAATAGTGATGCTTTTAAGGTTATTTTCCAAGTAAAGATTTAACAACAATACCTTGAATAAGAAACTTAACGTACATGTGAACACACACACAGATAAAAATTGTGTTTTGCCTGTATGTTGCTTTTGTTGTTTGATTTTTGTTACTTTCAAAGTGCCGTTAGCCATTGACTAACATTTTACAAATGTCTAAAAATGACAGTTTTATCAAAAATATCTATTGAATTAAAAAAAAGAAAGAAAAAAAAAAGAAAGTCAACTACACCTTGGTTTGCCCAAGGGTAAATTAACTGCCAATTTTAATTTTGGAGTGAAAAATTCCTTCAATATTTCTTAGATTACCATGCAAGTATAATAGTTTGTGACTATGGCAGTCAGTCAGGAACATTAACTTCCATACATATTAAAGAATCATCTGATAACATCACTGTCTTTTAGCACTTTTATGAAAATTAAATCACTCTAATCATTCTTCAGATTTAATGTTGTCAATTATTACTTACACCGGGTTAATACAGTTTTACTGTAGTAACTTTATTTTAAAAGCAACTATGGTTCCTGAAATAAAATTGTGCTTATATTATACCAATATGACAACTTTTAAAGTGAAAACTACAAATATATATCATAAATAATGTACCTGTATTGATTGCATCTTAAGTTATTTTATTTTTTTATTTTAAGTCAAGATACTGGAGTCAAAAACATTATGGTTTTCCCTCATAGGCTTGTTAGTTTTGAGATTTTGGCGTTTTTTGTTGTTTCATGTATTACCATTTATCAATTTGTGTTAGTAGATTTTAAATTTAACGACATATTTTTTTAAGTTTATTTATTTAAAGCCTCTATGATTTAAGATCTTTAACGAGGAACGTGTTTACACAAAATTTGTCAAATTAAATGCAGTTTATTTAAAAAAAAATAATTTAGAAAAAAAGCTCCATTCGCAGTATATTATTTAGTATTAAGTAATAAAAAAATACAAAAAACTTAAACGTGACTAATATGCAAACAAAAAAAACTATTTTAAAGCTGACTTCATCCTATGTTCAAATCGAATTGAGCACATAACGTTACGCTAACTTGCATTACAGTAGAAAAAGTTAAATCAATCCAACGGAAAAAATAGCAAACGAAAATTAGTTCAAAAGTTGATCTGTTCAATAGTTAGACTTCACATTACACTAATACTCTTCACCTGCAGTGCCACTGTTGAACGCAAAGCATTTGAGGTCATGTTTTGAAACTCTGAAGGATACAGAGGCCCACCACAAAGGCTCCGATGGTCAGGCCCGTGATTAAATTACATCTTCGGACTTGTTTTGAGTGCAACTTCCAGTATTCCAACTCCTGCTGTCTTTTAAGCATCTGTTTCTGTAAAGGTGTCAGAGATTTGGGCTCTGCTGAACACGCGTCATGAGTCTTCGCCTCCATTCTTCTTCCGTGTTCAGTGACGTTCGTCTTCTTCTTCTTTCCTTTCTGTACCGTTTGCGAATATACCGCCCCCTACTGCTCTTCTGCAGACCCGTTTTCTGAGACAGTGCCACCTGCTGTTGGGTTGGGTGAAGCGGCAGGTACGGAGACCCCACTGCACGCATACCAGAACTTTCTAGCAAGTAGCAACATCGGACACGCGAGTAAGGTTATTGATTTTATTAAAGCGATTCCTGAAAATTACCAGGTTTTATGGCATAAATCAATGTGGCATCTTATTACCCCAACAAACAATTATTTCCGTGTTTGATTTGATCAAAATTAGTGTAAAAATATAGCATTAATTTATGATATTTACAGCTTGCTCTTATTTTCTGTGTTATAGTACCAATCTGGGACAATTTTCTACTACTGTGTCCTGGCAAAATAAAATACTTTAAAGTAAAAATGTTAAAATAAAATGTATAATATATAACGCAATTGTTATTTGTAACATATTTTAGTGCTATGTAGGTCTACTGTACGTATCACTGTATTATTTATCTGAAAGTGCTAGCAGCACAGACAATAACAGTAACACAATAACAGTTTAACAATTGTTTATAAGTTCTGTATTAATTACAAATAAGATCTTTGGAAATCTAAATATCAGTTAATCTGCATAAAATGTACAATATGAGCAATAAAAGATCATTTGCTTGTGACTTGTGTCTCTGCCAACACTAATACAGTGCATCAAATGCTGCAGATATTCCCTCCCACTGTTTTTTTGCTCGAGAAATAAAGAAAACTCCTCAACAAGAAGCATTTATTTTATTTGATGTTATTTCCTACGTAATAAATAATTAATAATCCAATAATTATTTTTCACCATTTTTCTCTGCATGTTTACAGCTCAATGACTTGTAGGACCTCATGAAAAAGTACACAAAATAATGTTTGTTGTGAGAAAATTACTCAGATAATTTATTGTATGTGAAGAAAGAGATGATATTCATTCCCTCAACTCAATACTTAACAGTGTGATAAATCCTTAATGATAAAAAAACAATAAATGACTGAAAATACTTAAGTATTTAACTGAACAATTTCTATTTACAAATTCAATTAGAACAAATTCAACAGAATTAATGCATTAAATCATAATCTAGTTTGATATTTGTATATAATAATGTATTTAATCAGCGTAATATTTTATAGTAGAAAAATAGTGTAAGCAGGTGGCACTATCTGAGAAAACGAAGGTCTGAGTGTGCAGTTGGGTCTCCGGGCCTGCAGCTTCATAATGTTGTTTTGACGTGCTGTTGTTGTTGACCTTTTATTATTAATAATATTTCGGGTTTATGCTACATTTCTGCCATATTTCATATCTTTTACAGTCTATGATTTCTGCCCGCCGTGTGTTTGCCTCAAATCCCATGTTCGTTCCTTTTATGTCTAACATACGTTTCCCTTGTCCTCAATAAAGTATAATTGCTGCTACTCTTTGATTAATCTCTTCTTAAATTATTTTATACCATTTTCTAAAAATCCATTTTATTTAGGTTTTTTTTGTAAAAATTTGTTAGGCTACATTTTCTGTAAAATGTTTAATTATCATTTTAATTTATTTTTATTTAGATTTGAAAATAAAATGTTTTCAGTACCTCACATCAGTCGTATTTACATATTTTCTGTAGCTACAGATGATTAAAACTGTTTATCGAATCGTGTAACTGTATAACACGTGTAAGCGCCAAACGAGTGCTTTAAATCATATTTTATTCTCCTTATTTATTTCCGTTTTATTTTAAATAATATGAATGGCTCAACCCACTCACGTTAAATCTCTTTGGGATAACATTATTTTTATTTATCGTCCTTGTTACAATACAGGCCCTAAGCCAGTGTAGGCCTAGGTTCGGGTTGTCGAAAGACCCACCCCCCCACCAACAAAGTCCAAAATTTGGGCCCTTTATGAGCTCATTTGTCCCATTTTTGACAGTATACGAACATAAATTGTGAAAATAATTGACAGAAGAAGGCTTTAAGACACATTACATTTTTAATTATTCAAATGGACAAATTCTGACTGATGAAATGAGCTGGCCAGTTATTTGCCTATAGGCTACAGTTTTTGATTTAAAACAGATTTTAACAAAGACATTTTTTTTAACAGATTCCTAATTAGGTTTTTTTAAATAATGGATGACAATAAATCTGTATTTTAAAAATAAATATTTTTCATATTTCTTTATTCAAAATTTGCAATTTGAAATACTAATCTTATAAAAATTTTTAAAAAACTGTAATTTTAACTTGGAGTTTAAAATGCACAATTGTAAATAAACAATTTGTGGTAAAATAGTATGGTAAGCACTTTGACAAAATTGTAGGAAATATTTTATTGCATAAAGCTAATACAGAAAAGATTAGTGCTAAAAATGTCACTAAAATGCAGTATTTGAACCTCATAATTTAATTTAAAAAATGAGGCGAATAACTGAAAAAAGGTCAACTTAAAAAAAAAAAAAAAAAAAAAAAAAGAACCACCACATTCAATGGCCTGGCTAAAGGCCTGCAATACAATTTAAATTTGTCTATAAAATATATATTTCTGTACTTTTCTGGTACAGCGATCATGCTCTCGATCTTATCGTTAACTTTATTGTGTTACATTGTAAACTTTTTATACAGGAAAATATGTTCTTAAAGACAATAGATTTAATATGTTTCTTGCTGAAATTTCATTGCTGAATCTCTTCAAATTAATAATAATAAGAAGAAGAAGTTTCTTAAAGCTTATGATAGCCTAATATTTTCTTAATGATTGAGGCTTTGTGAAGTCTTTTTCTTTCTCTCTTTCCTAATTTTCATTCATTGATTTTCTTTTCGGCTTAGTTCCTTTATTAATTTGGGGTCGCCACAGTGGAATGAACCACCAACTTATCCAGCATATGTTTTACGCAGCGGATGCCCTTCCAGCTGCAACCCACTATTGGGAAACATTCATACACACTCATTCACACACACACTATGGACAATTTAGTTTACCCAATTCATCTACACCACGTCTTTGGACTTGTGGGGGAAACCAACACAGGGAGAACATGCAAACTACACAGAAATGCCAACTGACCCAGCCGGGGCTTGAACCAGCGACCTTCTTGCTGTGAGGCAATTGTGCTACCCACTGCGTCACTTTCCTAACTTTTGTTATTGTATTTTCTCTTCAATGCAGTCATGTTCTTTTTCTTGTATTCAACAAAAAATAAATAAAATAAAAAACTTTTGAGAGCCTAACCTAAAACAAATGAAATTTATATTTCTCAAAGATATCTAAATGATTGAGAACCCCTGTTGTAAACTATGAGTGAGAATATTTCCTTATTTTTATTTTATTCCATAATATGACATGATTAATCATAAACATAATCAGCCATTTGGTATAACAAATGTGATTTTCATTCATTTATTTTCTTTTCGGCTTAGTCCCTTTATTAATCAGGGGTCACCACAGCGGAATGAACCGCCAACTTATCCAGCATATGTTTTATGCAGCGAATGTCCTTCCAGCTGCAACCCATCACAGGGAAACATCCATATATTCACATACATACACTGCAGACAATTTAGCTTACCAAATTCATCTACGTATAGTGCATGTTTTGGACTGTAGGGGAAATCCAGCAGAGGCTCAAACCAGCGACCTTCTTGCTGTGAGGCGACAGCGCTACCCACTGCGCCACCCTACGTGACTTAAATATATATATATCTTGTTTAAATTGGAAAACTGGTCATTAGTAAATTGGCAAAACAGTGAAGAACAAAACAGGCAGAAGCTAAAAAAGTGAAAAAGAAGGCACGGTTATTTATTCATAATTTCTCACATTGCGTTGATCTGTAGTAAAGTGATAATATATCTGCTCACTGTTTAAAACTGAAAATACATATGTATTATCATATTTTCAAAATATATGCACTTTTATAATACAAAAAAAAAACATGTTGATCCATTTCCTATATATATATTCAGTAATTACCAGTGTAAAAACTATGCACATATTTGCATACAATTAAATATGCTATCCATTTTATTTACAGAACATGTCTCTGTGATGAAACTGCCAATTATTTCTTACCCCACATTTTTATATAAACAACCTATTTAAAGTATGTACAGCTTTACTCTACATCCGCAGTATGTATTTAACACATAATTCAAATCCACAATTCACTTTGCTGCATAATGTTCACTTTATCTATTTTCACTTCAGTACATTGTACTGTCAGCATTTGTTTTTTTTTGACAATATTTGAGCTTGAAGAATTACAGACAGTGGAAAAATGTTAGTCATACAGGTAATTATTAATAAAACTCTTTCCTCACCCCTTTTTTCATCCACAGATAAGTTCACAAGCCAGTGCTTCTTCCACATTAGTGATTATTGAAGTTTTTTTTTCTGTTTTTTCTCCAGAGAAATAAAATTATAAATGAGGCAAATGTCTATACCTTGCATTAATTTGTTAATTCAAAAACTGCACAGAAATCTTACAGAAAAACAATCAAATTAAATGTTTGTTTAGCTAATTAATAACTCTTTTTGTTGTTCCACAGGAACAGTTTTGGATGAGTAGCAATAATATACAGTATATTATTCAGTAACATACACACACGTGCTCTGCTTGCCTAATACCCATTTTAAGTATAGTAATGTCTAACTGAGAACTCCACTGCTTTCTCATCCCAAACATAAAGCCTTGATGAATTAGATTTTCTTTTTAAAATCCATTTGATCGTATCGGCTGATGATCCCTTGAGCTTTTTGGCAGTACCAAATAAAAAACACAGACGGCATTCAGGAACAAGAGTTTCGAGGTGCAGAATATCTTGATGTTTCAGAAGGCACTTACTAATTGATCAGGGCAGTCAATATCCAATCAGAAGACAGTAATTTTGTTCAGGGATAATGGAAATGAAGGCATTGATCAATGCATTCTCTTTCCTTCCATATTGAGATTTCATTTGGTCTGGAAAAGCTCATTAAACTCGTTGAGTACAAGCTCCACAATCTGGTTCTGGAAGACCATGTGCATGGTGATGTTGGACTCCTCCTGTGGCCTCAGCAGTGTTGGGCCGAACACAATGGCCGTGCTTTGGACAGACATGCGGTTCATCTCACCATGCTCAATCACCCTGTGGGGCAGATGGTTACTTGATCAGTTCCTTTAATAGATGGTTGTGAGAATACATGAATAATTTTTTAGCATAATTATTTTATCCTTTTTATTTTTGGCTGTTCTCATTAATAGATCTCATTAATAAATTCAATATTACAATAGCAAAAAAAGTATATATATATAGGAATATCATAGGAATGACCCAAGGAGAATGTACTGAACTACTGAAAGGTATTTAATACTTTATATAGGCTTTTTTGGTGATGGCAGCTTAAAGATGCCTCTCATACAGAGAATTAAGTCACTTGAATAGCTCAGGTGTGATTTTTATCACCGACTTCAACAGAGTGTAAAAATCTTGATAGTTCTGTGGGTCTCGTCTATCAAATCTAATCTTTATTTTGTATTTTCAATTAGGTTCAAGTCAGACGATTGGCTGGGCCAATTTAAGAGTTTCCTTGGCTGTGTTTTGTACATTGTCTTGCTGAAATGTCCACTCTGGTTTCATCTTCAGCATCTGTTAATGTAGATGTTGGACTGAAGTAGCTCATATGAATTTACAATGATGAAGGGCAGAGGACTGCTGAATAACTTCTGAGAGATTTCATTTGCTGTCTGGGCTTTCACTGCCCTTCTACAGCTCCCTTTCCTTATGTGTTCAATACTTTTTTCCAGTGTTATTTTATTACACATAATTCTGTTATGAAGAACTGCATTTCAATAAAGAAGCCAAGTATGCATTTGGTGCTTCTGCAGCTTCTCTTAAATGATCTGACCACTGTTGATATGAAAATGTGAATGATAACATCAGTCTCATACTTGCGGAGATGTCTGAAGAGAACTTCCATGGTGTCGTGGTTGGGCAGAGGCAGATTTCTCACCAGATCACGAATGTATGACACTTTCTGGCTGTAGTCACTTATTTCTAGAAAACAAGTACAATTTTTGAGTCTGTATAATGCATGAATTAAGTTTTTGTACTGGGAATTAATGCTAGGATATCACTTTTTTTTTTTTATTGATTTCTTCTAATAATCAAATATAGTCAAAAGGAATTGTGAATCATCTTGATAAAAGACTAGTTTCAAATCAAAACTTCTTTTAATATCTAAAAATAAACAATTTGTCAAAAGTTAAGACATAAAGCAATGAATTTGTTAAAAACAAAACAAAACGGCTTCTCTAAAATGAAACGGACTTACGAATAGCAGCGATGAACTTATCAAAAAAGCTGTAAGGGAAAAGGGGCTCAGGAAGTTCACGTAGGAAAAGCTTCAAAGCTCCAGTGATCACATGGATCTCCTCCCACTGGCCATCCTCCAGATCCAGATCCTCCTCTACACAAAGAAAGAAATATACAGTATTTTATTGTCAATAAAACAGTAGTTCAATTTCAAGATTACACTTAACATTGCAGAGCATTCATATTTTAAACTCCCCTCCTTCCAAATCTATCCTGTAGTTGTATTGGCTCACTCCAGTCCCATTGACTGACCAACTGTTGCCAAGTATGAACTGTAAGCCCCTTGGGCTTGGAGTTTGATTAAAATACAAAACTCATTCATTCCTTCATTCATTTTCCTTCAGCTTAGTCCCTTTATTTATCACGGGTCACCACAGCAGAATGAACTGCCAACTTATCCAGCATATGTTTTACGCAGTGGATGCCTTTTCAGCCGCAACCCAGTGCTGGGAAACACCCATACACTCTTACATTCACACATACACTACAGCCAATTTAGTTTATTCAATTCATCTATACCGCATGTCTTTGGACTGTTGGGGAAACCGGAGCACGGGGAGAACATGCAAACTCCACACAGAAATAATAATAATAATAATAATAATAATTTATTCTTATATAGCGCCTTTAAAACCTAATTCTCAAAGCGCTTTACACCAAAGAAAGACACAGATATAAAACAGTTTAGAATAACAGTAAAAATGAATCATTCCGGCTAAAACATTCAAAATTGGTAAAACATTCAAATATCTAAAAACATAAACCAAAGCAGCGCATCTCATGAATAGGCAAGTGTAAAGTAGTGAGTTTTCAAGGATGATTTGAACAATTTAAAAGATTCAGCGTGTCAAATGTCACGGGGGAGAGAGATTCAGAGCCTCGGAGCTAGAGATGTGAAAGCCCGGTCACCCATAGAACGCAGACGAGTGGAGGGAACTGTTAAAAGACCAGAGTCAGAGAAAAGGAGGACACGTGAAGGGGAGTACCAAGTTAAGAGTTCAGAGAGATAGTGTGGAGCCAAACCATGCAGGGCCTTGTATACAAGCATGAGGATTTTAAAATCAATATGAAATCTGACTGGTAGCCAATGGAGAGATTCCAAAACAGGAGTAATGTGTTCTCTGATTTTAGTCCCTGTCAGAATTCTGGCTGCTGAGTTTTGAACATATTGAAGTTTATTGATGTTACTTTTGGAAACGCCAGCTTGTAAGGCATTGCAATAGTCTAGGCGGGATAAAACGAAGGTATTGATCAGTTTTTCCTCCACAGAAAAGGACAGCATAGGGCGGATGCATGAAATGTTTTTGAGATGAAAAAATAAAGTCTTTACAGTGGACAGCACATGGTGATCAAATGTTAGATTTTTATCAAATATTACCCCTAAGTTCTTTAGTTTGGCCTGGACCTCCACGGCCGAGCCATCTAGGTTAATGTTAGTTTTACTTAGTTGGTTGGAAGAACCAATCAACATAACCTCTGTCTTGTTCGTGTTTAGGCACAGAAAATTGTGGGACATCCATTTTTTATCTCTAAAAAAACAATATTCCAAATGTGTAACAGCTGACAGATCACGAGGTTTTGTGTGAATGTAAATATGCGTGGCATCAGCGTAAATGTGGTACTTTAAACCTAGGGATCCCAGGAGTTGACCAAGTGGTGAAATGTAAATGGAAAAAAGTAGGGCGCTTAAAATCGATCCTTGGGGTACACCGAATTTGACTGGACCGGAGTTAGATTGGACAGCAGGTCAGCGAATTCAGACATAAAGGCTTCATTAGGCTTAGGGGGTCTGTAGATGGTAACAATAGCAGTGGAAATGGGTTTAAAGACCCTCAAAATCAGGCATTCAAAGGAAATTGAAACTTGGAGTGACCACTGGGCTGACTTCTAACAGTTAATTAGACAGTACAATAATACCACCACCTCTGCCAGTGAGTCTAGGGGAATCGAATAAATCATATCCTGTTGTGGTCAGTTCAATAAATAAGAGACCATCCGATTGCGAGTGCCAGGTTTCAGTGAAGCATAACAGATCTATTTTTTTTTTTTCCACCACCATATCTGACAGGATAAGAGACTTATTGTTCAACGAGCGCACATTAAACAGCGCAGCTTTCACCTTAGGCAGGCCAGAAGAAACTGAGTGTGAACGTAAAGGTAGCTTGGTGCGTTTAAGAGCCAATAGATTCTGCAGGTTAGCACCAACACACGTAGAACTGTGCGGGAAATGCCAATTGACTCAGCTGGGACTCGAACCAGCGACTTTCTTGCTGTGAGGCGACAGTGCTAACTACTGAGCCACCGTGATGACAATACAAAACTCATTCTGAATGAAATCTATAACATTAACAACTGCAACACTTCAGTTGCTTTGTCAGATTGTTGCAAGAGTAACTGTTTAATCCCAGAAAAGTCTTTACACTCACTATAATAACTCTGTCCTTACTGTAACTGTAGTGATCTATTTTGTCTAGATTGTGTTTACCATGGTCAGCTTTATATCGCAGCTTCTGGATGACAGCAAGGTTTCCGCTCACTCTGTAGATTCCATCTATTTTCAGACCTGAGGCAGGCAAATAGACATTTAGATGACCTTTATTTTAAAGAGATAAACATGTGTTCACACAGGAAAATGAATGCTTACCTCTTTTCTCAACAGATCGGATGCATTTTTCCACAAACTTGGGCACGGTTGTGTTTTCTCGATGACAGAGGGTGTCTAGGTGACAGCCGAACACATTCTCTGGAAAGAAAGATTAATGGTAACAATGATTATCATGTTTGTGACACTACACCATACAGAAAAATGTTCAATTCAATTCAATTCATCTTTACTGTATTTCTATAGCGCTTTTTAAATGTAGATTGTATCAAAGCAGCTTAACATTGACGTTCAAGTAAATTGAAACTGTGTCAGTCCAGTTTTCAGAGTTGAAGTTCAGTTTAGTTCAGTTCAGTGTGGTTTAATTTTCACTGCTGAAAGTCCACACTGAAGAGCAAATCCATCGATGTGCAGCTCCACAAGTCCCAAACCAAGCAAGCCAATGGCAACAGTGGCGAGGAACAAACTTCACCAATTGACGAAAGTGAAGGAAAAAACCTTGAGGGGAACCAGGCTCAGTTGGGCACAACCATTTCTCCTCTGGCCAAACTTTCTGTGCAGAGCTGCAGTTGAGGAGGCAGAGGCTGGAGAACAAGTCAAGTAAATCAGTCTAATGCTCTCTGCTCCTCCATGACCACCGCAGTGTCAGCTCAGGATATGGCCTGGTCCAGGATTATGAATACCTTGGCATCATTTCTTCACAGGTCTTGGATCGCATCAATAAGCCTCAAGTAACAATACTAAGAGATGTTGCTTTTTGATGATGATTTCCCAGAGTTGTTGATTGTTTCACTCATTTGCTAGTGAACTTAACCGCTGATGTGCAACTGATTCATTATATTATAATACAGTGTGCCCACTCTTAGCCAATTCCCAGATTTTTCACTGATTAAAAAGCTTAATTTTAATGGTGTACAAGAAACAAAAAAGAAGCTGTTAATAAAATGTTTAATTCATTCATTTTCTTTTCGGCTTAGTCCCTTTATTAATCCGAGGTCACCACAGCGAAATAAACCGCCAACTTATCCAGCACGTTTTTACGCAGCGGATGCCCTTCCAGCCGCAACCCATCACTGGGAAACATCCACACACACTCATTCACACTCATACACTACAGACAATTTTAGCTTACCCAATTCACCTGTACCACATGTCTTTGGACTGTGGGGGAAACCGGAGCACCCGGAGGAAACCCACGTGAACGCAGGGAGAACATGCAAACTCTACACAGAACCACCAACTAACCCAGCCGAGGATCGAACCAGCGACCTTCTTGCTGTGAGGCGACAGCACTACCTACTGCGCCACTGCTTCACCATGTTTAATTCATTTAATAGCTAATGTGCGAGCAACTTTGTGTAATCTACCTCAGATTTTGAACTAAAAGAAAAAGAAAAAAATAGCACTCAGCCCAGAACCCAGTGGTCACTTTGTAACCAAATCTCTTGAAATGGACATTTTCTTGACATGTTTGCCTGAGTTAACAGGTACTGGTTTGTAACTGCATTTGACTGAGCGGAAAAAGCATAAAATGGCGCTTAAAAATGACCTAATAATAAAAACAGATAAATCATAGAAATCAGTGTACACGTGGGGAAATTCGCTTTTGGCCTCCCAAACATCACAAATACAAAACACAAATACACCACAGATTACCAACACACAACCCTGGCTATGAAACCACAGAATAACATACAAACAACTTCATGGTCATTTATTTAATATGGTAAAAGCAGACAGTATAAAAGATTTCTTAAAAATACTTGTTTTTGCTTTGGGTACTCTGTATCGTCTACCAAAAGGAAGCTTTTCAAATTCATAATAAAGAGGATGGGTGGAGTCCTGAACTATCTGTGGGGCTTTCTGTCTGGTCTGCTTTACATACAGTTTCACAAGCTGCTTCTGGGGGTCCATTACGATCTTACTAGCTGTGTTAACAATCTTTGCTAGTTTACTTGCTCCAAGATTTCCGTACCAGCAAGAAATATAATAGGAGATAATACTTTCAACCAGACTGATATAAACTTTCCTCAGAATACACTTACTAACATTAAAACTATTTAATTTCCTTAAAAGAAAAAGTCTCTGTGTTGCCTTCTTATAGATATAGTCTGCGTGTTCACCAAAATATAAACTACTATCTAAAATAATCCCTTAGTACTTAAAACTGTTAACAATCTCAACGTGTTGACCCTCAATAGAAACTGGTTGACATATAGGCTGCCCTTCCCTACCAGTGACAAAGCACTCTCCTCGCACCACTTCACCAGATGTTCCATGTAGCTTTAGACACACAAGCATCAAGAATCAGAGCATGTACAGGGTATATACAGGATTCAGAGAATGAAATTAAGTACCTTTTAAGACCTTTTTTAAGACTCTATCCATACATTTTAAGACCTCATCGTCACTTTAGGTTTTAACTGGTAACACTGGCTGCATTTCAACACAGTATATTTACTAAATACTGATTGTAAGAAACTAATTTTAATCTAAAACATTATTCATATACTGGATAAAAATGCTAATCCAGCAGGGGGAGCCAATAGAACAGCAAGAATAACAGTGTTACGGCAGTAAACAAAGCAGCGTGATGTCAAATCTAGCAGGATTTTATGGATTTCATAAACTACACTGCATCCCAATATTCACAGATTAAATCTTTAGCATATGGAGCATAATCAAAATCCATACAAAATTTAATCACATTTAAGACTTTTTGATACCTTTTATGGGCCTTAAATTTCTCTAAATTGGTTTACCAACTTTTAATACTTTTTAAGACCCTCATGCTGATGTATCTCAACAATGGTAACATGCATAATGGAGACAAGACTGCAATTAGTAATGACTGGGCTAAATGCTCACTATGTCAGAATTTATTCATCAAACGCATTTCCATCTACGTCTACTATTATTCACATCAACTCTTTTTCCCAAGTCAAAAACATCTCAAGAGATCCTTTTTTTTTTGCATTCTAAGGGATCTTTCCCCAAAATTTAACGTTTTCGACACTAGTTTATAATACAATACTTAAAAATGTCCATTAAAACAGAGTAATGTCTGCATACCCATGTTAATTTGCACCACAGTTGGTATATTACATCGATCATTATGAAAATTAACTCCTGTTTTTTTAAAAGTGTGAATTAAATTGTCAGTAGATCATCTGTTAAGCATTTCACTCCCAGTGGTGTAGTTCTTGCTATACACACGTATACTCAGTATGTTACTTTTTTCCATGAGCTGTTTGGGTATTACCACTTCTGAGGATCAATAATTGCATATACCCTCAGTATACTCACTTGTTTTTCTGATCAAACTTCCCTAATTTATGTGTATTCATGTCCCCTTTAACTATACCAAAGGTTTTTTTAACTCACATCTTAATTTGCTGCATTTTTGTTGCAACTGGTGCATTTTGTTTAACTTGCGCTATTCCCTGCCCCTGATGACCACAGCAGCTGTGAGAAAATTTCGTGAGAGTTTTTCAAAGACCACGACAAGTCAACTGAATGATGTCTCGCTGAAACATTCAGCTAAATTTATGAAACAGCATGAGTGTCGCTTTAGCCCTCCTATATTTCTATTCAGCACCCTTTAAGGTTTTGCGATTAGCTCATGAACTGTACACTACTAAATGATCACCTCAGTCCCCTTTAATTTTGACATGAAAACAGTGGCAGACCTCCGCCACTCTGTTTTCAGCTCGTTTTTCATTTAATCAGCAAACCACATCTGTTCAGGGCGAGAGAAATCCTAAAATCGCCCCTGTAAAACAGTATTTCACATGTCTTAATCGTGCCTACCACTACAGGGAACGACACTAAAAAACACTAAAAACGATGAGGCAAAGACTACTCATAAATTGCGTAACAATATGCGATTTAAAAGGGTAACTACTAGTATATAATAGCGACAACAGAAGACAGACTCCTAATAGTTTGGTTTAAAACAAGCATGCACGAATGTGACAATCAAACATAATGGCTGATTGATGTTTAAAGGAACCTATTAAATGTAAAGTAATAAGCCAGTAAAGAAAATAAGTTAAAAAGCTGTCTTTCCATGTCAACTAAATTGTTGTAACTATCTTGATTGACTCTTTTTTTTAAATATTAAAATGATTAAATAAGCTACATACTGTATAAATACAGCCAATCTCTGAGTCTGCTAGGGGGGAGCACTATTAGCTAAACATAAATCATTAAATAGGATTAGACTATAAGCATCTCCCTTTAAAACGAACTAATTTGATAGATTTTTTTTTCCTTTTAAATGGATAGTTTACCCAAAAATGAAAATTGTCATCATTTACTCAACCTTTACTTGTTCCAAACCGGTTTGTCTCTTTTTTCTTCTTTTGAACACAAAAGAAGATATTTTGAAGAAAGCTGGAAACCTGTAACCATTGACTTACATTGACATAGTATTTGTTTTTCCTTTTGTAAAACCACCTTTTTTTTTAGGACTACACCACTGACTCCCACTAACACTTTTAAGATACGGTGCCCTTAAACTCATTTGTCATGTCTAGTAAATGTGGTCCAACAAGAATGATCTAGTAACCTTTAATGTAGCCCTTCTCTTTGACGGACTGCAGGGTGGGCCGCCTCTGGAGAAACTTGCGTAGCTTGGTGCGAACACGGCCCTGGTCTGTGTCTATGCTACTTGTAGAACTCAGTCTTGCAGCTATAAGAAAAATATAACAAGAAAAAAAACTTACGGTTATTGTTAATAGTTAGAATACTTAAGCAAAGACATTTTCCACAAGACATGTCACTCGAATAGTTTTGAATGGAAAAAAAGGGTAACGGTCAATATGGCGAATGAAGCTCTGCCTTTTAGAACAGGAGTCAATTAGTGATCGCGAACGATTCTCTGGGTGAGGGGCATATGTGAGTTTCTGCAAATTTTGTGTAATTTGAATGTTAGGAAATGAAACTATAGAGACAGTTATTGTTTAATTTCATTGGTGATTCCTAATATGAAATGTAATGGTAATCTAGGCAAGCAGTTTTAGAGAATTTGATGTTTCCCCATTCTAACAGAATGCCCGAGAGGCGTTTCAAAGATGGCAGCTGAGTAAAATGACTTGCCTTAAAGAGACTTTGACTTTAGTTAATATAGCAAGAAAAATACTTAGGAGTTATTGTTAATTGTTAGCATATAGTATACTATATATAGCTAATATAACAAGAAAGAATACTTACAGCTATTTTTAATAGTATACAGTACAATATGTATAGTTGATAATTATTGTACACGTTTATGTGCACGTGATACTGTTACTCGCCTTCAGGCTTCTTCTCTTTATCTGCAGGCAATGGAGATTTTTCAGGGATGTCTTCCGCTTCATCCTCCGAGTTATGGCCGTGTTCATGCTGTCAAAGGTGATCACAAGATATTTTCAATGCTTTTTTATGATGGCACGGAAAACATTTTGGCAATTTAATATTTGTGCCATACTGTATGTGGCCAGCAGGGGCGCCACTCACCAGCAGTTTGATTGTGTCCAAAATGATCTTTTGCCAGTCTTGAATGATGCTGTCTGTGTCGTACTGTATCAGGTACTCAGAGCCGTGACGTGTCTTGAGCTGTTAAGTGACATGGACAGCATTACAGGCTTTAATATTACAATTATACGCTTACAAGAAAATCTCTTGATGACTAAACTCACGAGAATAGTTAACACATCACAACCTTTGTTTTGGATTATTACTAAAACTGCAACATGTTGTTAATAAAGCAAGAGTTCAGCAGCTTTTGTGTTTTACTGTCAACATAAAGACCACCAATCACAATTAAAGAAACAATTCATTCCTGGAAAAGCAATTCTACTATTTGTACAAGATGTCGGTTCTTTGTTTATTTATACAGTATATACAGGAAAGGCACAGTTCTCACCTCTAGAACGTTCTTCTTGCTTGACTTTTCTTTAGACGCCCATGATAAAGTCGCCCCTTTCAGTTCTACAGTGTACTCAGGGACAATCTGATTAGTCTTACTCTGCAAAAGTCAACCAATGGCAGACAGATTATTTTCAGTCTGTTCTTCGCAGCATATTTACTCCACAAAACAAAGCCTTCTAACACAGCTTTAGGGTCAGGACAGAAGCTGGCATAAGTGACTTTTCTACATCTGTTTTGTACAGGTAACCAATACATTTCTGAGATCAAATTCATGATATGATATCAAACATAAAATTCTAAAAATAAAATCACTTGTTTACATGGTACAAGTGAATTTAGGCATCAAAACATACTAACAGTGCTAATATAGTACATGAAAATTGAATTTAATTGTAAGATCTTGTTAAGATTTCTGAAGTGATGCTTTCTAGTATTGTTTATTCAGTTGGTAATGTATTCATTCTAAAACAAGTCCCCATACAACACAACAGAAACAAGGCAAGAGTTTCATGACTTGTGGTTATGCCAATCAGGCCATGGAGATACTACATGTTTTGACAAAGTAATAATAAAAGCTTATCACTGAGAATTGTTTTGACCAAGTCATGTTTGCAAAGTTGGCTCTGATCACCTGCATTTTCAAAATTTGCCTCTGACTCAAAATTATATAACCAACAAGATTATGGTAGAATTAAATATAAACCAGTATACAGTATATACAATAATAATATTAAGTAATTGATATTATGAAGTAACATCGGCCAATAAATGTTATATTAATGCTCAATCACACATCTCAATATTACTAGTTAAACAGATTAGATAAACTTACAGACAACCCAGCAGGTGCAAATTTGGGGTCTTTGTGGAATGTGAGCACGCCGTCATGGAGAACAGTCCACGACTGTGCCCAGTTTTTCCTAAAATTACAGAATTCAGAGTAGAGTTACTAAATAATTAAATAAATAATTCTTTATGATCAAATTCTGTTTAATCATAAAAGAGAATCTGAATGAAAACTCTTAGCAGCTAAAGGTGCAAACCATACTGTAGGTAATAAAGACGTTTTCCAACCATATGGATTTGTGAACTGCCAATAACAACAATTAAATCAATAAAATATTGAATTTTTTATTTATTTTCTTGCATTTCAAGAACTGCAAGAATGCAAACGTGTTGTCAAATTATTTGATTTCTCATGATGTACTTGAAGTAAACATTAGAATCAAAAGAATATTGGTTGACAAGAATGCTTGGGAATCCCTTTGATAAACCAAAATGACTGCACAGATCACTGGTTTGCACACTTTTTCCTATTCACGCTTAGTTGAAGAATGACTATGCTGTTAAACCACAGATAAACGCTGTTAATTGAAGGCCCCACCTCAGCCTTTTTCCATTCTCAGCCACTTTGGTCTTGTTGAGAATCCCTGCCTTCTCCAGTGATGACTGATGAAAGCAAAAATAGTTTTTGTTAGAAAGGTCAGATTTATTTAACACACAAACACACACAAATGCACACAGACCAACTACAATAAAAAATTATATATATATATATAGTGTTTTCATTTAAAAAAATGTTTAGAGCCAGTTATTTCTATACTTTTCTTTAGCACCATGTCAGTTTGAAATATCAATTTACATTTCCAAACATTATTTTTGTCATTAATTGGAATTCTACAGTGAGATTATTGTCTGCACAAGAAGTCTGACAACAGTCAGTGCTCCACACAGAGATCTGATCTGATCTGATCATCATCCAGTCTATCTAGAAAGACATGAAGAAACAGAACAAACTGAGACAAAATTAATTCAGAAGAACTTTGGCTACATCTCTGATGCTTCAAAAAACCTGACAAAAATAATGTTTGAAAATTAATTCATTGTCTTTTCGGCTTAGTCCCTTTATTCATCAGTGGTCGCCACAGCGGAATGAACTGCCAACTTATCCAGCATATGTTTTACGCAGTGGAGGCCCTTCCAGCCGCAACCAAACACTTGGAAACACCCATTCACTCACGCATTCACACACATACACTACGGCCAATTCAGCTTATTATATAGGGCATGTCTGTGGACTGTGGGGGAAACCCGAGCACCCGGAGGAATCCCACACGAACACGGGGAGAACATGCAAACTCCACAAAGAAATGCCAACTGACCAAGCTGGGACTCGAACCAGTGACCTTCTTGCAGTGAGATGTTCATGCTACCCACTGCGCCACCGTCACGCCATGTTTGGAGATTGTAATTGATATTTCAAACTGACATGCTACAGAAAAATATAGAAATAACCGACTTTAATCATTTGTTTATGGTGAAAATACTAGACTTTTGCACAGAACTGTTTATACTTATAATATAGTTACTAATGTCATTTGTTAGTTTGGATGATGCAAGTTGTTAAAAAGTTAGTAGGGTATTAAAGCAGCAACGACGGAACGGCAAGCCACAAAACAACATTATCTACAGCTACTGCTGGTGAAAGAAACACATTTCCAAGCAAAACTACTTTCAGACAGTGATGACAAAGCAATGATGTTAGTTTTTGGCTAATGAATGGCATGTTAGTTTTGGACCCCTTATGCAAGCAACTATATAACCAATAAACCAGCTAAGGACGCACATGATGAGAATGTGAATCGGTGCTGTAACTTGACAGGTTCCTCCGCCGTCTGAACTTTTTATCCTTGAGAAAGGAAACAAAACCTTGAATTCGCACCTTATAAAAATCTGACAAAGGGATAGTTCACCCAAAAGTGGCAATTTACTCACTTCAGGTTGTTCCAAACCCCTATGAGTTTCTTTTTTCTGTTCAACGTAAAAGAAGATATTTCGAAAAATGCTGGAGATTGCCATTAACATCCATAGCAGGGAAAAATATACTATGGACTTTAAATATTTTCTCTTTATTGGTTCAACAAAAGAAAGAATCTCAGACAGGTATGAAACAAGTGGAGAGAGAATAAAGGATGACAGACTTCTAATTTTTTGGTGAACTATCCCTTTAAAAGCACTTTTACAAATATAATCCTAAACAACTATAAACAGTTTAAAGGGATAGTTCAAACAAAAATAAATATTTACTCGACATTTACTTGGCATTAAGTGGTTCCAAATCTTTAGGAGTTTTGTTTTTCTGTTGAACATGAAAGGAGATATTTTAAAGAATATTGGAAACTGGTAGCTATGAACAAAAAGATACAATGGCTACCAACATTCTTCAAAATATCATCTTTTGCATGCAACAGAAGAAGGAAACTCAAAACAGGTTGGACAAGTGGAGAGTAAATGATGACAGAATTTTCATTTTTAGATTAGAGCAAAATGATGATTATGGGTTCGCTCGAAATCTTAGACTTTTCATTTCTGTTGGAAAACAAATCATATTTTTACCAAATTTATTTAATATAAAATACTAAATAAGCACCTTATAAAAACCTGACAAAGGGATAGTTCACCCAAATGTGACAATTTACTCACTTCAGGTTGTTCCAAACCACTGTGAGTTTCTTTTTTCTGTTGGACACAAAAGAAGATAATTCAAAAAATGCTGGAGATTGTTAGCCATTTACATCCATAGTAGAGAAAGAGGAATACTACGGACTTCAAAAATATGTTCTTTCTTTTTTGGTTCAACAAAAGAAAGAAATTCAGACAGGTTTGGAACAAGTGGAGAGAGAGTAAATGATGACAGGCTTCTTATTTTTAGGTGAACTATCCCTTTAAAAGCACCTTTTATGTATAATATGATCTTAAACAACTATAATCAGTTTAAAGGGATAGTTCAACCAAATATTTATATTTATTCACCATTTACTCAGCCTTAAGTAGGTACAAATCTTTAGGAGTTTTGTTTTTCTGTTGAACATGAAAGCAGATATTTTGAAAAATATTGGAAACTGGTAGCCATGAACAAAAAGATACAATGGCTACCAACATTCTTCAAAATATCATCTTTTGCATGCAACAAAATAAGAAAACTCAAAACAGGTTGTATAAGTGTAGGGAGAGTAAATGATGACAGCATTTTCATTTTTGGATTAGAGCAAAATAATGATTAAATTAAGAATGAGACTGTTACATGTGAATGAGTTCTGATGAACAAGATGGCATGAGTTAAAAGCTCCAATGAGAGCTGGAAATAACTGAGGTCATGTTACATACATAGTGCTGTGATTCTGGTGAATTCCCTGAGCTGGATGCATCACTGGCATTGTCAGAGGCGATCCGCCTGTGTGAGGGGGAAAATTTCTGCAAGAGGAAATGAATAGAAAGAAAAATAAATGAATATTAGCTGGTGGAAAACGGTATGTGGTGTGTCAGATCAGGTGCCAGATGTTTCCTTCCTTCCTATTGTGGTCAAAGTGATGTCAGCAACAGAAAATAGCTGAGAAAGAAATGTCTCACATGAGAGAGAGAGAGAGAGAGAGAGAGAGAGAGAGAGAGAGAGAGAGAGAGAGAGAGAGAGAGAGAGAGAGAGAGAGAGAGAGAGAGAGAGAGAGAGAGAGAGAGAGAGAGAGATACACAATTCATGGGCATCAATCACTCAGTTTGCTAAAGAAACATCTGGTTTGTATCCAGCTGTTTCTAACATCCTCCATGTCATGTAAATGCTATAAGCAAAGGATGAAAAGAGTCAAAAAACATGTCGTTCTTAAACTAAATAAAAAAACAGACACTCACCAGGTCCTCCTGAGATATGTTGAACTGGGTGTATCTCCAATTGTTCAAAACAGGTGGACCATCTTGTTCTTCTCCATTTCCATTCATCGGCTGACCGGGTGGAACTGAAGCCTACACAATTAAAGTCAATAAGGGTTCAGGGTGAGACATGCATTTAAAAAAAATGGTAACACTAAAATAATGGTCCATTAGTTAATATATTTACTAACATGTACAAACAATACATGAATTATGGTATTTCTTCATCTTTGTTAATGCTATTTACTTTAAGTAGCGTTACTTCATGTTAACTCACTGTGCATTAACTAATGTTAACAAGCACAACTTTTAATCATGCATTAGTAAATGTTGATCCTCGATAAGATTATTCATAGTTAATGTTAGTAAATACATTAACTAACATTGATTAATGGAGCATTTTTCTAAAGGGTTACCTAAAAAATATAATAAATTATGTAGTCGTACAAAAGACCAATAAAAAGATTTAAAAATTTTATATATATATATATATATATATATATATATATATATATATATATATATATATATATATATATATATATATATATAAACATGAAAAAATACTCAAATACATATAATTAATAATAACAATAATAATAATAATAATGGGCAACGCAGTGGCGCAGTAGGTAGTGCTGTTGCCTCACAGCAAAAACGTCGCTGGGTCGCAGGTTCGAACCTCGGCTGGGCTGGGTCAGTTGGCGTTTCTGTGTGGAGTTTGCATGTTCTCCATGCGTTCGCGTGGGTTTCCTCCGGGTGCTCCGGTTTCCCCCACAGTCCAAAGACATGCAGTACAGGTGAATTGGGTAAGCTAAATTGTCCGTAGTGTATGAGTGTGAATGTGTGTGTGTGGAAATTCCCAGAGATGGGTTGCGGCTGGAAGGGCATCCGCTGCGTAAAAAATTGTGCTGGATAAGTTGGTGGTTCATTCCACTGTGGCGACCCCGCAAGGGACAAAGCCGACAAGAAAATGAATGAATGAATGAATAATAATAATAAAATTCATATAATTAATAATATAATTAAATATCCAAAGAAAATCATATACAAACCTCTGGAAGAGTCCACTGGCATTTAGAGCCGTCTTTTGAGTAGTAATACAACGTCCCTTTGTCATCTTTAGACTGGATCCACTGTGATTGGAAGACAAAAATATTTGTCAGTCAGTTAGTGAAACAAAGATATCAATAAACATATATTTATGAAGAGTACATTCTTTTAGCATGCATGTTAATTAAATAGATTAGACTATATTGTCAATATCAAACAATTAGAAAGTAGTAATCTCAGCTCTAAATTAAAATCTCCTCCATGACTTGGACTTTTTTTTCTACCATTTGCTGATGCAGTATCATGAATGTACCACCAGGGGTCACTAGCTCGTTATTTATTTGTTTATTTTAATGTATGTATATGTTATTTATGACGTAAACGAGTATTCAATAATAATATTTTTTTTAAAAATTAACAGAAAGTTTTCATTTTGGGGTCAACTATCCCTTTAAGTACTTTACTTGTAGTGCTAAAATACATGATTATGGTATCAGACCTCTCAAAAAAAATTTCTAAAGGATTAGTTTACACAAAAATTGAAAACTAATTAACAGGCACTTTTTCTCAACCTATTAGTTTCTGTTTTCTGTTGAGCACAATAGCAGATATTTCGAAAAATGTTGACAGACTGCCAGACATTGACCTCCATACTAGAGGAAAAATACTAATGAAATCAATGGCTGGCTATGGTTTTCAACATTCTTCAAAATATCTTTTTTTTGTGTGTTCAACAGAAAAAGTCAAATGTTTGTGACAAGTTGAGAATAAATAAATGGTCACAGAAATGAATGTATATGTTAATTTTGACACATACGAGTACTCAACAATAAATTAAATATAAATAAACAGCAAATGTTCATTTTTGGAGGCGATGCGTTGGCGCAGTGGGTAGCACGTTCGCCTCAAAGCAAAAAGGTCGCTGGTTCGAGCCTCGGCTGGATCAGTTGGCATTTCTGTGTGGAGTTTGCAGGTTCTCCCCGTGTTCGCGTGGGTTTCCTCCAGGTGCTCTGGTTTCCCCCACAAGTCCACAGACATGTGGTACAGGTGAATTGGGTAGACTAAAATAGACCGTAGTGTATGTGTGTGAATTAGTCTGTGTGTTTCCTTGTGATGGGTTGCAGCTGGAAGGGCATCCGCTGCGTAAAACATATGCTGGATAAGTTGGCGGTTCATTCCACTGTTGCGACCCCAGATTAATAAAGGGACTAAGATGAAAAGAAAATGAATGAATGAATGTTCATTTTTGGGTCAACTATCCTTTTAAGTACTTCACTTATAGTGCTATAAAACAAAATTATGGTATCAGACATCCCAAAATATTTTAAAGGGTTAGTTCACACACACAAAAAAAATAATTAACAGGTTGTTTTTCTCAACCTTTGAGTTTCTGTTTTCTGTTGAACACAAAAGCAGATATTTTGAAAAATGTTGACAGACATTGACCTCCATAGTAGGGGGAAAACCCTACTGAAATAAATGACTGACTATGGTTTCCAACATTCTTCAAAATACTTTTTTTGTGTTCAACAGAAGTAATAAAACCTTAAATGTTTGTGACAAGTTGAGAATAAATAAATAAAAGGTGACAGATGTTTTATTTTTGGGTGAACTATTTCATTAAGTGTGTTTAGTAGTGGATGATAATTGTCCTTAATTCATTAGCAGCCTTATGCGCGACTGATTTTTGGTGAACCTTCATTACCTGCTCATGTGTGAGTTCACTTGTAAAGACAGATTTCCCATCAGTCCCTACAGACTGAGTCCAGCCTGTGGGGACATCTTTATTTGTGTCCATAACAGCCCTAGGGATGATGGCGCGTTTGATTTGAGGCAACTGGAAATCCTTAGGGAGCTGAAATGAAATGTGAGATTCCTCATGGTGATTCTTTGGGTAGTCCTCTTCTGGCAGAGGAGGCTGAGAATACAAAGAATGAATTAGCAAAAAAAAGACTTAAGAGATATAGATTACACAGACAGATAGATAGATAGATAGAACGATTGATAGACAGAAGGATGGATGGATGGATGCATGGATGGATGGATGGATGGATGGATGGATGGATGGATGGATGGATGGATGGATGGATGGATGGATGGATGGATGGATGGATGGATGGATGGATGGATGGATGGATGGATGGATGGAAGGATGGATGGATGGATGGAACGACAGACAGACAGACAGACAGACAGACAGACAGACAGACAGACAGACAGACAGACAGACAGACAGACAGACAGACAGACAGACAGACAGACAGACAGACAGACAGACAGACAGACAGACAGATAGATAGATAGATAGATAGATAGATAGATAGATAGATAGATAGATAGATAGATAGATAGATAGATAGATAGAACAAAGAGATAATAAAACAATAGAAAAACAGATAGAACAAATCACAGAACAATAGAGTCGCAAACTCTCTCTGCACCTCAGCATTTTAAGTTTGTGGATGAGTGGAGGTATGGATGGATGGAGATGATAGATGACATATGGACTGCTTGAGATGAATAGACAGATATAAGCAGACATTAATAGATATCCTTAAAACAATATTGCCTACAATAATTTTCCACCAACCGTCAATCTATGTGTACACCTTTTAGACTGTGTACTTGTCTATCTGCGTGTATGTGTGTAATGTAGGTTTCTCTTTATGCGTTTATTGTCTTTCATGTATTTATTGTCTTTACGTATTTATTGTCAACATTGCTAATAGTGTATTGTTTTGTTTTTGGAGTATGTCGTTGTATTTTGCACTGTCTGTATTTTGCATGGTCTGGAGCCAGCACCTAAGCTTTCCACTCATCATAGTACACGTGCTGCTAATGATGTGACAATAAAAGTGATTTGATTCGATATGGATTGGTGGAGATGGATGGATAGAAATGGAAGAATGGATAGGTGAATATGAAAGATATGGCCCGTTTCCACTGAGTGGTACGGTACGGTACGCTTTTATGGCTGTTTCCATTGTCAAAAGCGTACCGAACCGAACCGTACCGTACCACTTTTTCGGCACCCTTTCGAAAGGGTACCAAAGACGAGAAAGGGTACCAAAAGGTGGAGCTACACGCGTAGCTGAATGCTGAGTGGCTTACAGAGATACGTCACGATCTCGTGGAGCTAGCCAGAATCAAAACAAAAGGAACCGCCATGTTTTTTTAAATACACAGCCAAGACAACTATATGCATATAATAACGATTCATGGATGACCCAGGCTCAAAACAAACCTTGTCGTTGTCTTGATGAACAGCCACAAAGCCAAGAATCTGCCATGTCCTGTTGTTGTTTTACGAGGCCGTCTAAAAGTTCGAGTGGTTTACACTTTCTCCAGGGAGCTCACGATCGCGTCTTTATTTGATATAACAAACTTCTTGAGCTGATGATAATAACGTGTGTGTGATTATTAAAGCATCTTCGACATCTGATCCATTCAGAAAAAAAGGACAAACGCGAGAGTGAAGCGCGAAAAAAATGAGAAGCCTAACAAAACACAGGAGCAAATAGTTTCGGCAACCTGAATCATGAACAAACTGCCATGTTTATCATCGCCTTTTGGACTATTATGAACTCGGAATGACGGAATTACTCTCTAACAGAGGCTACATGTGCTGGTGAAGATTAAAGATACAAATGAGAGGTTTGCTCTGACTGTGGGCTATACGTTGCGTGTTGTTTTTGAACTCAAATAAGGACTAAATGTATGCTGTGTAGTTTTTCTGTAAGTGGTAACATATCGGAGACTGTAAGGGGCTGTGCGTGTTCATATATGTTGCATTTATTTATTTATTTTATATATTTTCAGACCTTACAGTAGGTTTTAACACTGTCACACTGTCATTGATCTGCAGTTATTATCAAATCATGTTTATAGAAATGTTAGTAATAAACATTTATACAGAAGTATTAATATGTTTAAAGCATCTGTTTTGTGAGAAAAGCTTCTCATATAATGTGAACGGCCTGTATGTCTTTACTGTAGACATTTATTCGAGCGAGAATGACGTCGACTTAAAACTTTCTGTCGCACACCAAGCCCACCAAAAGGGTACCCTTTGTAGTGGAAACTCAAGCCTGATAAAGGTGACCCGTACCGACCCAAACCGTACTGTACCACTCAGTGGAAACGAGCCACTAGGCATGGATGGATGAACGAATGAAAGGGCGGACAGACAGACAGACAGACAGACAGACAGACAGACAGACAGACAGACAGACAGACAGACAGACAGACAGACAGACAGACAGATAGATAGATAGATAGATACAAAATAATAGTAATAATTTCTTTTAAAAACAATCCTAATGGCCCAAAAGATTTCATCAGTGCAGTCAGAGTCTTACCGGCCCCTCTTTGTCCTTGTCATGACTGTGTGGCCCCTGATTGGAGGAAGCAGGAGCCGATGGCTCCGGGGCAGTCCAAGAAGTTTCATTGGAGGCAGGATTATAATAATAATGTCTCCCAGTGGCCTCATCCAAAAGCTGCGCCCATTCGGAGTGTGCCGAGGGTGGGCTGGACGCAGGCACGGGGGCCGTCACAGACTCCATTCCTGCTCCCGGCTGAGGGCTTCGGGGGTCAGACCAGCTGCTCTGTCCTGTGGCCGGGTGGTAGTAGAACTCCTTACCGCTGTCGTGGTCAGTGTGGACCCGCCATTCGGCCGAGCTGGGTGGAGAGATGGAATCTGGGGCGGGACTGAGGGTGATGCCAGGAGAGGAGCAGGTGGAGACGGAGGAGTTTGAAGAGCGAGGAATGTTCTTCTTTATGTCTGCAACGTTTGCATACAGTGCTGTGGTGGGATCATTCTCCGTCTGATGAGAGAGAAGAACATTGGGTTTTTAAACAAGGCTAAAGACAATAATAATGATATTGATAATGTTATATACTGTATAAAGAAAAAAAAACCTTATAATAATATTAACATAGCCAAGTCTATTGGAGTTAAATGAAAACTAAAAGTATAGTTAGATAAATTTAACTAAACTTCAGATAAACAAAAATTGAAAGCATAGTTTTCATAAATGTAATTAAATGTATAATAAATTAAAAAATATTTCCATTAATAATTTTGGCAACATTTCAAGTACCAATTCTCACTATTGTCTACTGGCTTATTACCTGCATATTATTAAGATATTGGCTGTTTATTAATTCTTATAAAGTATGATCTTATTCTACATCCCTAATCCTAATCCCTAAAACCAAACTATACCTTTATACTAACAATTAATTATAGGGCTGCACGATATAGGAAAAAATCTAACATTGCAATATTTTGTACTTTTGCAATATGAATATTAATTAATCTTTAATCGTTTTTTTTTTTTTTTTAACATTCAAACACAATGACTTGCAAATTTGGTCCAACAAACAATTGACAATAAAACATACAATTTACAAACAATACATACAGAAGTAAAATAATAATAGATACAAAAAGAAAATAAATAATATTAATAATAATAAAATAAAATACAAAAAAGAATACATAAAAACAAAATAGTGACCTTCAGTTTTAATCTAAATTAGTCTAAACCTTTTTAATGCAACTATTTCCTGCAGAATTTATGTCTTTAAAATAATCCATGAAAGTTTGCCAGTAGGGATGCTCTGATCGATCGGCTGGAGATCAGTATCGACTGATAATCACATTTCATGACTCGATAGGTACTCGACAATCTCATGAACCGATCGCAACTGTTTGTTTATGAGTTTACAAGCAGAGTACATATAAGAACTGAAATCTTTTTACATATCAGAAGTGAAAGTTCTGTGTTTTCAACAATATTGCAAGTTCATTAAAACCTGGCTGGAAATATTAGGGAAATAAAAAATATATATAAATTTAGTAATATTGCAATAAACAGTAGTTTATGGACCTATTTCATTTTAGTAATGTATTTATAGGTGTGCATTTTAACTTCTTATGCATCAAATATGCACTCCAAACTTCATTGAGAAATGTTGAATTCTTCTTTCATCATTTGCAATGTTTTCAAATTGCTTTGTTAGTGATTTTTCTTACCAATTTTCCTATCTGTTTTATCTATTATTTTCTGTAAAGCTGCTACTGACCATGACATGTCCACACTAAATGGTGATAAGAGACATGTTTAAGGAATCATATGCAACATCTTTAATTTATTGTCTTAGGTAAGGAGAGATCTCCATTTAAGGTTCATATAGAGTGGAAATGTGCTTTATGCATTATAAAGCTTGAAGCATTAGAATCAATACTCTGTATCGGCCGATCACCATGACAAGGAATCGGTACTCGGTATCAGCTGCAAAAATCCCTTGATGCCAGATTTTATAGAATTTGTCTTCTTTCTTTTTTAGGGTGAATCTGATTTTCTCCAGTTCCAAATGTTTGATTACATCCCTCATTAGATGTATATATGTAGGAGCAGCTTTCTATTTCCAGTTTAATAACATTACTTTTTGTGCTAGTAGACTGACAAATGGAATTATATTTTGTTCTGTACTGTTTTTAACCATCTCAAAATCAGTAATGCCTAGAACTGCAATAAGGGGATCAGGATCTGTCGGCTTTTGATATATTCTTGAGAATGTTTGAAAAATATTTCCCCAGTAAGATGATAATTTTATGAATATTAATATCTAATTTTAGACTGATTGTGATGGTTCTGTAGGGAAGTGCATCAGCACAAATTATAATAAAAACCTACAAGCATGGATAAATACAATTAAAAATATATACAAATTAAATAAACAGTGTTTTAGTTTTTCCGAGGAGTCTAAGAGTATTCAAGTAAAAAGTAATTGAATAAGCAAAAGTAAAATAATACTACACAGTCTTCGTCGTGTGAATAATTCAATAAAATGAATGCATTTTCTTATGCCTGAATTTTAAAATCCTCATACAGTCACAGACCTCAAAAACACATGCAAATTATAAATTATAATCCAGACCCAACATTGCATATCCTGCGATGTGACTATTGCGAAATATTGAGGCTGAAATGATATATTGTGCAGCCCTAATGTATAAGCAGTAAATAGTAATTTATTGAGCTGAAAGTCTTCATTCCACAGCGGAATGAACCTCCAACTTATCTAGCATATGTTTTACACAGTGTATGCCCTTCCAGCTGCAACCCAGTACTGGAAAACATCCATACACACACTCATTCACACACATACACTACGGCCAATTTAGACTCTGGGGGAAACCAGAGCACCCGGAAGAAACCCACGTAAACACGAGGAGAAAATGCAAACTCAACACAGAAATGCCAACTGACCCAGCCAGGACTCAAACCAGCGAACTTCTTGCTGTGAGGCGAGCACTGAGGCACTGTGTGACCTGGTTCATACTATTATTTTATTTTATTACTAAGAGTTTTGCACAACATTAATGTAAACTGTGCAAACATTAACCATTAGTAAGCTTTGGTCTGCTCTGATAGTGTCCTGTTGAATCTGCTAAATTACTAAATTACTAAAACTAAAAATGAAACTAGATACAGCAGATAAAAAGCAAATTAAAATGTTTACAAAATAAAAACCAAACTAAAATGTTCTATGAAACTAAGTAAAACCAAACCGAAAATGATAGCAAACTTAAAAATAGTCCACATTATAGCTATAATGATAACAAACAAGAATCATTTCACTTACAATACAATTTTTTTCCAGCTCATGAATGATAAACAAAAACACTGACAATTAAAACCTATCTGACTTTAAAGAGCTTGAGCATTTATAGAGCCAAATGACTAAAAAGCACATTAAAAAATATTATATTCTGCAATATATATTGTGCTATATTATCAATTTTGTTTTTGGTGGCTTGAAAATAAAAATGTTTTCATCCTCTAATGACCTTTATAATCATAGTGATAGAAAAAAAACTATATATTATTCAGATGCAAAGTCTTTTACAATTACAAATAAGTCAAAAGCATGTATTAAAATAATTTCTGCCTGAAAATTTACATTGAAATATCCAAAGTAATCAAGTCCCAAAATAGTTTGACAAAACACACTTTGGTAGCAAATACCGAAAAGCCTTTTTTTCTGGAATATTGTTGTGTACATGAGCACTGAAAACCAAGAAAAGATTCATCTTAATGGATTTACAGTATACTATTAAACCGACCACATTACATGGAACATGGCGCTAATGTGACATCAAGTCAAATCGAAGAGTGTATCTAAATACTGTAGGTCTCATGCAAGAACTTCCATTATTCATCTGAACAAAAGTGTATAGTAGCAACCTGACAAAAACAAAGCGCTTTGGGGAGAAAATCCTGCTGAAACCGCTCCCTCAATTCAGCAGCGACACAAAGACCTTTATGTGGAATCAAATATCTTGCCAGCTTTCATCTGTGGGCCTTCACTCTTCAAGGGAATTTTAATCAAATGGAGCATCTCTACAGTTTAAAGGAATGTTTGCCCAAAACACAAGGCATCACATATGTTCCAAACATTATGAGCAGGCAACATCATGTTTGACATGGGCACAATAAATCAAATTTTAACAAAATGCACACCTATGGAGGCTCGCTGGAAACCACAATGTGAGATCTCAAATATGTCAACAACAGGCCCTTAATGAAAACCTGTGTTTGTTTAGTACAAGTGAAAGTTACTGTATATTGCGTGTTCTTCTAAAATGAGGAAGCATCCAGATAATGTGTTTTCCACAGCACTCTCTCAAGGGAAGGGAAGCCAAGATCAAAACATAACAACGGGCAGAGGATTCTGAGAGGTCTCACAAAAAAAATCGGAATCGGCTAAAAGGAACAACTCAATCAAAATAATGTCAAATATTATAATTACAATGATTTAAAAAAAAATAATTATTGATATTAGAGCTGCACAATATTGGAAAAATCTGATTTTTTGTTTTTCTGCGATAAACATTGAGATATGAATGCAGTTTCACAAGTTGGTTTAAATAGATCTATTTGACTGGTTTCAGGAAAGTCTAACAGCATTCAGGTACAGAAATTGAATAATCAAAATGAAAAAAATGATTGCCTTGTCTCATTTCTTGTCCAATTATCTAAAAATTCTTGTAGATCAAGTAAAAATATTGTTTTGTTTTTGCCTTCAGAAGAAATAAGTTAAAATTAAGAGTATTTTCTTACAACAAGCTAAATTATCTGCCAATGGGGTAATTAAAATAATCTTATTTTCACTTTGAAATGTAGATATGGGAACAAAAAACAAGAAAAATTCTAAGTAAAAAAAACTTCTTTTTTTTTAGCATAAATCATATAAATAATTAAAAACAATTTACCTCCAAACATACTTTTTTAAATGCTCAGTCAAAGGTCTTTGCAACACATGCAAATGATCAACTTTCACTCTATTATGGTTAAACTTAGCTGTGACTCTACAAATCAGATATGTTCTGTGGCTCCTCGTCAACTATAGTTCAGACACAACCTTGTATATCTTGCGATGTGACTATTGCTGATGTGCACATTGCAATATCAATGCTAAAATGATATCTTGTGAAGCTCTAATTGATATGATGTAAATTTCAAGTTAACACAGTAAATAAATTGCCTTTTAAACCACATTTTAGCTTTTAATTTGCCTACTAAAGTCATGCAGTATGACAAAGCAAAAATAAATAAATAAATGCATGCGTGTTCAATAAATATAGAACAATGTGAACACTTTGTTTAAAATAATAACAGGATAATAACACATCACACTAAATTGTCAAACTTCAAATTCCACATGAACTACTAAAATAATGTATAGCTGTAGATGGACAATCCATTATGTCTTACAAAATTTTTAATATTCCATGTGCAAGGGATAATCAGCGGACTGCCATGCGTTAAAGGTAAAGAATTGCCCAATACAATTGCCTGATACAAAGCAGATCTTAAGCTGCGTTCGCGTGACTCACAGCCACAAAACGACAAAGCAACAAGCGACCAGTGACAAGCGACAAGGCAACAAAACGACAAAATGACAAAACGACAAAGCAACACACAACAAGCAAGCGTTCATTTCATTGGAGAGTGAGCGACTTTGGGTGACCTCCGTCTTTGTGAGCAACAGTGACCATTGCCGACAAAGTGGGTCGTTCTCTGTGAATATCACCATAAACGTTACAATCTCAAGGTGGGAATGCCCACTAATGACTTCAAACGTAACCCAGAGCAACAGGCTGCTACATAGTCTTTGCTAGTGTGAATGAGGCATTATAGACAACTTAAAATAGTATTGCTATCTCCTGAGCAATATTTAACCGAATTTTCCAGCCTGATCTCACGAGAAAACGTAAGTATTTTACGTTTTGTCAGTTTGCTGGCTAATTCGTACGAGTTCAGTCATACGGAAATGTACGATTTTTAAAAGGAGGCACGGCACCCAACCCCGCTCCTAAACCCAACCATCATTGGGTGATAAGCAAGTTGTACTAAATTGCATGAATTAGATTGTACGAATTCATACGAATTAGCCACTAAATCAAAAGTTACGAATTGCCGTGAGATTGCGTTGAATTTTCAAAGGTTATGACATGTTAGATATCCCAATTAAATAAAAGTCACAGGCAGAAAGTGAGATCGTATATACAATAGCTCATAGTAACATGCATTAGCTACCACCAATATTTTGGAACATATTGGAGAGTCGGTGGATCTCCATCCACTCTTTTGAGATCCCACAGAAGAATTTAGGCTCCAGCAAGTGTCACTGAGATACTATGATTACATATGTTTGAGGGTATCACATGCAAGATTGTGATCAAATCTGAACGAAACTACCTGTGCATTCAGTGTTTTTATTTAATCAAAATCAAGAATTTCAACAGACCATAGAATAGGATTCAAATAAACAACAATTAAAATGCAAAAACACACAATTCGGCATCTCATGCAAGCAATATGGTCATCCAAAACCAATTATAAGGATCTAAAAACCTCAATAACAACAATAAAGCATTTTTTCCTATATCACCACTTAAGTTGCAGTAACAAACTTCAAGTAAGAGATCTTTGACTTGTAAAGGGCAGCTCTTCTATGAGAACAACAGTAGGATAGTCTTACAAGCACTGATGTAATCAGCGAGTCCACGATTTTCTTCCTGCATATCTGTCACATCATTCCCACAAACTCAAGTCTCAGCCTCACAATGCTACCTTGTGTCTCCTGCTTACCTTACGAAACTTCAGGAAGGTCTGCAGCCTGGGCATGAGTGTACGGCAAGCCTTAAGGATCACCTCTTTAACTTCCATCTGAATGGTTGTCAAAATAGATAGCCTCTCATAAAAAAAATAGGATCAGAAACTGTACCAAAATTCAGTTACTGTACTCTGACCACATTTGGTCACACCTAAAGGGAATGAGAGTTTCAAAACAAAGCAAAACAGGAAGACGCTTTTCCACATAACTACAGCTCAGCTTCTGGATATCAGGAGTGAGTGGAGATTTACAAAAATTGCATATTTACAGTAAAACATTTAGAGGAGGGGCTCATCAGATTATTTGACAGGAAAGCTGGATCTCCCGAGGGTCCAACACACATGTATGAACACTCATACAAACACAAAAACCTCATCTGGGAAGCTGTGTGGGTGGAGGGACTCGTGTTAAACTATCATTTCCTCTATAGGTGGGGTAATGCTAATGCAAATAAACAAACAATCATGGGCTCAGTAAACATCCTGTGATCTGTCAATAAATCTGCATGACATGCGTAAGAAACAGTTTAAAGTATAAAATCAAAAGCTGATTTTATATTTTTTATTTATATAGTAAGTACTCAACAAAGTCATACCATTCCAACAGTAGAACTGAAATCACAGATGTAGTGCCTCGCTTTACTTCCTCTTTCCTGTTGAACGAGCTTTGTGAGGAGAACTGGGTGAGACGGGATTCTAGTGTAATCAAATCAAGCGGGTAAGTCTAGATTGTAAGCCAAAGTTTTGTCATTCAAATAAAACCTCAAAAGCACTTTTCGATGCTCCCATGATTTCACTTTATCTGTATCTGAACAGAAGCATCAATGGATCAGACTAGGGCTGCACAATATTGGAAAAAACTGACATTGCGATATTTTGTTTTTCTGCCATATACAATTGAAGTCAGAATTATTAGTCCCCGTTTATTGTTTCCCCCAATTTTGTTTAACAGAGAGATTTTAACACATTTCTAACCATAATAGTTTTAATAACTCATCTCTAATAACTGATTTATTTTATCTTTGCCATGATGACAGTAAATAATATTTGACTAGATATTTTTCAAGACACTTCTATACAGCTTAAAGTGAATTTAAAGGCTTAACTAGGTTAATTAGGCAGGTTAGGGTAATTAGGCAAGTTATTGTATTATGATGGTTTGTTCTGTAAAATACAGAAAAATATATAGCTTAAAGGAGCAAATAATTTTGACCTTAAAATGTTTTTTTTAAATTAAAAAATTATTTTATTCTAGCCGAAATAAAACAAATTAGACTTTCTCTAGAAGAAAAAAATATTATAAGACATACTGTTAAAATTTCCTTGCTCTGTTAAACATCATTTGGTAAATATTTAAAAAAGAAAAAAATTCAAAGGGGGGCTAATAATTCTGACTTCAACTGTATATTGCGATATGAATATGATTTCACAAGATAACTATTTTGAAAAATTCACAATTTTACATTGATTATGATTATTTTGTAGGGGAGTGCATCTGCATAAAATATAAATAATTATACAAAAACACACACAATAATATAATTTAAAGCAAAGATAAAAACAATAGAAGAAAGATAAAAATGAAATAAACAACACTATTTTTTTTGGTAGAGGCTAACAGTATTGAGATTAGGCATGGGACGATAACCGGTTTCAAGGTTTACTGAGATTTGAAAAAGTCAAGGTTTTAAAACCGCCAAAGTTTTCTGTTATACCTTTCCTAAGGTATATGTAAGATTTTTTTTTTTTTTTTTACATGTTTTTCACAACTTTTATTTAGTTTTTTAGCGCAGCAGTATCTCCAGCAGAAAAGGAACCTTCACGTCAAACGCTACTGGTCTAAAATAAATTAAATGTTTTTTAAAATAAAATATATTGTGTTCAACAGGGGGAAAAGTTTTTTTGTTTTTTTTTACCCAAACATTAAAAACACTTATTTTGGAGCAGTAATCACAATACCATGACCCCGTGAAACTGTGATATTTTTATTTAAGGTTATCATACCATCAGAATCTTATACCGGCCCAAGCCTAATTAAGATATAGAAATGTAATAGTCAAATGTAAAATAGCAGTGACTTCTTTTTATAAATATATAATTTATATATGTTTATCTAATTTGTATACTTTTTCTTCTAGTTATAAACATATGAACGCAATCAATTGAATCTAATCTAATTGTTAAAGCAGAAAACATTGTATTTTTTTAGCATACATGTCTTGTGTCCAAATGGTTTAAATCAGGGGTGCGCAAATTTTCTTTATGAAGGGCCAAAAACCAAACTTGATTGAGGCTTGTGGGTCGAAGGTAAATATAGTTACCATGGCTTATTTCCTCATTTATTTAATAATATTATTTAAAAACATTGCTTTATATACCTAATACAGTTTTTTTAGTTTTTTTTTTTTACATTTTATCATGAACTTATTGAAGTAAAAACAAAATCTCACTTATAACAGAATTAAACTAGTTTTTGTCTAATCACTAGTTTTGATTTGCTTGCCGATGTCTTCTAGTCCTCTATCTGTTGAATGACAGTATTTACATTTTATCAACTCAGATTCATTTACAGCATCTAATTGAAACATTTAAATTCAGTTTGCTTTTGTAGCAATAAAACAAACAAAAAAGGTTACGTCAAATTAGAAATGACAATCTTTGTGTTAAAGGCATTCGCCCCAACCCTCTCCATCATTCTCACTCCTCTCATATGGGATGGTGAATCAAATCAAATCAAAGGTTAGGGCCTTTGGGCATCTCTGGTTTAAATTAACTAGAAATAACTTGAAGATCCTGTGATGTGACTATTGCAGATTCGCACATTACGATATCAATGCTAAAACGATATATTGTGCAGCCTAGATCAGACCATTTCTTCCAAATGCTACTAACAACCATTGTTCTGAAATTGAAATGACATGAGAGTGAATAATTAATAATACAGCTTTTTTTAGAGAACTAACACTTTAACTCAAGACAAATCCTAAATCGTTTGACTTATTGATTCTTGATGAAAACAATTTTTGGGCCAATTAATGGAAAAATGTATCAAAGTATCCCATCAGCATAGGACTGGGTGATTTGGCCTAAATTGAACATTTTAACTCGATTATGATTAATGAACGATTATTTTAATTACTTATTAGATTTTCTTTTGCTCGCATAGTTTACTGACAGGTTTTGTACAGTAAATATGGACACATATTACAACAGAGATTTTTGTATGAAGGGTGCTTTAATTGATTTTAAAGTAATTGAAGGAAACATACACTATCTACTATCCATGATTATTTATCGAACATCAACGTTAAACAACTAAAATTAATTCACATATTGCCTAAAACCAACTAATCACTTTAAAAAAATAAATAAATAACTATCACTTTTGGAAACAAAGTAAATTATTTTCAGTGTTTTTTCATATTAAAAGTATAAAATATCTAAATAAAAGAACTCTTGCATATCCTGGAAATAATATTTTAAAAAGTGCATTTCTTGCATCTTCTGTAAACAAATAATTTAAATGTAAATAATAATTTTAATGTAATGGAAAATATGCCGTCTCGAGGCATCTCTGGTGTAGCTTCCAATGATCATCAATGTAGTGTGAAGTAAGGCTCAAGAATAAGTCCATCATCGTACTTGACAAGAGATCAAATGTGGCTGCAAAGTGTGGCTAACAGAGCGGGGTCACGTGACTCCATACGTGGTAGTGAAAGTAATTGAAAAAAATCGACCTGGAAAAATTTTTATCGATTATAGGTTTTGAATGTCTTTTCGATTACTTTTCGATTGATCGCCCAGCCTTACATCAGCATACACCAAACAATAAATCTGAGTCATATCCAAGATATCATAGAGGAGAATTTCGAACCAGTATTTTAAAATTCACCCCTCCCCCCAATATTTTTATTTAAAACAGATCACTCTACCAGCATCGGTGTCAAGGACATTGCGTTTTAGTTTTTTTTTTTTTTAGAGCCATCTCATTTTGACTTCACACACTGACACACAGACCTACAACCCAACAAAGTTCAAGGATTGTGTTTACATTCAAGTTAGAGAAATATTCATCTGTAATGATTAACGATTATGAAATAATATGAATAGATCTGGCAAGACCGTACATTAATGTCCATTAGTTTATATAAATGTACTTAATTAAAATTCTTTTTACTAATAATGAGCAATAAAATCAAACATTGTATTTGTTCATGATGAACTTAACATTGACTCAGATTAATAAATGCTTTAGAAGTATTTTTCCTTCAGCTAATATAACTACAGTCAACGGATAGAGGCTTGTTTAAAAGGTTACCAGATATTTATATTGAATATAAACTCATGAACTAAACTGTCAACATACAGTAAACTGCAAGAAATCAATGTGCACTAAGTGTTTGGTCAATCATTTACGTTGCCAGTAGTCTTAAAATAGTTATGACATTCCAGTGTATTTTGACCTCATTCTTGATTGCACAGTTCTTCCTTGTGCAGCACAAACAATAACAGAAACCAGGAACACTTAAAACATCTAATGTTTAAGACTAAAGATTTAAAAGATTACTTGATTGCTGTCCATTTCAGTCTGATTAAACTAAACCTTAATTAACAAATGTGTTTAATGAAGTTTAAAGCAATTTATAAGACACACCTTTTAGTCATAAAATAAAACACAGTAAAACGTATTTATTTGGTCAGCTTAAATTGTCATCGGTCACTCCCTATAAAGCTGAACTGGGGAAAAATGTGCAAAATACTAATAAATAACTAATAAACTAATGAAAGTAGAGCTAGTAAAAAGTAAAAAGCACTTCAAAATGTAAATCACAAAATATAAAAAAATGCATAGAAATAATCTGAAGGTTTTTAAAAAACTAAACTGTGCTAACATAATTAATCAACAAGAGTCTGACTCACAGTTCACCACAGAACAGTTCAAAGAGCAGCTGGCTTTATCTTCTCAAAATAGCTTTACAGCAGTAAATGGTCAAATAATAATGATTTGATGCACAAAGAAAAGACAGAATGGAGAAAGAACAGGAGAAAAGAAGTCATCAGTGGAATGCTTAGTATTAGAATATTGCTACTAGTACTTCAGAAAATAAGTCTCCTTAAACATAAAAGCATAATACTGCATATCCCACACAGTCCTTCTATTTAAAATATTATTCAGATTTTAATAGGCCTTCATTGTTAGATTTGTTTTATACTAATAAAATTAAACAAATAAAAATGAATAGTGGTAACTAATTACACTGCCTTAAGAACAGTTTAAAATAAACACTGGCACGACAAGGCAATCATTTGATAGCTGTAATGAACCTTGACTCCGTTGGTAAAACAAGGTGTGTGGACACATAAAGTCCGCTTTAATTTTTATCCATCAACTTATTAATGATTAAACAGAAACTAAGCAGTCTTAGCTATTTTGCTGGTCTGCTAATATGGCTAATACGTTTTTGAAGACCATCAAGTAAATCAATGAAATATTTGGTTAAACTTGTTTTTAAAAGCAGCGTTAAAGCTACTGTACATCTGTAAGCAATCAAATGTGATAATTTTAAGACATGTCCTGTGTATGAAGCTGCTTAAAAATGTATAGCTCAATTAAATTCAATTCATGTTTATTTCTATAGCGCTTTTTACAATGTAGATTGTCGAAGCAGCGTAGCTAACAGAGGTTCTAGTAAACTGAAACTGTAGTCAGGTCCAGTCCAGAGTTAAGGTTCAGTTTAGTTCAGTTCAGTGTGGTTTAAATTTCACTGCTAAAAGTCCAAACGCCGAAGAGCAAATCCATATAATATAGTAAAGTAAAGCAAAGTAGTATAGTATAGTATAGTATAGTATAGTATAGTATAGTATAGTATAGTAAAAAGAAAACAAATAAAACTTACTCGATATATTTTCCAACGTGAAAGTGCAGCATGTGATTCCTTACTATTTGCTCGCAAAGTTGATAAGTGTCATTACAGTCAACTAAGCCGTCCAAATATCCGCTCAAATCAGTGTCAAGTATTCGCAAAAAACACCTGCATTTGATTTGCGATGGACGTCTCCAGTATCTCTCTTTTTCTCCACAGCCACCTTGAAGCGGCGCTCGTGCAGGTAAAACCACCTCACAACAAGTTATAAGGGAGCGGCAAACCTGCTTCGTCGTTTAACTCTTTATATCCCACCCAAACTTAAAACGCTTCATGGCGTACAAAGCCAAAAAAACGAGCAGTCCTGTGCTTTAAGCGTATCCTTTACAAGTTTGTTCCGACATTAGGATGGTAAAGCAGCCATCTGTCACGCTCAGCAACATCAAGGGAGAGGACACGGTTGGTCGTGTATTTACAGTGCCCTTAATTCGGGAGTGGTTGCTCTAAAACTTGTTTGGGTTTAAAGCAGTGAAATGAGATTTTGGAGGCCTTCAGGAAGAACTCCTCCTTTGTTTTGTAAACGTGCCGGTGGCTGAGGGGCATTATAACAGGATTGGAACAGCTGCCAGATTTTCTCTTGGGTGTTGCAAGTAGCACTCAAATAATGTCTCAGTAAAAGCGAGCTCATAGTGAAAAAAAAAACTTGAATCAGGCTTGTGGTTGATGACAAACATTTATCTCTGTTATGCAAAATCATTAAAATGCATTTTATTAATTAGACGTTCTATGTTCTCAAATTGTACTCTGAACTGTTATATAATACAGTTGAAGTCAGAATTATTAGCCCTGCCATTTTCTCTTTTACAGAAAGATTTTTTTCAACACATTTCTAAACACAATAGTTTTACTAACTAATTTCTAATAACTGATTTCTTTTTATCTTTGTCATGATGACATTAATATTTTACACTCTCAGAAATAAAGGTACACGAGCTGTCACTGAGGTGGTACCTTTTCGAAAGGTACAAATTTGTACCTAAAAGGTCCACCTTAAGGGTACATATTAGTTCCTAAAAAGTACAATAGAGTTCCTTTTAAATTTTTCAGGTACTAATATATACTTTTGAGGTACCAATATGTATCCTTTAAGTACAAACGTGTACCTTTTGAAAAGGTACCACCCCAGTGAAAGTTTGCGTATACCTTTATTTCTGAGAAGGTATTAGACATTTTTTCAGGTTACTAGTATTCTAGTATAAGTGCGATTTAAAGGCTTAACTGCACTAAAAAATTGATTCAACTTAAAATTTTAAGGCAACAAACTTCAGGACATTTTTGAGTTGACTCAACTTTCAACCCAATTGCTGCACTTGACTCGATTTAAGTTGAGTAAACTCAAAAATGTCCTGAAGTTTGTTGCCTTTAAATTTTAAATTGAGTCAACTTCTTTTTTTTTTTACAGTGTAGGTTAATTAGGTTAACTAGGCAAGTTAGGGTAATTAGGCAAGTCATTGTATAGTAATGGTTTGCTCTGTAGAAAATCAAAAAATATTGCTTAAGAAGGCTTATAATATTGACCTTGAAATGGTTCATAAAAATTAAAACCTGCTTTTATTCTAGCCAAAATAAAACAAATAAGACTTTCTCAAGAAGATAAAATATTATAGAAAATTCTGTGAAAATGTCCTTGCTCTGTTAAACATCATTTGGAAAAGAAAAAAAATCACAGGAGGGCTAATAATTTTGACTTCAACTGTATATAGCCTATAGTTGACAAATTGTGAACGAAGGCCTCCACAAATTATAGAGCAACATCATCATATGGGGACTTTCAGATGTTCTCAAGCTTCATACAGTGCTGGTTTTGTGTGAAACATTTGTCAGCGACTGATGTAAACAGCCCAACAATGGCTCTGAAACCTGATACAGGTGCACTTAGAGCTCCACTCCCACCGTGCCTCTCCCCTTCTTTTCCAAACCTTTCCTAAACAAGAGTGTAGCTTGTCATTCACATTAGCTCTCCAAATGCTATAGAGTTAGGCTGAATTAAGCATACTCACACTTTTTAAGTTCATCCATTTTCTGTGATACATTATTAAGTATTACAAAACATCACTTTTCTATCATTGGCCGTAAATGTGCCATAATTAACCAACAAGGCTATTATTCATCTGCAGACCTTTTTGAAGTGAGGCAAAGTTCAAGCGAAACTGAGAACAGCTACCACTACATTCCCTGGAATTTTGTTATTAAACTGAAATTAGTATTTTATATGACAAATTTCGTTAGAAAGCCATTTCTATAAAAGGTAAGACAAAAGTCTCTCTTTCACTCTCACTCTCCAACTCTCTCCCTTCCCTGCTAGTTTCAATTTTTCAGTGTATTTATGATACATAATAATTTGAATGACCAAAGCAGTACAGAATGAGTCAATAGTTTGAAAATGAGAAGAAAAAAAATCCCTCTTTCTCATGCCTTCATTTATACTCGACCTTTGTCTCCATCCCTCCCTTGCTTTCGGACAAATTTCAAGCTTCAGGATCATTTACCGATTTTGAAACTGAGAAGCTGAAAGCATCTGTGCCAGCAATAGTAACCTTGCAGCTACAACACCAAGCCTGACTCAGATCACAAGATCTGTGCTAACAATGTCCCAGGAGATTAGCACGTTTCCCTTTGTGCATGCAAAAAGCTAAGTGAGACTTTTACTCCATAGCCGAAAGTGTGCTGGAGGAAATACCAAAATTAGGAAAATTGTCTTATATTGAATTTCGAGAAAGAATTGGAAAACATTACCTGCTAGAAGTGAAATGCAAACATATCTATCTTCTATTATTTAGTGACAGCTGACATTAAAAGAAAGTCCAACCCTGTTGGGACATGCCCTGTAGCTGTTAATTAAACTTAGTGGCACGGTGTATTCATCATACCCTTTAGCCTATTATCTCTTCTCACACATGAAATCAAAAATGACACACACACTGAAAAAAAATTATGTCGGCAAAGTTGTTGCAAACTATTTAAACAAACAATTTTTGTTTAAACAAACAAATTTAATATAATGATGTTCAACCTAATATGTGTGTTTAAATTCAGCCCAAATAATTTGTTTAAACCACTTAATTAAAAATAAAATTGTAAATCCAAGCAATCATCTTTGAATCATTTATTTCAGTGCAACTTATAAAAAGCCACAAGTAAAATAATTACAAACTGATCAAATGCCATCAGAAACAAAACAGTTCTTTTATGTTTTCTTTGTCAGTTTGCAGAGGTGGCTATCATGGGATATGCACAACTGGGATAGTGACGTTTTTATATCCTTTCCTCACTGTAGGAACAGTAATATCCTGCTCTGATGTCATCCTGAATGTAAAGTATCTCTCCTTTATTTGCCATTGTTTTCAGTGCTTTTTATGACATCTGGCTCCAGCAACAGAGAAACTAAGTGCACAAAATGTCACTTTGATGGTGACCTGACTGTTTTAAGATTATGGCTGTCCCTAAATTTTGTTAATAATAGTAAATATATACAGTTGAAGTCAGAATTATTAGCCCCCTTTTTGTTTCTTTTTTAAATATTTCCCAAATGATGTTTAACAGAGCAGAGAAATTTTCACAGTATGTCTGATAATAATTTTTGATCTGGAGAAAGTCTTATTTGTTTTATTTTGGCTAGAATAGAAGCAGTTTTTAATTTTTTAAAAGCCCTTTTAAGGACAAAATTATTAGCCCCTTTAAGCTATTTTTTTTGATAGTCTACAAAACAAACCATGGTTATACAATAACTTGCCTAATTACCCTAACCTGCGTAGTTAACCTAGTTTAGCCTTTAAATGTCACTTTAAGCTGTAGAAGTGTCTTGAAAAATAAGACAAAGATAAATTAATGGCAAAGATAAAATAAATCAGTTATTAGAAATAAGTTATTAAAACTATTATGATTAGAAATGTGTTGAAGAAATCTTCGCTCAGTTAAACAGAAATTGGGGGAAAACAAATAAACAGGGGTGCTAATAATTCAGGGGGGTTAATAATTCTGACTTTAACTGGGTATTTGAGGTGCAATTATTTTTTTTACTGTATTTGCTGAACATTTCCAATCAAATGCATAACAAATCTTACAACAGGATATTCACAAGAAAGAAGCATACATAATTAATTACCATAGAGAAGATGAGTTTAGTTTTGGAGTATATTTACAGTTCTGGTTGCTTTACGAGTTGAAAGTCCTTTAAGAGTTTCAAAATATCTTTTTAGCCTTAGAATGGAAGATATTTGGCTTCCTCTGCATTTGAGGTGCAGTTTTTTGTTAAATCGTTTCTTATATTGAAACGTGTAACAGCCGGATACATTTAACATGAAAACATCGCCTCCCAGTGGCCCACGTTGATAACATTTCATTTAATAAACACTTCCTGTTCTACTGCTTTCCCTCAGAAGGATTTATACTAGTTGTTGTTTACTAATCCTCCCAAGCAGAGAATATGTATGAAGTCATTATTATTTAATCTAGTTCAGCAGTTTCTTTGTTCTGCTATAGAAATGAACTGCAAATCGTCACCTTGGAATTATAAGGTTCTATCTGCGTTCTAAATAATTTTGAGATATTGAGCTTCAAAGTTTTTGCATTCCATATAGCAAACTGTTTGTAACATTTGTTTTAAAATAAAAAGTCTTAAACTGTAAACAACTTGTAAAAAAAAACATCCCATAACGTAAATAAGTTGTCATTTAATAAGAATATGTCAATAACTCAATTTTGACAAAAATGTCAGCTAGAACCTTATAATTCTAAGGTGACAAAATCTCTGCAATATGATCTATCTTTTATAAATTTCTAAAATGTAAATTACATCACAAAAGCATGTGTGAAAAGCAACTGGGTTTAAGGTTTTGTTCACAGATAAGCATCATCACTGCTTGTGTCTTTGCAGTGTAATTTAAGGAACTGTTAAAAGTCAAATTTAGAAAGAGAAAGCAGTGGTAAACGATTTGAAAACATGCAATTTTGTTTTTGTCAGCTGACTAATCCTGTCTGCAAGGCACACATTTGAACATTTAGATATGAATTGTTATTTACATTTTATTTACAACCTCATTTTATAGGATGGAAAGGAGTAAACTCTAAAAGACATTCTCAAATAAGGGGTTAGTTCACCCAAAAAATTAAATTCTGTTATTAATTGTTCACCCAAATTCCTTGAGGTATTTGTTCATTTTCAGAAGACAAATATAGTTTCAAGAGTTCACACTTAGATATGCTTGATGCTATTAGCAGGTTTGGCATGCTGTCCCAGGAGAAAACCCTGAGCTTGGAGATAATTGAGCCCAGGGCTCCCATCTGGTCAATTAGCATATAAGGGGGTTTGAGATCAGGTGGGTCTCGAGAGCTCCCCCTGGTAAAGGGAGCAAAACAAGGAGATGGTGTGAAAGGAGGGATTCTTCCAAAACGTAGATAAGGTAGTAGGGCGAAATCAGTCTATTTATTGTAAGCTTGAAATCCAAGAGCTCCCTCATTCTCCACCGCCAGTGAGGGTTCTGAGACATTCAAAGTCCAAAAAAGGAACTTTAAAAATTATGTGACTTCAGTTGTTCAATTATAATCATACAAAGCTCCAAGAACATTTTTGTGTTATGTAAAAACAACTTTTTTCAGATCTGGGTGCATGTTTACTACTGGAAATATGATGCTTGCTTGTTGCACTGCTGACTCTCTGTGCACTTTGACTCTTGGAAGGGCACTTTGGAATTAAAAACTCATGGCTGTCAAATTGAAGTATCATTTCTAAATTAAGTGATCAAAATTGGCCTCTTTAATGCGCCCTCTGTAATGAAGAAGTTAGAAAAATACAACTGATGAACACTAATGGAAATTATTCTTTGAGCAGGGAAGCTGTTTGGTGTCACACATTGCACTCAAATTGGAAGGGCTCGTCCCTATGCTTTAATCCTTTCAGAGAGACCCTCCAAAGAGATTAGGGCATAGGGATGAGCCCCTCATATTGGAATCCACCCTCTAATGGCAATATGTTGTACTGCCTGTAGTAAATGCACATCCTGTCGATCTGACATGGGAGAAAAGATATAGGTACCAGAGTAATTTTTATAGTTTGTTGGTGAACTAAAGTGTTCATGGAGTTTTGTGTATACAGCTGAACAACTGAAGTCACATGAATTGTTTGGACAATATATATACAGTTGAAGTCAGAATGATTAGCCTCCTGATTTATTAGCGCCCCTGTTTATTTTTTTCCCCATTTTCTGTTTAACGGAGAGATTTTTTTTAAAACATTTCTAAACATAATAGTTTTAATAACTCTAATATCTGATTTATTTTCTCTTTGCCATGATGACAGTAAATAATATTTGACTAGATATTTTTCAAGACACTTCTATACAGCTTAAAGTGACATTTAAAGGCTTAACTAGGTTAATTAGGTTAACTAAGCAGGTTAAGATAATTAGGCAAGTTATTTTATAACGATGGTTTGTTCTGTAGACTATAGAAAAAAAATAGCTTAAAAATATAGTTTTGACCTTAAAATGGTCTTTAAAAAATTAATAACTGCTTTCATTCTAGACAAAATACAAAAGAAAAAATATTATCAGACATACTGTGAAAATTTCCTTGCTCTGTTAAACATCGTTTAAAAGGGCTAATAATTCTGACTTTAACTGTATATATATATATAAAACAATTTTTAAGGGTTTTTTCACCTTAAAGCAGAGAGAGGGGAAGGGTTGGCAAATATATATATATACTGTTGAAGTCAGAATTATTAGCCCCCCCTTTGAATTTATTTTTCTTTTTTGAATTTTTTTACAAATGATGCTTAACAGAGCAAGTAAATTTTCATAGTATGTCTGATAATATTTTTTCTTCTGGAGAAAGTCTTATTTGTTTTATTTCGGCTAGAATAAAAGCAGTTTTTAATTTTTTTAAAACCATTTTAACAACTAAATTATTAGCCCCTTTAAGCTATATATTTTTTCCAATAGTCTACAGAACATCATTATACAATAAATTGCCTAATTACCCTAACCTGAATAGTTAATCTAGTTAAGCCTTAAAATGTCACTTTAAACTGTATAGAAGTGTTTTGACAAATATCTAGTCAAATATTATTTACTGTCTTCATGGCAAAGATAAATTAAATCAGTTATTAGAAATGAGTTATTAAAACTATGCTTAGAAATGTCTTGAAAAAAAATCCCCCCGTTAAACAGAAATTGGGGAAAAAAATAAACAGCGGGGCTAATAATTCTGACTTCAACTATATATATATATATATATATATATATATATATATATATATATATATATATATATATATATATATATATATATATATATATATATATATATATATATATATATATATATATATCAAAATATGATTAAACAGATTAAAATTAATTAATTGCAATCAAAAAGCAAGAGACAGAAGGTGATTTTTTAAATGAAACTTAAAAGCACCAAGTGAAGAGCATGACCTGATATGTTAAGGGCAGACCATTCCACAGACGATGGGCTGTGACAGAAAAAGCCCTGTGACCTTTTGATTTTAACCGTGATTTGGGAACAACTAGCTGAAACTGGTTTTCCAACCTAATTGGCCTCAATGAAGTGTGCCAGTGAAGAAGCTCATCAATGTAAGTAGGTGCCAGACCGTTCAAACCTTTAAAAGCAAATAACAATAACTTGTTTTGAATCCTAAATTGGACATGGTGCTATATGTCAGTGCACTTAACCCCTATTCTGGACTTTGAACGTCTCTGACCCCAAATTTCATCTAAAATATCCTAATTTGTGCTCTGAAGAGGAACAAAGGTCTCAGTGGTTTGGAACGACATGAGGGTAAAAAAAATGAATAACAGAATGTTCATTTCTGGGTGAACTAACACTTTAGGTTCTGAATGGCACACAACACTACTGTAGATAAAACCTTACCTTTATTGATGGAGGTGAGGATGATGTGGTGATCTGAGCGACTGGCAATCCAGCTGGTTCCTTGTCAGTAAGTGATGAGAGATCTATATTCAGGTCCGATATGGATTCATAAATATTCTCAGAATCTGGTGACGGCATTGGTTCTGAACTGGAACTTTCACTTTCAGGCTCTATCGGGGACTCCAACTCAGGAGACTTCCGGTGGGGCTTGGTCTCGTTTAGGTTCTTGATGATGGGGATCTCCACAGGTTTGGCAGGGACAGGTCTATGTAGAGGATCGGCTGGGCTGAAACTGGGCACTCTAAATTTATCAGGCACCATTTCAGTTGGTAGATTACTATGAGAGCCGAAGAGCAGATTAGGTGCATGACTCATCCTCTTCTTGTGCTTAGATGAATCTGAAGCAGAAACCGAGCTCAGGGATATGAGAGAATCTGAAGGTCCACCGTGTTTGTAAGAAGGGGGCTCGTGTAAATCCAAAGGAACTCCAAACGTCGACATGCGGTTTTCTGTCTTGTGGTAGTTCCCTTTGGAGCGAAGTCTAATTGTCACCTCATCTGCTTTGCGAGTCTCTGTGAGGTCAGGCACCGCAGGCTTCACATCAGGACCTGGAGGCTCTCTGTAGTCTAGAGGTGAAGGAATGTTGGGTGGAAGCTCTTTTACATATTTTGCAGGGATATAAAATGGCTTGGCTCGTTCATCTTTGCACACATGCCACCAGTGATCATTTGTTTTGGCCAGGAGGATGTAGCGCTCATTGGGTTTAATGCACACAATTTGGCCGTCGCGGCCCTCGTATTCATATTCAAACTCCACCAATACCAGGCCAAGAGTGTGTACGGACGTCATCTTGCCCGTCTCGCCCATTCAACCCTTGAGGGAATTAAACTGGAATCAAGGCTCAGGAAAGGCCCTCCTGTGGGTAGAAAACAAATGAGAGGATTATAAAAAGCAATCGAGCAGAAGACACATATTATTGTTCATTTGTTGCTCTTACATCATGACCAAAGAACACCTGCTTTATAAATGCAATAACAACAGCACTTTGGCTGAACTTTCCACTGCTCCAGCTGTTCAGACTTTGCCCAACGCTCCTGATTCTATCACACGGAGATACTACTCCTTCCACAATGTTATATCTGCTTCTATGATTCGTCACTGTCCATTTTGCAATGCATTCCTCAGTAAAAGCACATTACATTACAGAACTGCATACCACTGGCTCTAGGTCATTTTAAGCTAACAGTGGAGATCCCAAACCTACACCTTTTGTCAACATCTTATGTTTAACCTTAGAGAATTTAAGGCTGGCAACTGTGATGCAGTGCAGTGATATGGACGAATAACTGAGGTAAAATGTCTAGTTCTGATCAATGACCTGAAGCAACCTCCAGCGTGACCCTAACTGTCTTCAAATAAGATAAATTGACCATTTCATGAAGTTCTAGTGATTATAATATTCAACATAAATGGAAGATTATCACTGAATTTAAGTCTAAACCAATCAGACATTTATATATTAGCTAATATTGATTAACACTTTCTCTATTTACTTAGTACTCTACATACTTTAAAGAGATTCACCCTTGACGCAACAGCAGTTGTTTAATGTTTGCCAAGCGTCCTCTATCTCTTGTTAATCAGTTGTGTGTGGTTTGACTTCTGCCTGAGATGGAAAGGAAGTTGTCTGTAATACGATGGAGCGATAACAGCATAGTATGAGCAATTAAAGTGCTATTTAGATACCGTTATGAACAAACTACGTAGAAAATCATCTGAGATGTCAAGGTATAGGCAAAGGAAATGCTATTTATGGTTGAAATTAAGGAACACTGATTCATCTGATTGCGAAAGCATTGGAGAGGTGAGGCATTTTTACAATCCTATAACGCAAATAGTGCATTGCTACAGTTTGTATTTACAACAGGGAAAATAAGTATTAAACATGTCACCATTTTTCTTAGAAAACATATTTATAAAAGTGCTGTTGACTTGAAATTTTCACCAGATGTTGGTAACAACTAAAGAAATCCATATATGCAAAGAAAATTAAACTAATCAGTTTACAAATGAAGTTATGTGTAATAAAATAAAATGACACTGGGAAAAGTATTGAACACATGAAGAAAGGGAGGTGCAGAAAGGCAGTGAAAGCCCAGACAGCAGCTGAAATCTCTCATTAGTTCTTCAGCAGCCCTCTGCCCTTCATCATTGTAAATTAATTATAGCTGCTTTAGTCCCACATTTACATTACGATGATGAAGATGAAACCAGAGTGGACATTTCAGAACACTGTAAAACCTGATAAGTTAGCACAAACTGAGGAAACCGATCGCGGCTAAAATTTAAGTTTTGACTAAATGGTTTGAGTACTGTAAACTTATATATATTTGCATTTTTTTTCTTTTTTAAATATTTCCCAAATGATGTTTAACAGAGCAAGGAAATGTTCACAGTATATCTGATAATATTTTTATCTTCTGTAAAAAGTCTTATTTGTTTTATTTCGGCTAGAATTAAAGCAGTTTTTAATTTTTTAAAAGCCATTTTTAGGTCAAAATTATTAGCCCCTTTAAGCTATATATTTTTTTGATAGTCTACAGAACAAACCATCATTATACAATAACTTTCCTAATTACCCTAACCTGTCTAGTTAACCTAATTAACCTAGTTAAGCCTTTAAATGTCACTTTAAGCTGTATAGAAGTGTCTTGAAAAACATCCAGTAAAATATTATTTACTGTCATCAAAACAAAGACAAAATAAATCAGTTATTAGAAATGAGTTATTAAAACTATTATGTTTCGAAATGTGTTGAAAAAATCTTCTCTCCGTTAAACAAATTGGGAAAAAAATAAACAGGGAGGCAAATAATATAATTCTGACTTCAACAGTATAATATATATAGCGTCATATACACACATTATTTGTGTTGATATCGTTAAATATTTAGACTAGTAGTAATTTAAAATGTTAAGTTCAGTTATCAAATCAGTATGAGTTCAGTTAATAGAATAAAACAAAGACCAAACAACTATAAAGCTACTCAAATGGTATTGCTTCTAGAGTTAAGTAACACAGAAATTTAATTAATTCATTCATAACTCATTAGGTTTGAGTTTTGTTTAATATAATCAGTTTATGAGTTACCATAACTTTTTTTCATTAAGTCGAAGTAACTTTTTTAAATTACAACTTCTTTCATTTTGTGGTTTTCACTGTTAGATTTTACAGTGCAAGACAAGGATCCAAAACACAGCCAAGGAAACTCTCAAATGCTTTCAGAGAATGAAAATCAAGCTGTAGAATGGCCCAGCCAATCACCTGACTTAAATCCAATATAGAATACAAAATAAGGTCAGATTTGATAGATGAGTCTCACAGAACCATCAAGATTTTTACACTCTGTTGAAGTCTGTGAAAAAAAAAAAATCACACATAAAAAGCATGTAACATCATTCTCCATATGAGAGGCGTCTTTAAGCTTCCATCACCAAAAAAGCCTTTTATATGAAGTGTTAAATACATTTCAGTAGTTCAGTACTTTCTCTTTGTGTCATTTGATTGTTATTACACATAACAAATTTTTCATATATTTTTTGTTTTGTTATAATTTTATATTTGTATTATTTGGGTTTTTACTAAAATCTGGTTAAATTCCATGTCAACAGGTCTTCTAGAAATATTATTCCCAGGAAAAAACATGACATGTTCAATACTTATTTTCCCCACTGCATCTAATGACCACTATGTCACATGACCTTTTGATAAAATATAGATTTTGGCAATGGCTTGTTTTGAAATACTTCCTCTTAAGGATCTAATACAAAGTGAGTGTGAGAAAGAGGAATACATAATGCATTGTCAGCAACAAAAACGTGCTTTCTACTGATTTAAGATGCACGTGTTCCTAGTTATGGATATTTGGTCATATAAGTACATGCTTGGCTGAAAATTCGGTGCTTTGTCACGAGCTAAGATGTCACGTCTCATTGCACCATGTTTTAAACATCGATCTGTAGTGGCTGTTTGAAGCATGTCGCAAATCAAAGCAAGCTCGCTTCCTTAATCAAATAATTCTCCAAGGGTCTTATATGTACAGTTTTTCTTTAATGTCTAACCAGAATGATGATTCCCAACTTACATAAGCTTGGGGACATCAACAGATAAGCAGCATTCAAACAAAAAGTATCTACCACATTACACCATATTACATTGTGGTTTATACCACATTAAATCATTTGTAAAATAAGTTTTCCAATTACAAATTACAGTATGTGCATTGACTTGCTGTTTTTCTCTGCGGGTTTGCATTTCTTGAAACAATGTGTATAAACAATACCACACAAAAGATTATCTTAAAGAGCCTGCATCTTTGTCAACATTTGTGTAAACAGAATTGCAAATTCACTGTGTACACACAAGATAAGTCAAAATGCATTGCTGTTAGCAGGGCTCTAGACTAACTTTTTGCACTGGTTGCACTGGTGATCTACCCCTTTTAATAATGAGAGAAAAATAAAGCTACATTTTTCATTTGCATTTTCAGCTTATGACATTTAATTAAACATTTCGAACTATGTAAAAAGCACTAGTTTAACCTACTTTACATTTTTTATTGATGCAACCAAAAATATTTGGTTAAATGATTTTCAAAGATACTTTTGCAGGTACTGCATTAGCCTTTTATAGATGAGCTGTAAACAAATCTACAAATATTATTACAAATGATAATAATAACCATGACAACAATAATAAATAAAATAAAATAATTGCAGCATAAATTCACAACTGCTGCTTACAGCCGGATATTATTGTGAAAGTTTAAGCGCAAACACACCGTAAGCGTTGTTTGAGGTGAGATTTAAATGCTGTAACAGTCTATGCCAATATTAAAAAATTATTCAGTCAGTGTTTTTCGTTTTGTAGCCTAATCAAAATTTGTAATTTAAGTGAAAATATTGAGTGCAGCCCTATTTATTTTTATTATTTTATTTTGTAGGCATATATTTTGTTATTTGTTGTTGTTGTTGGAACGCTGCAGGTGTGTTAAAATTCTGTTGTTCACACATCTTAATAGATCAATGTTTAAAAATGCAATATTTATTGTGTCAGACACAAAATAGACACATTAATTAATGTTTTTTAATTAAATGATAATTTGATGTTATTCTGAATGGTTAACAGTTAATATACGGAAAACACGGTTGTCGATAAGAAAAATTAACCGAAATTAGCATCCCTAGTTTGTGTTTAATGAACCACAGCCAAAGACTTTTTAAAAATGTATTTATTTTTTTTGCCCTTGAATGGCTGGTCGCACCGCTACAAAACATTTTTTAGTCACACCATTGAAAAATTAGGTGCCACCAAATTGATCACGCTCTAGAGCCCTGGTTAGTTCAAAAGTGTTCTTACTAGTAGCCTATTTCCTGGTTTAAACTAGGGCTACAGTTTTGATGAGTAGTTAAAATTGGCAAACTATGGCTGTGTGTGTTGGTGAGAGAGAGAGAGAGCAAAAAAGTATACTGTATGTACTGTGTAATGTAAAATACAATAATTAGTATCAGTATCAGCTGCCGCATTTGATCCTCTGTTGTTGAAAAGTTATGACTGAAAACATGGTCCACAATAGGGGCCCTTATTTCATTAGAAATGTGTCAACATACAGTACTTGGCCTCTTCTATCTATGTTTTTGTTACACTTAAAAAGTTGTCCTTTGTCTATCAGCTTGACAACTGAATGTTCATGAGATGTACGTATGAGAGTACTGATTGATCACTGGTTCATATAATGCTTTACCATTAGTGAAATCCAAATTCACTTGCACAATTCATCAATTGAGTACACATTTATGAAGACAAAAGACTTTTAAAAGTAGAAAATATGCTTGGAAGTTTATGAAAAATTCTACCAAACATTAATGAATATGTTTTGGGAAGCAAGACTATTCAGCTGAAACTTACACACAAACAAATCCTGGGTTGTCATAATAACCCAATGTTATGTTAAATGTGCTCAAATCCTTTTTCTTCTATAAGCGATATGCACACAGACTTTTAATTTTCAGCCAGGCAGCCCAAGGGCTTCTGGTGAACTCTTTCCGTTACAAAATTTTCACGTTTAACCCTTGTGTCGTGTTCATATCCCGTCCCTTACTTTAGTGTTCCCGGTCAAAATTAACCGGTCTGTTTTAACTGCTCTTATATTAGCGCAAAAAACATTTTTCACCACCAAATTTGTATTTAACATTCTTAAGCTGTGAACAATGTCTTAAAGTAGTGTTTAACATGAATTCATAGAATTACACATAAAATAACTGCAGTGAAAAGAAAAATAGGCAGTGAAAATGTATTACAAAACGAACAATAGATGACAGAAATCTAAATACTTTGTTTCGTTACTAATAGACAGCTCCCTAAAATAATGATCTTAGAGTCTGACCAAAGAAATGGATATTTTAATTCATCTGAAGAATTTATCAATCAGCAAAGCACAAACAAAATGTTAAACTTTCCTGTGTACTGAATGCTCGAATTTTCATTCAGTCCTTCAATTGGACTATATTAATGTACTAATATAGGGAATAGTGACTGAGGGTATAGATGGTGAGCATGGACACAGAACTAGCACTATACTTTACTTATACTTTGGTCATTTTTGAGCAAGATGCTAATGGTCTAATCCAATAAAATAATTGATGCTAAGCTAAGCTAAAAGTGCTCCTGCTACACCCAGAGATAGGCTGAAAGAAGATTGGCAGAAAAAAAGAAAGAATGAAGATATGATACATTGTTTTATCAGAAAGTTGATTCACGTTGGAGGATCCAATGCTATCACACAGCAATTCATAGCTTATTGATTTTGTGGCTAATCCGAATGAATTTGTATGATCCATATCATACAATTTAGTACGATTTGCTTATGCCCAATGACTGTTGGGTTTAGGGGTGGGGTTGGGTGCCATGCCCTTTTTAAAAATTGTACATTTTCGTACGACTGAATTTATATGAATTAGCCACTGAACTGACAAAACGTAAAATAGTTACATTTCCTTTTGAGATCAGGCTTGAGGATTGACACATAAGCGTGGAAAAAAGATGTGTACCTGCAAAAGACATTGTTCAGTCTGAAATGTGTGAGTGAGTGAGTGAGTGAGTGAGTGAGTGAGTGAGTGAGTGAGTGAGTGAGTGAGTGAGTGAGTGAGTGAGTTGGGGTGGTGTGTATGGGGATGTGTTCTTTCTAATGGATGAATATAGTCTGGATACTCATTCATTTCCAATGGTGGTCGCTTTTGACTGGGAACACCACAGGTGTAACAGGGTTGATTAAAATACTCAAAATTCAATAAAAGAGGTGATCATCACTTGTATATGATCAAGTGCATAGTGTGAAGGATATCATAGGGCCTTGAGGCAATCAGATGTAAAATACAATATTTATGATTGTTTTAAGTTGTAAATCTGTCAGATTTGACCCGAACACGACAGGAGAGTTAAGATCTGATTTCTGTAGAAATCAGCAATCTTCACTGCCTTTTAGATATACGATATGAGGTGGTTCTCAGATCGGACAAGAAGCACTGCATTAAGCCGAAGTCACACTAGAGTTTGAGCTTGCGAAATTCTGTCGCACGGAGCTGCGAAAAGGGGCGGGATTAAACAAGATGATTAGACATTAAAGAAAGTGAGAGATTGCTCCATATTTTAAATTTCTGTCCAGAGAGGTCATGTTTTGATCCTGGATTGGTCTCACACAGTCAAGTGATGCGATTTCGCATGTCAGAGTTCACCAAGCTTGAACTTTGCACCGCAGCGAAATGCGAAACTTGACGCATGACCCTGCATTCGCGTGCGTATGAATGGAAGTCTATGGAGGGAAAAGTCCAGTGTGACCATGGCTTCAAACTTCATTCCCCCCCGCCATGTCTTTAAAATATGACCGTTTATTTTACCCCAGTATTTTCAATGAAATTTCTGCACTAACCTGTTGCTACTGACGGGCGCTAGTGGTTACAACGATCTTTCATCTCGTTTTATGCTTGAACAGCTAAATGAAAGCTTAAGTTCATTTAACTAAATGTATTGCAATTACATTACAACATCGATGCTGTAAAAACAACCTTGTAAACTTGAAAATTGTCACATTAAGCTTTTACCAGAAGTTTATCGTTGGCTTTAAAACTCTAGCTGTGCATAGAGCCCATTCAATTTAAATGACACTTTTTACCCCAATAATTGTCTTTGTTCATATTAGACCCAATGTTGGATTAAGACAACCCAGAATTTTCATAGTGTAATATATTTTAATTAAAATGATGATGCAGAAAACAGCAGATAATTGTGCATAATTAATTTTCTGAACGTACGAAAGCATTTGCAATTGTCCAAAAAAAAAGCTTTTATGGTGACTAGTGTTGACAAGTTATACTGTATGGGGTTTGAACAAGTTTGGATAAATCAAGTTCTGATCAAAGAAACCAATGCGACTGAAAAAAAAAAAACAGTTTATGATTATGCATTTGCTTTTGTGTAATTAGTTAACATAAAACTATGTAAAGCAAAGTGTAAAAGGGTGTATCTCTAGAATTTCTTGTTAAACCTGATGTCTGTTATGCTGGGAGTGAGTGAGTGAGTGAGTGAGTGACAGACAGAACCAGCTGACATTAGACTTGATAGTTTTGAGATGTAAAACAATCTTGATATATGAGGTTGAATCATGATTGATTGTCCAGTATCACACCATTTAAAACTTAGAATTTAAAATGTAGAATTTCTTACAACCAAAAATAAGTCAAATGTATTTCCGTAGCTATAACTAAAAAGAAAAATCTTTGTAATCTGCTGAAGGCTTTATCAGTCCCTTGCCAAAACAACATCAGCTGCAGTATTTAAACAAGTCAAGACACGTCTCCTGAGAGACAGACAAGACGAAGAACGCCACTCTTGTACATTTAAAAAAGCCTTCCATGAGAGTTTGTAGACAAACAGAGGCATCCGTCCACAAACAGAGAACTAAACATAAGGGCAGATCACCTTCGCACGTCATAAACCAGGGGGGTGGCAACAAACTGAGACAAGGCCTACAAAGGAGCACAATGCACCATTCCAGTAGAGCTACAAGCATTGCTTTACATTTGATTCTGAAAATCTTCTCCATAATGACATGCAACCATGCCAACATTAATCTCTGACTGATACTGTGTTTTCAAAAGGGGGAAAGCTAGAACCTGTTTGACAACGTTTGTGTTAGGAGTTGAACAGATAGAAACCCCAACGCGTGATTCATCATGTTGGTGCAGTTGAAAAAGAAATCAGCTTGGAATCTGTTAAGGGGTGGGTGGTGGGGGTGGTGGTGGGGGGTGTCCTTCCAGCTGAAAATGGCTGTTCGGGTAGAACAATTGGAGGAGGCTGTTCCCATTTAGACACTGTTTAAACACGGAAACTCCTTGTTTTTTCTGTTGCCTGGCTTGCTTTGACCTTGCTGTGCTGTCTGGTTCTTACACAGGATGTTCAGGGTTGGGGGGGGAATGGGTTTCTCTGTGATGTGTTCAGTCACCCTACAGCAACCGGACATTTTCAGAATTAAATTTAGGGTTATTCTAACACTTCATATTATATTCTGTCGCATTTAGAGAGCCCGTTGTCTTCAGCATTCTCGTTTAGCTTTTGAATAGTCTTTGTGTGTCTTTCATTACGGAACATAAAACTTTAAGGACCAAAAATAAGTATTAAAGGCTGTTGGTTTCCCCTCCCCTTCCTTGTAAAGCGAGAGTGTGCCAGAGATTGTGTACATACTTTGTGTGATAAACACACTACTTGTTACTGCTCATTTTAATTTCTGGACACACGCATTCTAACATGGACCAGGTTGCACTGCAATCATCTTAAGATTAACAGCCTGCACTGTAATGAATGCTGGGTACCAGACAATTGATTTGTGTTGGGATAACTTGAAAGAATTAAGTTAAGTTATTAGTTATTACAAATTTAAGTGGGGCAACGCAGTGGCGCAGTAGGTAGTGCTGTTGCCTCACAGCAAGAACGTCGCTGGGTCGCAGGTTCGAACCTCGGCTCGGCTGGGTCAGTTGGCGTTTCTGTGTGGAGTTTGCATGTTCTCCCTGCGTTCGCGTGGGTTTCCTCCGGGTGCTCCGGTTTCCCCCACAGTCCAAAGACATGCAGTACAGGTGAATTGGGTAGGCTAAATTGTCCGTAGTGTATGAGTGTGAATGTGTGTGTGGAAGTTCCCAGAGATGGGTTGCGGCTGGAAGGGCATCCGCTGCGTAAAATCGTGCTGGATAAGTTGGCGGTTCATTCCGCTGTGGCGACCCCGCAAAGGACAAAGCCGACAAGAAAATGAATGAATGAATGAATGAAATCTAAGTGGATTGAACATAAAACAATTAAGTTGTCCCAACGAAATCTCATGAATTGTTTTGTTTCAGTTCATTTTCAATAAGAATGTCCAGATCTGATCACGTGTCCAGGCCAGATCACACGGTTTCAGACTCGTTTGGAATCTGACGTTACCTGCCAATCAGGAGTCGAATATATACAGTATATACACATATATACATATATCCCATTATTTTTTAACACATCTATAGTTATGCGGTGGCACAGAGTTAGATCTCTTTCTTGACTTCACACAGAAACAGCAACTTATGCGGCATGACATCACTTTGTTGCAGAGACACTATTGGTTAAATTCCGGCAAAGTAGAACATGGAAGCAGTTTGAAGCAGAAAGCACGAGTATGCCTGTGGTCATTATAAAGTTGATGACGACAACATTGCCATAGCAAACTGTGAGATTTGTAAACTTGGGATTGCATGCCGGGTATTTTAAATTGAGGTGCTATTTGTTTTTATATTAGACGTTTTATATTTACTGCTGCACAAGTTAAGAATTTATGTTATTTATTACTTGATTGTTCAAGCTACCTCACAGAAGTGCTCTGTTTGTTAACAGAGTTGTTGAATGTTAAAATAAAGTAAATGAAATAAAAAATAAGGAACATCCTGGATCTGTTTCTTCGCTCTTCTTTATTCTTTTTTTATGTATTATAGAAGTATCGGATCGGGTTTTGGTATCAGTAGATACTCAAAATCAAATGACTCTGAGGCAAAAAAACCTGATTGGGACATCCCTTATTTTAAATAAGTAGTTTGAAAAAGCAACTAAAAATATTTTTGAGTGTGCATGAATTGTGATATAAATAAAATGTGATGATTTTCAGCATTTATCATCTTCATTGTGCAGAGTTATCATTTAGATTAACTGCACAATCTTTTACGATGCAACTTTGAGGTTTGATGGTATAAATCTTCATCTATTATTTTCATGGAAAAGAACTATCTGAATTCACCTTTTGTGTTCCCCGAAAAAACAAGAATCATACAGGGTGAACAAATGAATGAATCTTTCTTTTCAAAAGTTAACAAGTTAGTAAATCCCATATGTAGAAATGTTTGCTACTAGTATGATTTTAGGGGTTGGTTCACCCAAAAATGTAAATTCTGTTATTATTTACTCACCCTCGTGTCATTCCAGTTTCCTGAAACCTTCATTCATGTTCACAACACAAATTAGGATGTATTACATGACTTCTGAGTGCTCCCTGATCCTCACTGTCTGTCAAAAACATTCCATGTGACTTCAGTGTTTCAACTGTAATCGTACTAAGCTCCAAGAACACTTTTGTGAACAAATACCAACAGTAAATATGACTTGTTTGACTATATTTTTTCTGCCTCATCAGGTCAAGGTGCACGTTTACTATGGGCAGTATGACGTATTGTCATTAGAGTCAGCAGTGCAACACACAAGAGTCATTAATCCCAGAGTAAACGCATACACTGACCTGACAAGGAAGACATAGACTGACAAAGTCATTTCTACAATTCTTTTGGCACACAAAAGTGTTTTTGGAGCTTTGTATGATTACAGTTGAACCGCTAAAGTCACATGAAATGTTCTGACAATGTTTTTGGCTCCTTTTCCGTACTCTGGACTGAATCCCTCAGGGCTGTTGTCAATGCAGGATGAGGGAGCTCTCGGATTTTATCTAAAATATTTTAATTTGTATTCCGATGATGAATAAGGTCTCAGGGTATAAGAACAACATGAGGCTGAGTAATTAATGACAGAATTTTCAATACTGGGTGAACTAACCCTTTAACCCAAACAACAGTGCCCTCAGAAAGTCATAAGGATTATTCCAAGGTGTGCACATGTCGAAGACCCGAGGCAGAATTAAGATGCTCTTCTGAATGCTGCACCAGCTCTGCGGTAATCCAGTTTTCCTCCACACCCAGACCCAGCAGCCCAGTCACCTCAGGAATGCAGAAAGAGTGCTCTGAATCTTTCTGAAGTCTACACACAGCTAAAATGTCCTCTCACAGGGAATACCTTGATCGTAAACACTGCAAATGGATTTTGCATGCACGCATACGGATTGATTCTTTGTCTTTTTCTTAACAGACTCTACTGAGCACTCGAAGCTTCATATCTGAGACGATAAAAATGATGAGAACCAAAGACTGATTTTCAAGAGTCAGCTTGACATGTGACACTGATTCAAAACAAAACTTCAACCAATAAAACAGATTTGAGCTCATAAAACGACAGAAGAGCTGAGCAAAGCAAGAACAGGAACAGTTCTCACATCACAACCTCAAATAACTTCATTTTGTAAACTGCAACAAGTAGGTACAAGACTGAAAAATCAAATGCAGATGCTGTACTTATCTTGAACAGATTTTTAGGAAAAACCTGCACATAAAATGCAAAGTACCTAAAGACAAAACAAACCCTGCTTACAGTTAAAGTAGTCAAAGTATTCAAAGGTTTACCTGCATAGGCAAGATTGCAGCACCATCTTCTCAACACCTTTGATTCTTTCTCTTCTCGACCAAATTACTTTCGTAGGATCCGTCTCCTTTTGTTTGCTTTAAATCTCTTCTCCTTTCTTGGAAGTTCACACCACTGAATGCCTTAAACAGCTTTCAGTCTTTCGCACAAGCACTTTGACATTCCACCTACAGTACAGCTCAAAGTTCCAGTTCTGACAGTTCTTGCTCAGGGCCAGTGTGTGTGTGTGTGTGTGTGTATGTGGGTGGGTGTGTATACATGCTACAGCTTTGTGCCAGTTTCAGCTTGCCTGCCTCCTCTGTCTGCATTCATTTCCTGTTCCAGCACACACATCACAGCTTCAGAAGCGTGAGACAGTTAGCAACAGGAAGAGAGAGAGAGAAAGAGAAAGAGGTGAAGGTATGGTTTAACTGATTCATTAGGATTTAAAAAAAACTCTAATTATTAACAAAATGTTACTTCACAAAAGCAGTAAAGCATTGCTCTATTAAACACAACAAGAATGATGATGGTCCTTTTTAAATAAGTGCCACAATTGAATGTGCACACAATCTGCATTGTTACCATTTGGTTCAAATTGTGTTCCACAAATCAGGTCACCGGAAAGTTGGTGGGTGAAATCAATTAACAAACCTTCAGATAGGAACACACCACTCACAGGATGCTTAGTTTTAGAAATAGTCTGCCAACATGGAAAAAAAAAAAGTTCTGCTTTTATCTCACATGAGTGCACATTATAGTTATGCTAATCTGTACAGGCTATAAAGAATGTCAATTGTAGAGAGTTTCATCCACTCCTACTGTTAGCCACTGAATGAAAAACATCAGCTCTGGCAAGAATTTCTCCATGCAGTTTCTATGAATAACACCCAGTGGTTGATTCACACCCATTTGGGCTCTGGCGGTTTCTTCCCTCCCTTCCAGTTTGCACAACCTCTGATCACATTTAGACTTTTGGATAAAACTGAACTACTGCTAAATATAATTACTACAAAAATCACAGACTAAACTCTGAGAGGGAAACCAGGAACCAAGAGGTTGGTACTCACCCTTAGATGTGTGTGATCACGACAGCACGCCACACCCCTGCAGAAAAAGAAAAAAGAGAAAAGTATGTTTTCTGGGTGGGGCACATGAAGATTTACTGTTGCCATTGGACTCTGTACTTTCAACGGTGTCCCATTTTGGCAAGCTGGAAAGTGTTGTGTCTTCCTGGAATATAAAAATAATAGAAAACCCAGTTTTAATAGGATACAGAGATGGAGCAGTAGTTCATCGCAAAATAATGTGCTAATTACTCAATTTTATTCAGTAAACAAATTGTTTAAAGTCATGTGAAGTACTCTGTGTCGAATGATAGGGTGAAGTTTTCATTATGGTCATAAACATGTTTGCATTTTTAGTTTTCTCTGCTAAATACATTTGTGTTATATAATATTTAAATGTCATGCTATTTAAAGAAAATCGAACCTAAATTTGCTTAAAGAGCACCTATGATGAAAATCATCTTTTGTAAGCTGTTTGGATAGAACTATCTGTAAGTATAGTGTGTCCACTGTCATGTTGGAGTGACATAAACCCAACAAGTCTCCTTTTCCTGACGTTAAAATAGAACCCAAATCCCAGTGATTTTGAGGCCCACTGCAATGTGATGTAGAAGTGCGATTTTCCCCGCCGACCAAATTGATTGACAGGCGCCATGTTTCTATAATAACATGTACACACATGTTATTAACACAATAAACTGGGATTCAAATATTTGCTACAACTCTGTGATTTTTTTTCTTTTTCCCAACTTTTTTTATAGAAATGTAAAAATTCACACATTTTAGAATATAATTGTACATTTTGACCTAGAGAGAGAGAGAAGTAAACAAGGTTCTAAATGATTGTGACAATTATATTTATATATTTAAAACATTTTGAAATAAAAATAAAACAAAAATACAAAAAAAGAAAAAAACAAATATTAATAATTTCCATATATTCAAGGAGAGAACCCCAAATTTTATACGTTTTTGGAAGAACCCTTCAGTCTAATTTGTTCCAGTTTTATGAATTGAAAAACATCATTAATCCACATGAGCAGGTGGAGCAGATGACTTCCAATGTAGTAGAATACGGTGTCTGGCCAGGAGGGACACAAAAGCCGCAAAATCTGCTTTGTATCATAAACAGTGAACTGACAAAGGAAGTGTACCAAACAGTGCTGTTGTAGATACAGGTACAGAATAAACTCCACCACAAATACATTAAATAAACGTACTTGGTATTTTTTTTACAAATTAGCTGTATTTCAGCTTCATCCGTGTCTGTCTCTATAACTGACTGCTGTTTAACTGACATAACTCATGATAGGAGACACACATGTGGGAACGGTGGGCGCATGGAGAAGCAGCTTATTTGCATTTAAAACCACAAACTACAAAAACAGCTACAGTATACTCAGACACCAAAATAGGCAAATACTGGAGGCTATGATAAATAATTTGATATGGATTTTGAGCTGAAACTTTACAGACACATTCTGGAGACACCAAAGGCTTGTCTTACATCTTGCAAAAGAGGTAAAATAGGTGCCATTTAAAAAAAAATACAGGCAGTTTCTGACGTCTTCATTTGACTACAAAAAGAGTTTTAAAGAGTTTGAGGTTGTCACTTGGTCAATAAGTCAGGTGTGATTTAGTGATGTCTGTGACATACTATTTACAACAAATTTTTATGCAAAAACAAATTCTTTTAAGCCAAGAAATTCCATAATGAAGCATTTTGTCAGTTGTTTTATGGTCTCTGTGTTTCGAAAGGGTGACAATAAATGAGGATAGGATTCAGAGCACACACTATTTCCGACTGTTGAGTGTGTATTATGATGCAATCTGTGTCATAGCTGATGATATCATTTGTGTCATGCAGGAAAGGAATTAGGGTTGTTTTATTGTTGTTGTTGTTGTTGAAAGCTCACTTGAAATATACAAATAACTGTGTAAACTTCATTATAATTTTTTCCTTTTATTCATTTTCCTTCTGCCTAGTCCCTTCATTCATCAGAGTTTGCCACAGCGGAATGAACCGCCAACTTATCCAGCATATGTTTTACACAGCAGATGCTGGATATGCCCTTCCAGCTGCCACCCAGTACTGGGAAACATCCATACACACTCATTTACACACATACACTATGGCCAATTTAGCTTATTCAATTCACCTATAGTGCATGTCTTTGGACTGTGGGGGAAACAACACCTGGAGAAAACCCACGCGAACACAGAGAGAACATGAAAAGTCCACACAGAAATGCCAACTGGCCCAGCCGGAACTCGAACCAGCGACCTTCTTGCTGTGAGGTGACAGTGCTAACCACTGAGCCACCATGTCACCTAACTTCATGATTAATATAATAATTATTCCATTATAATATTTAAATACACGTTATATTCTTATGTTGAAAAGCTCAACTTATTTGGAAAGTGATCAGTGATATATTTGACACTGTCCCTGTCAAGGACTAGTAATATATTCATGTGTCCGGCTTTGTTTCTCCCCACAGTCCTCCCTCTTCCTCATCCTTAGGAAGGAACCCCCCTCTTTCCTGTTCAGCCACATAAAGTTTCCTCTTCTCAAACTATCTAATTTCCTGCCAAGGACTCACATATCCTTTCCTTTAACATAATCTGGATTTGAAGGCAGGTATGTATCAGTGCACGTGTCTGAACTGTGTATATGAGAAATGAAAAGCAGACAGGGGGTTGCTGAACATTTGAACAAGTATGAACCTGCCGCTCTGTAATCTTTATCACTGAATCAAAATTTGTTGTTTATGGTAGAGAGGCATAATATCCTTTGCCATCCTGCAAAAGATCTAACTTTTTTGTTCCCAGGCACGTTTTGCCTCTCGGTATTGATTTTGCCAAGCTCAGTCGTTTTTAAAATTCAGGCAATTCTCAAACATTACCAACCAAATAGTGCATGAAGAATTATTTATCCTACAGTTTCTTATTTTGTCAGTTTATGTATTTTACACTAATAATTTACAGCGGAATCCAAATAGACTAAAATAGATGTTGTGTAACCGCTCACATTTTGAACCAAGCTGAGGTTTCTCTTGAGCACAGCAGGCCTTGTTTTCAAATGTAGCTTAACATGAAGTCGAGAATCTGAGGTTGGGCTGCCACCTATCGATGAAGTTTGATATGGCCTGACGCAAGTGTGTTAATTGCTAATTCTATTTATTTATATAATTCGCTACACTGTTTTTAGTGTGGTCGGAGTTTTACATACAATCAGAATTTTTATTCAAATGAAGTGTACGGTTTCTGTTTAGAGGCTTGTTTGTTTAAGCCTCAGTAATAAAGCTATATAACCCAATCCAGCAGAGAAATATGAATGATTTTCGTTTTTTTCTTGTTAGTGTTTATGTGTAATGTATACCATAACTGTGAATATTCCGTTATTACTTATGTAATAATTACAATTTTTATCTATGTAAAATGTGTAAATGAAATGCATCTGTTTTTAGTCTTACTAGTCTTTTGGTCTTACTTCGTAATTCTCTATTTTTCATAAACTTTTTAATTAAATTATATTGTCCATTTCTTAATCTATGTTTTCTAATTTATCTATATTTAATTATTATTATTTTAATACTTTTACTACATTCAGAGGCACTTCATATATTAGCCTACGTATCTTTGTTATGATACATTATTCATTCATTCATTTTCTTTTCGGCTTAGTCCCTTTATTAATCAGTGGTCGCCACAGCGGAATGAGCCGCCAACTTATCCAGCATATGTTTTACGCCTGGAAGGATGTCATTCCAGCCACAACCCAACACTGGGAAACACCCACACTCATACACTACGGCCAATTTAGCTTATTCAATTCACTATTAAGTCTTTAGACTTTGAGGGAAACTGGAGCACCCGGAGGAAACCCACCCGAACACGGGGAGAACATGCGAACCAGCGACCCTCTTGCTGTGAGGCGATTGTGTTACCCACTGCGCCACCGTGACGCCCTATGATACTATTATATGCCCTGTGAATAATTATTATTATTACTTTTTTTCTTTCTAAATTCAGCATAATAAACAGTGACTGAAATTTTGAAATATTTCCTGGCAGAAAAAGCAAGAGTTTGTTAATTACATTTTTTCTTTACTATTGTTTTTTAAAGACATTTTCCTTACATTTTTTCTTTTTTTTAATGAACGTATTTTTTAGACGTCATACATGAGGCACTAGGTTAATTGCCGCTAATGTAGAGGTTTTTTTATTTTTTATTTTTTTTTAAAGTTTTTATTAGTTCCTTTTAAGAACATACAGAAAAAACTAATAACCGACAGTAAAATAAACTATGAAGTCCAAATAGCAGCATATCGCAAACAATAAACATAAATAGAAATAAATAAAATTGTAAAATACATTGTAATATACAATACAAGGGAGTTAATGGTCAAAAAAATACCTTTTCACAAACTACATAGTTTAAGGGCTTTTTCATGTCGCATAAGCTTTAAAGAATACCATTACAAAATTCTGACAAAAAGATAAATATTTTACAGTTTTAAAATCAGGTATTACATACTTCAATCTTAACCAAACAGAAATGTCATCCCATTAATTTTTTGAAAATTTGCATAAATAAAACATGTTCCAATGACTCAAGATAGCCTACAAACATAGGCTAGCCTACATTCCATATTAAATCTATGTCTGAGGAACTCATTACAAAAATAATATCGTTAGCTAATGTAGAGGTAATGTACAGTCCCAAACGAAAAGATTCTTTGTTCTAACATGATATGGAAAATCGGTTGCATCACGAATGATGAAAGCGCGGTTGTGGAATTGTTGAAAGAATTCTTTGGGAGAGCGCATCGTCACTATGGAAAGTGAAAGTGAAATGCTGAGTATGTAAACAATGCCCTGTTACAATGAGGAATTACCACTCGCAGGAGTGTGTCGTCACATTACACAGCCGGTTGGATGACATAAGGTTACACTTAACAAGAAAGCTGCTCTAAAATACTGTTTAAACTTTACCACGAGCGCAACGATATGGGGGGAAAAACTCATAAAATTTAAAGTATGTAAACATATTAACTTGCAATTGCATTAAGCTAGCCTACAAATTGCTACAAAACATAGCCTAGTTGTTGTATGATGTAATTGCGTCACCTAGCTTGTAGTGCTTATGAAAGTCCCAGATTGTTTCACACATGCCTAAGTACCTCCGTTATCTCATTGATTTCAGCTCAAAAGGAGTAAACAGCTTGTCTAAGGTGTGAAAAGGAACGCCTACCACGACGATGATGATCACGTGCTTATTTCATTTTCTCCTTCTAAAACTTCCAATTGTAATACAGCTGGGCTTCCCGCGCTTTCCACCTGCTTAAGGAATGCAAATTTGGTAGGGATTTTTTGTGAGCACTATATAAAGTCAAGGTCTTGCCATAATTTAGTAGGCTATCCAAGTCGTAGTATTCATATCGTTTGAGTAGTGTCTCTACTGCTGTCAATACATCATAATGAGGGCTGTTTTGTGTTTTCTGTGCCTTATAATTTTCCCGACTTTATTTGTATCCTCTAATCAGGAGAGAAGATCTTTGATTACGACAATAAAGCTTTTGAATGCGCTGGTGAGAGTAATCCTATTTATTTATTTGTCTGTCTGTCTGTCTGTCTGTCTGTCTGTCTGTCTGTATGTCTGTCTGTCTGTCTGTCTGTCTGTCTGTCTGTCTGTCTGTCTGTCTATCTATCTATCTATCTATCTATCTATCTATCTATCTATCTATCTATCTATCTATCTATCTATATGTTTGTCTATCTATCTATCTATATGTTTGTCTATCTATCTATCTATCTATCTATCTATCTATCTATCTATCTATCTATCTATCTATCTATCTATCTATCTATCTATCTATCTAATGTCTACACTGAAAAAAAAATGATACAATGGATTTACTACATTCTATATTTTATACATATTTTATCTATATTTTGCAGTACATTAATATGGTAATAAATGTCCAATTACGAGCTGGAAAAAATGAATCATAGGTCGATGTTAATGGATTTTAATAGCCTATACAGAGAAACGCCCTGAACATTAGCCTAACATTTTTTTTTCCCAAAGGGCCAAAAAGAGTGCATAAACGAGGTGGAAAATGCGACTTCGGCTCGTTTCAGGAATCTTATCAAAAAGGTAAACAATTCAATAAGAACACACATAAATGTTCAATCCTGAGATATCTATGTGTAGTGTTAGTTTAGTTGCAGTCTCACTCAAATACAGCTGCCCGCATAAAACTTGATTTGCCAGTTCAGGTGTGTCGAAAAAGATAATCTGCAACTTCATCAACTATTAACCTCTGCCGGTGTCTGTTATAGCGTGCATGTTGTTTGACAATGACTGTTGTATCTTCTTCATCTGTAAAGAGACAGGAAATACCTGAGGCCCTGAAGATATCATACAACTCCACCTTTGAGATCTTCAAGAAGAAAACAAACACCTGCCACTGGCGCAACGATGCATTCCGAGATCTAATGGAGCACCTCAATAGGCAAATTATTTCCAACACCGTAAGTCACGTCCAATAGTTGTGAATACGTCTTTCGACAATTATAGACTGTAACACAAAGTATTATTAAAACGTAGGCTCCTGTGATGAGCTCTGAACTTGAGACCATGGTCAATGACTTCAAGCTGCTCGACGATTTTCTCATAACACAGGTGAGGGATTCAGTAAGTGATGTGCTCTATGATACCGAAAATCCAGATCTGCACCTATTAACGCTCACTCTTCTTTTCGACAGAAGTTCAGCTGCTGCGCTTGGGAGATTGCACGACATGATGTTTTGGTCGTCATGGACCACTTCAGCAAAAGGAGTGCACATAGAAAGAGACACTATTAATGCATCACATGTAGTTTACCAAATGTTGTCAATATTTTGTTATTACGTTAAATTTATTTATTTATTTATTTATTTATTTTGCACTTCTTTGCTCTTCACCGATGTCAATTTGGTAAAATGAGCAATTGGAGAATGAATGAGCGGATGGATGGATGATTTTCCAATTGATTATTTTTATGCCTACTGTATATTTAAGTTGTCTTTTATGGCAAAAGACATATTCTGTTTAGAAACACGTGTAGAACACGTAATCTAGGCTAAGTCTACACTAAAATGTATGAAATGTATTGTGTTTTAAAGCACTGTTCACCAGGGGCATGTATTTTATTATATGAAGAAATTTTGTTTCCGTGTTGAATGTATCACAAATGTCTAAATGTCTCTGTAACAAATGTGTGGACATATGTGGCCATGTGTGAATTTCCTACCTATAAAACAAAATAAAATCTCAGAAATTGCAATTAACTTGTGTTAATTATATCATTGAGTTAGTTTATTTGTGCAAGTCGGTATATTTTTTTTATTATAGTAAACAAGATTTCTTATCTGTGGGTACATTCTGATTTCGGAAAAGAGACAGCCTTACTTTACTGAGCAAAAATAACCATGTTTGAACAAGAACTACTAAGTTGTCCATGAGAAAGTATATTCAATGCATGTCTGTATAAAATGTTATTTAACTGCCTTTCCGTAATAATTTAAAGAGTGTACAAGATAAAATCATTTAAAGGAAAATATTAATAATAAGAAGGCAAAGGTGGAGTTTTGTTAATGGTTTGATCTCATGCAATATTCGACAGAAAAAGTCAGAGACAATTGTGGTCGAAAGACCTCAATTAGGTATCGATGAGTGATCTATGAAACCTGTAACCCACTCTCACGCATATGTTTTCTCCCCGCATTATTCTAGCTTTCCTTCACTTTTATTAAAATACTTTAAAACAAATGTGTGTTATAAGGACTTCCTAAGTTTGGTTCCATTTCTACAGTCAATACATAATAGGAACGTTGTTCATCGGCACTTTAGGTAAAAGTTAAATTGTCATTTAATTTAAAAAGTGCCATTGCTGATTGGTTATGGATATAAATCTAGTCTACATCTTGCCACGTTTTTACAAAGTAGTGCAAAATTATAAAAAACTGAAAAAGTCCACTAATTCAGTCATTTATTTTTCTTCGGCTTAGCCACTTTATTCATCAGGGGTCGCCACAGCGGAATGAACCGCCAACTTGTTCTGCATATGTTTTACACAGCAGATGCCCTTTCTAATTTAAAATAACAAACGAAATAACATTCACTGTGATGCGAATGTATCACAAATCCAATAGTATTTTATATTGGAAAATTAAAGTTTAGCTTGTTTATTTGTTGGGCAGTGCAAATCTAAGTTTATGGATAACTTTTAGGTCTTTACGACCAGGCCAATATCCTAGATTTATTTTAAATTTACGCACAATCGCATATGATAATAATAACATCATCAATGTAACAAAACTAATTAAATATCAACAACAAATATACTAATTGTAAGTAAAGTTCTTTGGCAAATGAATATCTATTTTTTCGATTTTTTTTAATGATATAATGTCATTATAATGTGATTAAACGGAACTAGGCCTATTTGTTTGATAAAACTGGCACGTCTATCAATTTTAATTATTAGCCTACTTAATATTAAATTAATAACAACATCTAAAACTTAATAGTGTTTTACAACCAAATGCTAGAAATGTAGCGAATTTACAACCGCTGCATGTAAAGTAATAAGAGGAGTAATAAAAATAACCTAATAATAATGTTAAAATGCTTTTTTAGGATAAAAATATTTTTACGACAATATAATATGATTAATAATAATAATAATAATAATAATAATAATAATAATAATAATAATAATAACACAAATAATAATAACTATTATTACCATTATTATTATTATCCAACGCACATAGCCTAATAATTATAACAATAGTGATGATGATCATGATGAAATTATTATTTTGGTAATCCAATGGCCAGTTTTTCTTGCGTAGTGACAAAAGCATTAATGTGAAGTGAAGTGAAAGTGCAATATAATGCAGAAGAAAGTGCGGTGAAATCCAACGAGAGTTGGAGGTTTTCACACGAGATTGCATCAGCACACATGACGTCTAAACAGAAAGTGTTTGGTTCACGCGAACCCGCGGCGGCGTTTGGAAAGGGCAGCTTGAAATACGTTGGAATCAGGTAATCATTTTGACCCGTGTGATTTATTTTGCTTATATTAAGTTATTAATAGCATTATCTGTGTGTTGCAAGTGGTTATTGTTGTGTGCGGATTGAGCTGATGCCTATATGACGGTTGAAACGTAACTACATCAGCCTACATATTTATAATATTACATTATTATCATATTGTTAGGCTACTTCTCTTCTAACATTGCAAAATGAAGTACTTTCAAAATAAAACTTCATAAATTTGAGCATAGAGCCTACTTTTGGGTTATTTTGTATAGTCCTCTATACGCGTTCTTAGGAAGTAGCCTAGCCGATAGAAAGTGAAAGCGGGAAATACCAGCTAGCCTTCTGTTCGTTTTCCCTTTCCCAATACTCCCGAATAAATCTAGCACTCTCCATCATGTCTCTGAAACTTTCTCCTGAGCGACAGAGTAGAAAACTACTTAATACACACAAAGATGAAGACTCAAATGTGGACCTATATATTTGTGATATTTGTTACTCTGCAGAGTCAAAGCTCTGCGTCTACTTGCGAATGGCTTGGCCGATACAGGATAATAACCACGGAATCTCTGAACCTGCTCAAGAATATGGTGAATGCTATCTTATTGCTTATTATATATTGTTTAGAGACTTAACGACAATGCCATTATGTATCGTTGCATTGGTGCGCTTAAAACACAGCTAATTAAGCATATTTGTGGAAGAGATTTATAGTTTTGGCTTACGGTTGTTTGTTTACATGATTTACAAATACTTGGAGTGCAAACGATGCTTTGCTAATGATGGATGATGCGACTCATTCGGTTAGAGTAAATCTTCATGCTATGCCATCATTGCTTCTATCACTTTATTTTTTGTCACAGCAATCTCATTAGTGTTTTAAAATAATTCAGCAGTTTTGATTTGTATGAAAGTATTAGGGAACATTGTCAGATGTGTGCAGATGCACACGGAAATTATGTTTTGCATCTGTGTCTCTTCTTAATTTTCTAAAGAGTCGCATTTTAGAATGAATGCGAAAATAAACGTATTTTTAATCTGTTTTATAGGGTGGAAAATATGCAGATCTAGAGACACCATTTCCAAGCCGCTTGTACACCTTGATAGACAAGTCAAAGGTTTGTAGAGTGTTTGAAAAGACTATGTTATCAAAAAATAAATGAAATCAGAAAGTGTTTATAACCTGAAGAGGCTGGTAAACCTATAAATAATAACATTGCATTGCATTGCCTTGCAGGTGGAGGACCAGGTGAAGTTTCTAGTCCTGACCTTGGATCACATCATCCACCTTATGGATGCCAGGGAGCACATGAACTCAGTGAACTGGGACCAAAACACTGTTGAAGACTTTCTTAACATACTGCACAGGAAATCTTCCGACCTCAAAGAATGTGTAAGTCCTGTGTCAACGTATTTTTGCATGGGGGAAACTTATATCATAATCATTTATGCATTGCATGTAATCCTTGTTGAAGGAATCATCATAAAAACAATACAGCATAAACTTAGTTATTATTCAGCTCGATCATTTAAGCTTACCCCTTTACTCATAGTAAAAACCCTTGAGTGTTACTCTGGATTCTAACAACACTTTTGAATTTTTATGATTTTTATTAATATTATTATTAATAATACTAATCATGATGATAATAATACTAATAAAAAATAATAATAATGTTATTATTATTATATCACAATCAATGTAAATGAAATTACCATATAGTATATGGTTTCTTGCCCAAGAAAGTGTTAAATCATGTAGCATTAATCCTACAAATGTTGAGATTCTGAATAAAAGGCTAAACTTAGTCATTGAATAGATGTGTTTAAATGAGTTTTAGTGACACCTATTGGGGAGTTTGGGTAAATTGTTGAACTTCGCGTTAAAAAAACAGACATATTTTTGTTGCTACAGTATATCTGGTTATTTATTCCCGTTTTCATTTTTATCAGGTGGCAAGATACACAAAGCCAGCACACAAGGAGTCCTACGAGATAAGGATAAAAAGGCACTTCAGGACTTTAAAGAAGATTCTAAAGAAAAAAGTAAGTTTGACTACATATTAAAAGGGCATGTGTTTACACTCTCCAGCTTGTTTTCTTAGGGCCAGTGGTGACATTAGTTTTTTCAAAATCATATATTACATGTTTAGCAGTAATTTCAAAGTGAGTGGTGCTTAAAAGTGCTTTATTTCAAATATGTAAATTGGCTATGGTGAGGTTTTAATATGTTGCTTCATGCACATATATTGCATCATTTTGGAAATCAGCCATACAGGAAAATAGATCTGTGACTGAAATAGGAATTTTGTGCTGTTATTTTGACTGGTTTGGGTCTGTCGTAAATAAACTTACGTTACAATAACATTTTTTTAAGGTGTTAGTATCAGTATGTTACTGTTCAAGGATATATATATATATATATATATATATATATATATATATATATATATATATATATATATATATATATATATATATATATATGTAGCTGTAATCTCGTCACTCTCACTGGCAGAGCTGTGACACTATTGTGACACTGTTGGCTGCTTTGTGTAATTTACTGAATCATTCATTTAAGTGATTCACTCAAAACACATTCATTAAGAATAGAAGCACAAGGCTCTGGCCTTGTTTGCAGCATATTTAATTGGCAATATTGTGTCTAAAATGTATCTCACTCAATATCAACTTCTTTTTGTTGAACTGTTGTATGAAATTAATATCAGATTTGTAAAAGTGCTCAAGAAAATAGCACTCCTAGAGGCATGGCGATGTCACATAACATATTTTTTTAATCCCCATAAAGGCATATTTTTTAAACTTGAAATATAATGTAACAGATTTTTTTGTTAAAATTGCAAAACGTTAAAAGTCAAAGTGACTTAAGGCATCAATAAAGCAACAATTACTGGTATTTCTTCTTAAGCAATAAATATAACACACACACATATATGCAAACCATAACATCTATTTACAAATCATGTGTTATGGTAAAAATGTACTGACATGATAACATAGTATTGTGCAATTAGCGAACGAGCTGATTTAATTGATCCTTTGCCCCATAATCTTAATTTGTGTGAGAAATATGTATTCGATACGTCACCATTTTTCTCAGAAAACATATTTCTATATGTCTATGGGGCTGTTGACTTGACATTTTCACCAGATGTTGATAACAAACCAAAGAAATCCATAAATGCAAAGAAAACAATATTAATTACCTTACAAATTAAGTTATGTGAAATAAAATGAAATGACACAGGAAAAAGTATTGAACACATGAAGAAAGGAAGGTGTGAAAAGGCAGTGAAAGCCCAGACAGCAGCTGAAATCTCTTAGTATTATTCAGCAACCCTCTGCCCTTCCTGATTGTAAATTAATATCTGCTGCTTCAGTCCAACATCTACATTACTAGGATGATGAAGATGAAACCAGAGTGGACATTTCAGCAAGACAATAATTCAAAACACAGCCAAGGATACTCTCGAACGCTTTCAGAGAAAGAAAATCAAGCTGTAGAATGGCCCAGCCAATCACCTGACTTGAATTCAATAGACAATCCAAATTAAAGATCAGATTTTACTGACGAGACCCACAGAACTATCAAGATTATTACACTCTGTCGAAGTCTGTGCAATGAACACCTAAACACCTGAGAAATGCATGACTTTATTCTCCATATGAGCGGCGTCTTTAAGCTCACATCACAAAAAAGCCTTTTATGTAAAGTATTAATTACATTTCAGTAGTTCAGCACTTTCTCCTTGTGTCATTCCATTGTTATACACATAACAATTTTTTCAGATTTTTTCTGTTTTGTTATATTTTTATTGCTTGGGTTTTAACCAAAATCTGCTTCAATTCCATGTCAACAGCTCCTCTAGAAATATTATTCCCAGAGAAAAAAAACATAATTTGTTGAATACTTATTTCCCCCACTGTACATTAAGCTGGTAGAGATCCGGTTACGTGCTTGGGTAGCATACGAAGCATATTGCAATGATGATTTTTCAAATCAGATATAACTTTGTAATATTTGTCATATGTTCTTCCACATAAAATGCACATAGCTAAAGTTGTTCTTTTTGTGTTTTAAGCAATACAGTGCTGAAGCATGGGAGCAAATCCGGAGAGTTGTGAAAAGCCACCTTCAGAGGATGGACATCATCGCAAGCAACGCAAGGGTCAATCCTCGAGTGTAACAGATGATCTGATTTAATGACCAAAAAAAATGTGATCAAAGAAAACTTATTACAAAAAATGCCTTATGAAAAAAAACTCAAAGAAAACTTGAATGTATTTGTGCATTTATGTGTTAGTATTAATACAATCAATGTAGCCTAGAGTTTTGCCTAATGCCTTGTGTCTTAATTTATAGTTTCCTAAGAAAACTTGAAGTAATCCGATAAAGCAAGCTAATTATGTTTCCTACATAAACTTAATCTATTTTGTTTGGGTTGGAAAATACATCATGTGTATATTATGAATTTAACTGTGAAAAAGAGAAATGGTGTGTATTTCAGATCTTGTATTTAATAACCATCAGTCAGGTGTTTTATGATGTACATGCACATATTCCACAGACATGATTGTTTTAGGTATTTCTTAAACTGACTTACAGATTTTGGTGCACAATTTTTATAAGTACAATATTTATTGTTTTCATATTTATTGTTATTTATTTATTTATTTGTTTATTTATATTTGTCATAAAACATATTACTTTGTATTTTCAAATAAAAAAGTTGGACTAAAATGGATTGACTGTTTACTTTACTATACATGGTTGACAGTTTCTTATACTTATTTTATTTCGATTGACTCTTCAAAATGTTGTGGTATTTAAAACATTTACCCATATGGAATCAAAACGTACATTTTGCATTTTAATACTCTTTATATAAATAAATGCTTCATTAAGAGTGTGCAAATGTTTTTGGTAAAACATGTATGCAGCAGCATTTGCCCTTTCTCGAAAGGGGGCGCCAAAATCTACATCCTAGGCGCCAATCAAACTTTTTGTGAAGAAGTGAAACAAATACAACATCCTTTGTATTCCACTTGTAATACAATAGGAATGATTTAAGAAATTTGTAGGAAGTGAATTTTATTTTTTGATTTAATTTCGTTTTTGATGATTTTTGATATTGCGATTAAACATTTTTATGTATTGAGACGTGAGTTTTATTCGTAGGACACATTTATTTTGTTTATACTTGTTTGTATTGAATAGGCTACTTAATACACTGCAAAATTGCTTGGTATGTTTTAACATTTGGTCAAAAATTGACAACCCCAACATTTGGGTAATTTTTAAAATCAAATTCAAATGACATTTTCAACCCAACTTGAAATGCCATTACATTCACAGCGTATTCATAAATGTTAATATTAAAACTATTTTGTTGTCCTTGATTTTGCTATCACATCTGTAAACGCCTTTCAATCAGAGTCACAAAAGTTTCCCATTGCTAACACTGTTAATGTTTTTGAAATAAGGCAAAATTATTACAAATCAAAATATCGACTTTATTATTTATTTTAAATGTAGGACTACTTTATAAATATTCTGTATCATTAACCCAGTCTTAAGTGTCTCGTGAGCTTTTAAAACAGTTCAAGTCGGCCTATTCTGATTTGCCGCATTGTTGCTCTTATAAGGCAAATATTCAGAATTAATATAGAAATAAATTAATTACAAATTTACCTCTGATCGACTCCTTGCTAAAGAAGCATTCCGCCCCAGATTATTGAATTACAGTATTCACAAGTTTTAGGCAAATAAAATTGAAATAAAATAAAAGTGTATACACCACATTTGCTATTTCATTCGGAAATATCTTCTAAAACAGCATATAAACATAATATAAAATAGAAAGAAGTGTAACTGTGTGTGATGTTCCCCACAATAGTGTTTATTTTAAAAACATAAAAATATTAACGTTTTTAAAATAAACATTTTACACTTTACGTTTAATCTAAAGTTTTATTCCCCCACTAGAAAAATCTTTTGTGAAATAAAAAGTTTCTATGGATGTTAAAGGTTCTTTACAGAACCACAGGTCCACCAGTAATGGGGCGAAATGCTTCTATTTAGCAAGGCGTCGATGAGAGGTAAATGGATTTGCATTGTAATGAATTTATTTAGACTATTTATTCTCAACATCAAGTACATTTGCCTTATAACTGAGCGACAATAATACACAACAGAGCGCAAATCGGAATACTTGAATTGTTTTATAAAAGCTCATGAGACACTTAAGACTGGATTAATGATCCTAAAAGTTCATAAATAGACTGAGCGACAATAATACACAACAGAACGGTAAATCAGAATACCTGAATTGTTTTATTAAAGCTCATAAGACACTTAAGACTGGATTAATGATCCTAAAAGTTCATAATACACATTAACTGTTCTTCTTTAGTCTATCCTTTTAGTGTAATGCAACAAGTAGGCCCTGGCCTATATTTTCCATACAAACGTGTCTAGACGAGTCCAATTTTAATTCCTCTTCTTAACTCAAAAATATTTTTGCTGCTTGTTTTAACTATTTATTTAAAATGAGCTGAATCAACTCAGTTTTTGAGTTTTTTGAGGGAGGGGGGCAACTTAACTATTGTATGTTTAATCCACTTAACTTTGTAAAAACCAATAAGTTAACTTAATTCCTTCACGTTGTCCTAACACAAACCGATTGTGTGGAACCCAGCATTTTTGAGTTTTCAACAGTCAGAATATGAGTGAAAATGTTATCAATGAACATGCATTTCAGCAACACAATCTTTACCTCTTTTGTTCTGTTATTTTTTTCCTCAAACAATTGGCTCAGCTATTGTACCGTTTTGTAATTCCATGATGATGCATTCAAATGTTTTTTAGTTTTGTTTTAAATCATCTGGCTCATTTCATTTTCCAGAAATACTTAAAGCAGAGGTCAAATGAACATAAGAGCTAGCCGATTTCACATAAGTGCGCCTCTTACGTCTCACAGTGGTGAAGGTGGAATATTCCTCGTATATTAAATGATGACTATGTGGTTATTAGGGCGCACACTCATTATTAGGTTCAAGTGGAACACGCTGAGTCGGCAGAAATGAATTCATAGAACGCGAGGTGTATAGATGCTGTTGTGGTCGGGTCGTGCGGTAAGTGAACTTTGCACGCGGTGGGTCGTTGGCAGTTTTGTGATGCTCTAATGATGTGGGTAGATCTCAAATGGGTGCTTCGTTTTCCCCATATGTGAAAAAAAAAATCTCCTGTTACTTTTATGAAAGAAAAGAAATCGCTCGTTCATTCATAGAAATACAAGGATTTTCCCAGCAATGAAAAGTGAAAATGTGATGCGGACATTTTACTAGCCTACGCCACCCTTTGGTTTTTCTGATAAAGATTACAGTTTGTTTTGCTATATATTTAATATAATAAAAATGTATAGTGTAATTTAAAATATATTAATTGATAATTAATTTATCATATAAGACGTCGCTTATGCATATTTGAGGCTTATTTTGCACTTTATTTTTTTCTCTCCTACTTTACAGTTTTTTCTTTAAAGCTTACATTTATGGAAACTAACATGGCAATGGTAATATTATGCTATTTAAATAGGCGTATACAATGTCCATTCATATACACCCATAAGTACGTTTATTAATTAAATCGTTTCTCAAAACGAACTTTATAGATCATGATAATAAAAAACGATTAAGAAATCACAGGAATACTGTTCAAAATTAAAGATCTTAGTTGTCAACATTTGATGCTGCACAGTTAGCTCTGCAAGAACAGCATGACCTTGAGGGAGAATTACGTCATGTATCGAAGAAAGTACACGACCATGAGACCAGCTAAAAAAAAACTGATAAAAGTAGCATGCATATTATGTTGAAGAAGTTGTATGAAATGAAACGCACAGAGAAATAAAAAAGTCCATGTCAGCTATAACGGTTTAGTTAACAATTTATTTAACATGCGCCAGACACACCATGATACTAAGATATTGAGTCTCCATATATTATTTTTAATTGGTATGTCTTATCAATATTAAAATGTCTTTGAAGTATAATAATCACGAGGAGGTTGTGAGTGCACCGCCATGGCAATAAATCAAGAGGATAATGAAATACTTTTAGAGAGAGTGAAAGGGAGAAAAGGAAGCAAAACACCTGTGAATAATTAGGTGATAAACTATAAAAAGAAAACCAGAGCTGCATTTGAGATTGTTAGATGAAGGCATCCGCGAAGGAATACTTAATAAAACGATAGATAGATAGATAGATAGATAGATAGATAGATAGATAGATAGATAGATAGATAGATAGATAGATGGATAGATGGATAGATGGATAGATAGATAGATAGATAGATAGATAGATAGATAGATAGATAGATAGATAGATAGATAGAAGACCACATCCTCTTTACCACAGGAGAGGAAAGAAGTGGAGAGCTTAAGAGTTCACTCGTTGTGGTTTGAACAAAAAAAAACTCCATGCTCTTTATTTCCATTCGTCACCAAGTTAGTATAAAATGGATCTTGGGGATCCATGTCTTCAGCAAAATCGACAGATTTTCAAAACGTTTTAACACCGCTTGGGATCAGCTGCTATTTTTACAGCTCTCTTCATTTTAGACAGCTCTACAAAATGGAATTTTGGCAATTCGTTGCGTTCTTATGTCCAGCTCTCTTTTTCGCGCAAATTTGTTCAAAGCCAACAAACTGCATCATGCGAAGGAAACACGTGAAAACAGCTTACAGTCTACTTGAGAATATGGTAAGTTGAGCTTTATTTTCTCTCCCATTTCTTACCTTTACCTGCCTTCTACTGGCTGTACTTAAGCTCTTTTTTCCTTAATTTTAGGGTGGTCTTTTCCCTCGCGAATGCTTGGAAGAAAACGTCAGAATAACGTTTCCGAAATATGCACTGCAATCAAATAACTCTAATCAGGTAAACTAGAAACACATTATTACTACACTGTAAAAAGAATCCTGGTTGCCTCAATTTTTAAGATGAATCAAATAACCTTATGAGTCCGTTGAACTTATATTATGTTAAACTGACTTAAAAGAGATCGCATAACTTATTAAATTAAGTTAGAACATGATTAACTTAGTTTAATAAGTTACAATGAACTAAAAACATATGCTGTCAGGACTAATTCATCATATAATTTTTTACAGTGTACCAATATTAGACTTTATCAGGCATATTACCTCCACTACACATTTCTGAAATTTACTTGACAGAACCTGGATTGATTAAGACTGGGCAGATGTAATAATGATTCAACTTTTATACCTTTAATTTTCCAGAAAACCGGTGTAGCAAAAGCAATGTATAAAATTATGGATCACATTGACTTCCTCTTTGCAAACGACAGTTATCCTGAGTCCTGGAATCAGAGGAAAGTGGATAATTTCCAAAACATCGTTTACCGTTTAACAAAGGAGAACAAATGTGTAAGAGAATAATATATTTGTTCTATAATTTTATATTAATACATGAGCATGCGTGTAATTATGTCATATTTCTCATTTGTGGGTAGATTATGAGGATGAGAGCTCAAGGACCCGTGGATGATTTTCCAGCAAGAGACGATGCTCTGAAATCCTATTTTGATAAACTGGTCACTCTTCTCAGAAATAAGGTAGGTTAATCAGTATGTAAACATGTCTAACAACAAGTGTCTTTTTTTCAAAATTATATAAAATGCTATTTTGTTCTCTCCATCAGGACAACAGTTTCTGCGCATGGGAAGTGGTCCGAAAGGAGCTCCTTAGTGTTCTTAGCGACATCATCCAGCCTAAATTAGTATAGAAAAAGTATAGAGTAGTTTTACCTTATTTATTTATTTATTTATTTATTTATTTATTTATTTATTTATATTTATATTTATTTGGTGCCTTTGTAAACAGAAAAATATGTACAATGAACACTCAATAAAAACGTAAAAACTAAAGTGTTTATCTCTGAGTACACTTTACAAACAGCTAATTGAACCGTATCACAAAAGCTAAAGTTCTGCTGTATCAAATACATGCCTAAAATTAAAGCCTTGATATCCAGACTGCATATTGCGAGTGTGAAATTGGTTAATAAAACAGTTTAAACAAAAGATGATGGTGATTAAAAATTTGCACACCATATTGTGTGTACAAATATCGTTCCAACCAGGTGAAAACTTTGGCGTCTTCAAGGAAAAGTAATGGCGTTTCATTCTTGAATGGAAATTTTTGATTAAATAGCTTTCTTATAAACGAATTGGTTCCTGAATGAATCAAATTAATTGGTTAAGTGAATGATTAAATTGCTAGGGCCTTTCCAAACACCTGCAGTTTGATATTGCAAACTCTGTTTGCAAGTTTTAATAAAGCTTTATTTACACGTTTTGTACAATTGACACTTAAAAATAATAATAATACACTTCTACATCTGTATTTAATATTCTAATGATAAAACTGAATTGTGGTGTTTCTGATTTTGATACAAATTTTTTAAATGTTTTTAGTTGTAATCATACTAATCACAGTATTAATACATTGTTCAACACTACCTGACAAAAGTCTCGTCGCCTATCCAAGTTTTAGGAACAACAAATAATAACTTGACTTCTAGTTGATCATTTGGTATCAGAAGTGGCTAACATTTAAGGCAAAGGCCTCAAGATTATGATTATTTAACAAAATAAAATATGATCATGCCTTGATTTTTAATTAATAAATTAGTACAGTAATGTCTGACTTTGCTTAGACAAATGTCTTGTCACTTAACAGAAATTATGTACAGTATAGAATATAAAGTCATGGTTCAGTGGAAAAAAAAATAAATAAATTGTGTATGACTTCCATGAGCTTGGAGGACTGCATCCATACATCTCTGCAATGACTCAAATAACTTAATAATAAAGTCATCTGGAATGACAAAGAAAGCGTTCTTGCAGGACTTCCAGAGTTCATCAAGATTCTTTGCATCCATCTTCAATGGCTCCTGCTTCAGCTTACCTCAAACATGCTCAATAATGTTCAAGTCTGGTGACTGGGCTGGCCAATTCTGGAGCACCTTGACCTTCTTTGCTTTCAGGAACTTTTATGTGGAGGCTGAAGTACTATATGAGAAGGAGTGCTATTCTGCTCAAGAATTTGCCCTCTCCTGTGGTTTGTAAAGTAATGGGCAGCGCAAATGTCTTGATACCTCAGGCTGTTGATGTTGCCATCCACTGCACATCTTTCGCATGCCCCCTTACTGAATGTAACCCCAAACCATTATTTTTCCTTCACCAATTCTTCTGCTTTATGTATGATGATTGAGATGCAGTTCAACAGATGATTCATCAGAAAAATCTACCTTCTGCCACTTTTCCAAGTGATCCACTAGAAGTCCAGTTATTATTTGTTGCTCTTACAACTGGGATCAATGACAATACTTTTGTCAGGTAGTGTTCCATTTCCAAAAAAAAAAAAAAAAAAAAAAAAAACTTCAAATACGGTTTAAGTTCATTCATTTATTCATTTTCTTGTCGGCTTTGTCCCTTGCGGGGTCGCCACAGCGGAATGAACCGCCAACTTATCCAGCACGATTTTACGCAGCGGATGACCTTCCAGCCGCAACCCATCTCTGGGAACTTCCACACACACATTCACACTCATACACTATGGACAATTTAGCTTACCCAATTCACCTGTACTGCATGTCTTTGGACTGTGGGGGAAACCGGAGCACCCGGAGGAAACCCACGCGAACCCAGGGAGAACATGCAAACTCCACACAGAAACGCCAACTGACCCAGCCCAGCCGAGGTTCGAACCTGCGACCCAGCGACGTTCTTGCTGTGAGGCAACAGCACTACCTACTGCGCCACTGGGTTGCCCCACGGTTTAAGTTGTATTAGTATATTGTGACAGAATTTTCATGTAAAAAACATAATGTAAGCTCCATAATAAATACTGTAGATTAAAGTAAACACTTAGGTATATTTCCAATGAGATTTTCTTTTTATTGTCACTTCTATTAATTCTATTCTTGGTAAAGCAGAAAGTCAGACAGTCAAACACAAGTTGCTGCAGGATGGACAAACAAGGGAGTGTTTCCTCTACATCTATATCCTTCCTTAGCCTTCAAGGTTAGATCTCCAAGCAGACGCTTTTTTCTATACATGACGAGAAAGTCAAAAACACATTTTACTGTATCATACTTCTAAAGTTTGGACCCTCATATTTAGGGTCACGATGACCTTCTAGGTCATGTATAGGCACCTTCGGGTCTCTCTGATTTGCCCCCTAAGCCCAGTTTAGGCTTGCATGAACCCTTGTCCCCCATACATCTTATTCTATAGGCCAAAAACCATATCTCGTTTTGACTTCACAGCTGTTCTAAATAAAGCAGGCACTACACAATGTTCCACAACCATATACATACTAAAGTAATAGTAATTATGTGTTCTTCAAGTGGCCAAGACAATAAGTGTGGGTATTGGAACACGAAGCCAGAACCCAGAATCACTTGTCAAAAACTGAATCTGTAAAAAATGCACCACTAAACGCCATAGACAAACAACCTGTCAGGACAAACAAAAAATCAGCCAAAAAGTCCTCACCCAGACCATGGGAAATTACCACTCACATCTAACCTTCATTTGACATCACAGTGCACATGTAGGTCAAATGTACATGACTGACAGACTGTAGGACTGATCAATTCGCATATTTGACATTTTTAGCATTACCACTAAAACACTATTTGATATTAACAAAAACTATGGATCTATGGTTGTGTTTGATTTTTTGTGCAGTGTGTATGTTAGAATAATGGTGTAAATGTGGTTTTGGCCCATGTGCCACATGCGGGCCACGCATACTTATTTAGTGAACATATCACAGGTCACATATCTCAGTTTGTAATACTCGACTCACAATGGGGGGAATTATGACATGGTTTTTGGTTTAAAAAGCAACCAAAGTGAACTAGATCAGTAACAAAATTTGCCCCAAAAAATGTGAAAACTGCCAGTGCTGCAATTATAAAAAGCCTAAAAAATCTACAGGTTACGTATATAGAGGTTTTGTCAATGTCACAGGTACACTGTAAAAAATATCCGTAAATTTGCAGTTTTGCATATTTTGTGATTCGGGTTTCATTTCCTCCCATTTATTTATGCTTTTGAATTGCATTATGGGACCTTGACCTTTCTTCCAACATTTATTCTTGAAAAGTAAAAAAAAACTGACTTTAATTAACTTTTTTTACATAGTTTAAAGGGATATATTGTCTGGATTGGTGTTGTATATTGTAATACATAAACCTTGTAATAAACTGGCAGTACATTTTGTAGTGATCAGCGGTAAAACCAGGAACTTGTGGAAATTAACTTGTAAAAATAAACTTCCAATATAAACAAATGCTGCAGAGTTAACACTAAACTCTGGCCTTTTCTTAAGCTTATCAGAAAGTGGCAATTGAGACAGTGACCATCTGACCATCTGTTTATCTGAAAGACAAAGGTGTTAAGAGCCCAGAACTTGCAAAACAGCTTCTTGTTCCAATCAACATTCCACTTTATATACCTGTAAATTCAAATGATCATGTATATATTTAATATGCACTGCTTGAAATACTCCACTGTATGAAACTTTGCTTATTAATGTTTATATATGAATGCTTGGGTAAAGATCAACATTACATAGTGATGTTTAGACTCTATATATTGCAAATAATGCCTTGGGTAAAATATATGTGGTTTGGAAAGTAAATTATGCATAGGAAAATATTTAAGACTCTTAAATATAAAAATAGTTAACCTGTGAACAATAACTATGCAAATGCTGGTCACACTAGGGATGTCACCTTCCAGTGACCAACTCACAGGATCATCCAATCACAATGCTGGATTTGAAAGGTGACATCTTTTCATTCCCGCCTTCCAAAGAAAATATTAAAAACATTCTCTCAAAGAGAGAAAAAAGTTCAGAGCAAGAGGATGCGAGGTAGAATCAAGTGTGTGGTGGTATGCGGTTGTAACGGAGGGTGGTACAAAGAAGAGTGGTATCGAGAATGGTGTTGTAACCAAAAGAGTAACTCGGAGGAAACAGAAAGAAAAGTGAAAGAAGGCCTGACACACAAGGCTATCTGAATTGCTCAAAGAGATCAGAACTTTTGCTGCATGTTCCAGCAAGGATTTGGTAATTGGATTCACAGAGCTTTTTTCCAAAGGCGTCTAAAACCATGGCTTCAAGACTACGTGTCCCAGATTTCCAGGAACTCTACGTTCAAGGATAAAGATGTCAGCGTGTCCCCGACATTAGAACCACCACCTCCAGAAATCTTCAGTTCTGCGTGTTCCAGAATCTACAGATTTCTTCTTCTCAAAACTCAAGACAGCCATATCTCCTCGTTCCATGCTTCAAGACCTGCAAGAAGATCCAACCACTGCATCAATGGCAGAAACGTAAATATACCACTTTCCAACCCTTTAAATGAGACATTGTCATAGTGTTTCAGTATAAATTATTCTAATTAATTAGATGTTTATAACTGATATTCATTAATAACAAAACTTCCTCAGTTCTTTGTTATTGTAGAATAAGGTTTACCTTACCTTAACCATATTCATGCCTAATGCCTAAGCACTTCATTTATTGCACATTCAATAATATTAGTTACCCCTGTTTACTCTTTTGTTAATAAATACACATTTATTACAATTGTGTCTTCCTTGTGTTGATAATACAGTAAAAGGCTCTAGGAGTCACACAATCTCGTTATCCTTCCGATTTGGCCAGATAACTCCTCATTTGTATATTTTAATTAACAATATTTTATTGTTAATTATGTTGACAGTCGAAGCTGTCTGGTGCCCCATTTAAAAGGAGTTATTTATCTGTTGTTTCTACATTAGATGGTGCCCCCGCGTGAGGCTAAGATATTAATATTTGATAAATCCAATTATCACTACAATTTTCTGTTATTTTACACAATATATATTATTTCTTATACATTATATTATTTCAAATTACTAAAATGTCAATAAAGTCACTTTGTTCAACTGTAGAGTTGAATTTTCAACATCAAAAGTTGACAGAGCAGAGATCAAGCTCCCATAATGCAATTCAAAACAGTAAATAAACAATAAAAACATTTGTGAATCACAAATTATGGCTAGTCAATCAAATGATCAAGATATGAATTAGACAATAATATATTATTGTCCAACAGTTGTCCAACAAGGTGTACAGGTGCAATTTCGTTCAGTTTGATGATCATGCCTTTGGTCTTGTAGGCCTGCTATATAGTCTTTTTTTTTTTTCCTTGCACACTGACTTGTCAGTAACTCCTACCCCATAAATGTCTGAAGACTGAACTTGCAACAAATTGCCAAGGAGTGGCATACCAAAACAAAATAAATAAATAACCCGTAGAACAGAAATGAACACAGTAACAATTCTTTTAATAAACCATGATTAATTAAGGATATTCACATCATAAATGTACAGTACTTAGCCAAACCACAGACTATAGACTAACCTAGTTTCTGTTCTTGGATTCAGCCAGATCTACTGAAGAAAGCAGCTAGGCTAGTTCACGGCATTATCTTGTTGACTGCAAAGGAGTTTAGAAAATAAATGTACATTTTTCTTTGTATTGTAAATGTCATTAGGTTACAATCTATTGATGATTCTTTGAGGCAAAAATATTATTTTGTTTTAACAAAACAGAGAAGTTCACCTGTGACTCCTTGGGGATTTGACTTTTAATTTCTTGTTTGTTCTGTAGCTTTCGAATTTTATTGACTGTAAAACCTTTAACTACAACTGTGGTGTAAACATAACTGTGTCAGCTGATTCGAATGTTATCACTCGATTGAATGGGTGTTATCAGTGATTATCAGCTGATAGATATGGGCCAGTAGGGGCCTGCTGCACCTACTTGTAGGCTCACTGTAACCATCCATCCACATAGTTAATCAGCTATAGATCACATACGGACAAGTTAACGAGAATTATTTATATTATTTATTAAATTTCCATTTAATTGTATTTTATTAATGTCTACCCCTTAACAACCCTAAACCCAACAGTCACAGTAATGTAAAAACAGATCTGGATCTAGAGTCTTCTCTATTAGTATAGCTGATTAACCATGAAAATTATTGATATTATTTATTAAATTTTCCCATTAATTGTATTTTATTAACCTGTTTAAATTCATGTGTGTGTGTGTGTGTGTGTACACATTTCATCTTAAGCTCTTCCTTTGCTACCAGTTCACCATTGTCAATTTCTCTCTCTAAAACAAGTAACAGGTAAACAATGGCAACTGGCAATTTAAAAAAAAACTAGGAGACTACAGTTATATTGAGATATTTGCAAAGAACAAAAATGGCAAATAAAAAACATATATGAAACAGTAGAGGTTAAAAAGTCTTCAGTTATACATGTGAGCACAGTGCATGTCATGTGGTAACTATACAATACAACAAATTTGCATTTGCTCTAGACACAAAAACAGGATGTTAGTTTGCAAGGTTCAAACACAGGATATGTGGTTAAAGAATGATCGCTAATATTCACATCTCATATAGCATTATGTCTGCTAAAATTAGAAATAGCCTTTGCTGGAACAAAAAAGTTGCATAGATGCACAAAAGTAGAAAAGGTCACATCAATGTATAAAACCAAAGTTTAGAGACAGAAAGAGAACGTCTGTGATTAAAAAAAAACAGCTCATCGTTTACTGAATATTTTCAGATTTACATGAATATTTTCCCGTTTTTTTAAGGCATTTGTTATTGAACTGCATTTATCACTTTAATCTAATTCACTGTAGCATATTTCATGATAACACAAGACTGTGAGAGCTGACTGTATGAAAAACATTTTTTATTAATCAATAATTACAAAAACGTTGTAAAAATGTAACAAAACATACAAAACATCCAAATGAATGAATACTGTGGTGGTTCAGATGTAATTTTTTTTTTTTTGAAGCTGTGAACTGTCCAGTGCTGAATGTAAATGGCAATGTAACAAAATTGCAATGCAAGTCAAAAGTGAAAGTAACAGTTTTTTTCTAACACAGTGATCCTGTTTAAAAAGTGAATACACTTATTTCAACAATCAATCAGTCACTGAATCAATCAGTCAGTCATCCAATAAATAAATAAATAAATAAATAAATAACATTTAAAATACTATAGAACTCATAACATAATGTCCGAGTTGTTTTTTATTATGAACTCAAGGGTGCGGAGAATCTCACTTCTCACGATTTCCCAAGCACAGTAACTGGAATTCTGCATGGAAAAATTAGATTTAGCATTACAATGTTTATTACATGAATTTAAGATGTAACACAAGTGAAATGACTGTCATTGTACACAAAACATACCTTTTCTTTCAGAGTTGAGGATATAGTGTCAAAGTAAACCTTGAGCGAAGCCTCTCTGCTGGGAAAATCCTGAGCCACTTCAGTCTTGTTCATGATCTGTATTTGCAAAGAAATAAAAAATATGAATTAATTAATGCAGAAGGGAATTAAAAGTCATAAATGTCTAATCTATAGATAAATCTATACATATTAAACTGCGAATACTGGATTCTAATGAGTTAATAATGATTGATTATTGAAACATGAACATTATGCATTACAAGATTAGTAATTTCAAGTAGAAGAAAACATCACACAGGAATTCTAGGATGTACTATAGTATTCTATACTGTTTTACTATAAACGGGCAAATGAAATATAGCTCGAGAAAGCAGAACAAGGTAGCCTACTTGTAAACCTGTCTATGCTATTTTAGCATACTGTAGCAGTGTGTGTCAATTTTTTTAAAGTGTTATTTGAACTGAAGGAGAATGTAGGTAAAAAGTAAGACTCTTACGCATGCGCTGTATTTAATCTGCCGATATACGACGCCTCTGAAGTCATCCAGTTTCTCTGCATTCCACTGGTCCGGATCACCGAAGCTCTCAAACACTGCATCTATGTTCTGGAGCGTCTGATAAACAGCTTTTTCAACACCAGTAACCTTCAAATATAATTTAATTAAAGAGTAAACGTAGAGTAACAAAACAACAAAAGTGAGGCAAATGTAAACTTAATTGTGTGGTCTTATAATTCTGTATAGGCTATTCAGTTTGTCCTAAGGGGCAAAAATGAAATGCCTTCATAACATGAATTTTTTTTCTCTAATTTTGGGGTCATTAAAAAAATAGTCATGAAAATTAAAGCAAATATACAATTGAAGTCAGAATTATTAGCCGCCTTGAATTTTTTGTCCCTGTTTATTTTTTTTCCCCAAATTTCTGTTTAACGAAGAGAAGATTCTTTCAACACATTTCTAAACATAATAGTTTTAATAACTCATTTCTAATCACTGATTTATTTTATCTTTGCCATGATGACAGTAAATAATATTTGACTAGATATTTTTCAAGACACTTCTATACAGCTTAAAGTGACATTTAAAGGCTTAACTAGGTTAATTAGGTTAACTGGGCAGGTTAGGGTATTTAGGCAAGTTATTGTATAACAGTGGTTTGATCTGTAAACTATTGAAAAAAAAATTAGCTGAAAGGGGCTAATAATTTTGACCTTAAAATGGCTTTTAAAAACTTAATAGCTGCTTTTATTCTAGCCGAAATAAAACAAATAAGACTTTCTCCAGAAGAAAAAATATTATCAGACATACTGTGAAAATTTCTTTGCTCTGTTAAACATCATATGGGAAATATTTAAAAAAGAAAAAAAATCATAGGGGGGCTAATAATTCTGACTTATGGTAGTCGTCATTTGAAGTAAATTAAAAAAAAAATCTAAATTGCCAAAAAAGAAAAGAATGGTTATTGTTCAGTAGCTTTAGGACAACTGACAAAAAAGTTTCAATCCACTTTAAATGTTGACTGCTCTCTCTCTCTCTCTCTCTCTCTGTATATATAATGTAAGATCTGTGTCTAAATGATCACCAGGACTCATTGCCCTCTCTGCAAATTATCAATCATATCTATCAGAGAGAGAGAGAGAGAGAGAGAGAGAGAGAGAGAGAGAGAGAGTGCTCAGCATATAGGAGTACACTCCATTTTGAAAATGAATATTTTCTCAGTGAATATGGGTAATATATATTGGTGCATTTTTTAATGCAAAATTATTTATTAAAATAATATTTTAGTCACAGAACATCTTTAGAAATGGAATGATAATACATTTAAATTCATGCAAAATATTGCAAAAAAAACAAACAAACAAAAAAACATGACAAACTTTTTTGTTTCTCTTCATTTTTGCTTTTTTTGCTTGGGCTATTAATTTTTGTAACATTATCATACAAGTTACTTTGTTAGATTAGCTCCAGATTTAGCCTCAGTACTGACTTAACTAATGCACAAATATAATTTTGTAAAGCATCCTATAGAAAATATAAATTTAAATGAGAGATTTGTGGGGGGTGTACTCGCTGAGCACTATATGTTAAAAAGGTGCTCTGGTAATTTTTGACCCATAGATCAACAGCTGTGTTAAAGATTTTACCTGATCCTCGTTATACTCGAACACATTTTGCGGGAATAGTATGGAAACGCGGTCGTCCAGGCACTGCATAGGGAAAAGCCCTCCCTAAAACAAGATTATATTCGTTATACGACCTAACACGTATTGAATATGCAATTAAATATTCGTTACATAAAATAATAAAACTGATAATTATCTGCGATAATTCTCACCGCAGTCTCCAGAAGTGTATAGGTCCTCTTCATTAAGTTTTTCTGAAGATTACAGTTTGTTGGCAATGACCAAACCTGCACAAAGCAGAAAAAGGTGCACAGCCAGGCCACACGTTGAAGGTCCATTCTGACAGATGCCTGTACAGAATCAGAAATTAGTATGATGCAAACTATACATAACCAGTTTAATTATAAGCCAATAATCTGACTGCTTACCTCGTTGAAATGTTGAGTATCCTTCAAAACTTGATTGTCGTTATGTGATGGATTCGATGTATCTGAAGTTTATATACTGTATTTTGTGAACAAATCGAAAAGGCGTGATTTCGCATTAGTTCTTTCATCTTGAAGAGAAAGAGGGGATTTTTTTTTCTCGAGCGCTTGAACGTCTTGCGCGGAGTTTTCGAATTCGTTTATCGTTCATTCAAGAGAATCTCAGATACAAACCGATTTCCCCTGAACGCAAGCTAACAGAATATGTCTTGCTAGAGTAACAACTTTCGCGTTTTAATTAATCTGTGTGGTATCTAAGAGCCCAGGGTGCAAACAAATCCCAATAAAAAAAAATACATTCCACTGAATATGAATAAATGATGGCAGATGAGTAGTATTTTGAGCAAAAAACACCGTGCATGACTAACGTCGTGGCATGTTGATGCATGATTTTGTTGGTGAACTATTTGTTGTTCTTTTATAGTTATTATTTTTGCTTTATTAAGTGGTAGGCTTAGTCACAGATGAGCTGTTCAAACACAATTCAGACAAATCCAACTTCACAATTAATTCACTAAACTTTAAAAGTCCTGATACTGCAATTCGCCTAATTATGGCTTATATTTGCAGTGCCTTAGGATAATATGAATCACACATTTATTTAAATTACAGTAAACAAAAAGAGGGTGAGATTTGAAATAAGTTGCATTGAATCTGAAAGTTTAAGCACAGAGCATGTTCACAACACTATATAACTGACATAATTAACGACCACAGATACTTATGGTCAGTATGCCTAACGACCACAGATAACTATGGTCAGTATGCAAAACGACCACAGATACTTTTTCTGGCATTGGGTTTAAGATTCATGCCTCTGATTTTGATCTTGGTCTGTGGTTTTTAACCAGACCATATTCACTGATGCTTATCTGAAGCTTATTCAGTTCACTATTTAACTTACAAAATAACATCTGTGTTGATCTTAGACGTCCTTTTACACCAATGTTTATTGTGAGAATTATAAGCATAAATATTTTAAATGAACATTTGTATTAAAATATATAACAATTACTTGATGTTTTAGTAAGAATTTATAGTTTAAACGACAATGACGTTTCAAACAACAAGTCTTAATAACATCTCTTTGTATTCAATATTTTCTTTGAAAAGAAAAAAGAATGACAGAAAGAGAAATGAGTGCCCACAACTGGGATTTGCCCAAGATTGTCTGTGTGTGTGTTTAAATCTTTGTGCGCGTGGCACTTGTGGTTGTGGTTTAATGTGCAAGAAAAAGTTATCGTTATCCTACATATGTTTCTAGTGAAATACTGCTATTTCAGCCTCGTGGGTATATGGAGAGACCCACTGGCATCATACCAAGGAAAGTGAAAATGAGCACAGGGAAGTGAAAGTGTGTGAGCCATGCAAGCTCAGTGATCGTCACTCCCAAAGAATTAAAAATAGAGCTGAAGGGTGGAGGGAAGAGAAATCAAGCACTGAACTGGTGTCTGCCAAGCGCCTCAGGGAGACAAACAACAGGAGATGAACAGACACAATCAGACATTCCTACATCTGAGTAAGCTTCTCAACACACTCATCCACATGTGTTGATGACTCAGACCAATTAATAGGTTATTAGGTTTTGCACAAGTCAAACAAATTTCAACAGGTATACTTTTAATATAAACTTATTTTCTTTAATCTTATTTTCAGAGCAAATTATACTGCTTTCATTTGATAACTTAATGGGTGCGATCATTATGATTTAAAAAATATTTTAAAAGACTCATTCTTTTTAAAAACTTTTATATAATCTTTAAATTCTGAACCAACTGCAAGCGTGAAGAAACAGTCTGAGAAGACATAAAAGAACATTACAATAGCCCAAAGGAGAAAAAACAAAAGCATTAATGACATTCTGTAGGGCTGCGTCTCAAAACCAGCACCCTAGCTCCTGAGGTTGTTCATCAGCAGATCGTGTGCATGAATTCAGGCACTGGTAGGAACAGTAATGACCTTGGTTCACTACATATTGGGACACATCGAGTATGAAATGAGAATTACCTCATTGTAAATTATCAAAACTGAAGTTTTCTTTCTTTAGCACCTTTAACACAACTCAAGGTTGACCCAAAGTGCAGTACAATCAAAGTTAAATTACACACAAACTAAAAGATAGTAAAATACAGGTGAAACATCATGTGGAAAATACTGTAAAGCGACTGAAAATAATAAAAATAGTGAGGATCTCACAGAGATTGGAAGATTAGGCTATTGGCCAGTATTAATCACCACTGCCGCATGAGCCAAATTCTGGGATTTAGATGAAGATCATTTCTGAATAATACGAAGGTGCTTGATTATGTAGAGATTTTTTAATTAATAAATAAAACATTTTGAAAAACATTCTAGATTCTATTGGCAGTCAACGAAGCAAGAACAGGATGATTTTACCCATCCCACCACCACATTTGGACAAATCATCTCGAGTCACATTGAAAAATACATATTTTATAGCATAATGAACTGTAACTGTCGATGCATGATAGACTGAATGGGAATAATTTGTTCAAAATCACAGGGGAATGGCTGATTTTTGCTTGGATTCGCAAATGAAAAACTAGATTTAACCACATCACAAATGTGCATCTCGAAGAACAAATTGCATCTAAATATAACAGGTTTTTTTTTGCAGTGGGAGTGATTTGAGGAGAGATTAAACCAAGATTAAAAAGATCTAAAAAAAAAAAATTATCATTGAATCACAATTTTAGATCAAACAGCTCATAGACTGAACATGGACCTAAATAAGCAGCATGAATGAGAGCATTTATCTGTAGTGCTTTTATAATTTGTTTCTACTTGAGTTTTTGTTCTCCATCCTAAATATTTTTTTCTTGCCACTGTTGCCCATGGCTTAATGAGATGATTTTTGCAAGTACTGCCACCTAGTGGCAATTAGGTTGAGAAGCAAGGATTCAAGATTTGTTACAATCTCATTCATTCATTTTCTTTTCGGCTTAGTCGAAAGAATGAACCGCCAACTTATCCAGCACGTTTTACGCAGCGGATGCCCTTCCAGCCGCAACCCATCTCTGGGAAACATCCATACACACTCACTCATACACTACGGACAACTAGGCCTACCCAATTCACCTGTACAGCATGTCTTTGGACTGTGGGGGAAACCGGAGTTCCTGGAGAAAACCCACGCAAATGCAGGGAGAACATGCAAACTCCACACAGTAACGTCAACTGACACAGCCGAGGCTCGAACCAGCGACCTTTTTTACAATCTAAAACTGAAAAATAACGATGAAAAAAAATAAAATAATAATAATACATATCATATTAATAATAAAAGAACCAGGATTTTTATAGTTAACTGAAATTTGCTGATTTATTTCTGCAAGTTTCAAAGGAAATATGTAATCTGGTGTATTAACTAATTAAATATTTATAATAAAACTATACTGACATCACAATAAGACAAAATAAAGGCAACAGATGAATGAGTATTAAAACTGCAAATAAAACAAATTCCAACATTAAGTGAAATAATATAAAATATATAAAATCTTAACGTAGTTTTATTTCAGCTAGTTTCCAAGGAAATATTTGCTTCCATTCAGCTCAATTTCATGTATTAATAACTCCACAAATAAGCCAAAAAAACTATACACCCATAAAAAAAGCTAATAGTCAACAATTAATACATAATTACAGAGTTTTAAAAAATTGTATATATTTTATTTTATTAAAATAAGAATTAAGTCACACATCAAGTAAAATGGAAGAAAAGTCTTAATAATCTTACTGATTATTTTTTTAAGTCTAGATTTTAAGGAAATATTTCTCACTTTAATTTAGTTTAAACTGATGGATATTTTTCAAATAAATAAAACTATAATAAAACTAATTGAATAGAAAAAACACAAAAAAACTAAAATTATATAAAAAATAAATAACTAATAATTTAAACTATTCATATAACAGCAGCAAACAAAAGCAATAAACAGAAAAAGCAATAAAAGCACAAAAAAGAGACATATATGATCATGATGTAATACTATATTGACATTTAATTAAAAATATATATTCATCCAAATAATATTCGAAATCAAATATCATAACACACAAAGTGTATTTTAATTAGTACATACTAAAACATACTTTAGGTATTCTAATGTAGTGCCCATTTCCAAAGTACACCAAACACATAGAGACAGACCATAATAATTAAGCTTGAACTTCCCTAAAATCCTTCTGAAATGACATTCTTGGCTAAAAATGTGAGCAGACCTTTAAAACCCCAGCCTGTGGCCTTGGTTTTACAGCCACATAAAAAAACAAAGAATCACTTTAGAAACAGAGAAGAGGAAGCTGAGGTCAGATGAACTGAAATTGAGAGGATTACCATAAAACACGACCATAATCCTGCACACCTATGGCATTGTGGTCAATACTAAACATTAAAGAGAATCCATGTCCTGTTTTCAGTGGTCACTTATCTGGAAAACATTGGTGTGTTGAGTGGGTGTCAATGAGGAAGGTCCTCTGTGAGGTCCCATAGGAAATCCTCCTCCGCATTACTGTCAGCACCTTTAATCTCAGTCCAGGAGATGTCATTTACCTGCCAAATAAAGTAGTTGATAAAGTGCACAGATTGGCTGTTGCTAAACCACTGACCAAGTGGAGACTGCTTCAAGATGCTTCAAAATGTTTACGAATCTTTAGTTTCGAATCAGTTGTTCGGAGCATGCATTATATCAGTGAACAGGGGTTCGTTACTGTTTCGAAACATTTAGAAAATTCAATGATTCTCCGATGTGTAATATCAATATAAATTCACTTTTATCATGCGGGTGTACTAAGAACGCTGCCTAGTTTGTGAATCACTGAACAAATTTCATAGTTTTTACCTGATCTCGAATCAGTTTTACTAGTTTGTAGACATCTATGGAGACATTTGTCAACCAAAGGAATACTATTATTTAATGGTCTCTTGTCCTTTTTAGCAAAGCACACAAATTAACTAACAATATAGACCTTTTTCGTGTGTTGCTTTTTTTGTTAAAACTTCCGTTTAGAATTGTCATCAGCAAGAGCAGCATTTCCCAACTGGTAATTCCCTATCCTAAAGTGGGTGTCAACACCGTTTTGAGTGGGTTGTGGAGCTGAGTGGGTTGTGGGTTTTGTGATGCACAACTTTGATTTTAAAAGATTTGTGTTAAAGCCATTATCCACACTATTAGGCAAATGCCTAATATTTAATTACATTAGATGATCACCTAAGTGCATCTGATTCAATTGAACATTTGTAGTGTGTTTGAAAAACATTATTTTAACCCATGTTTTGTCTGTTTATTCGTTTATTTAGTTTTGAAGCTTTGCTTATTTCATCAGTACCTTATAGCAATGGTTGATACTAGTCTTGACCCTGGAAAATAACACCATGAACTGATTTCAATAGACTAAATTAGATTATAATTAGCTGGGTATGGGTAAGGTAAATGATGACTGAACTGTATAGTTTACTCCTCTATTTATCGCCACTGTAGGTTAATATGAGCAAAAAAAGGCTGTGAAACAAATGTATTTGCTTCACTTTTTGATCTTTTGTTCAAAATATTATTACAGACAAATTTAAGTATTTAAGTAAAAAAAAAAAAAAAAAATCACAGATGGAAATTTGCAGAAGTTAGTTGAGTCTTGATGTCAGAAAGTCTTGAAAAATCCAATCTGACGTCACTGACATCACCACAAATAGTTTGAAACTCTCCAACAAAAACAAACTCAAGCATCTTTTTTGCTAATTTTTTGAGTCAACGACTGAAAGGTTAAACAATAAGGATTTTGCAGCCTTTGTTTACTCATATTTAGAGACAGCATTACTGAAGGGCTCTGCAAAATAAATATAACAGATCGTTGACTTGAATGTTCAAAGAGCTTCAAGGAACACATACTTTTATGACTCCTTCTGAGTTTTCTTCAGGAAGGATCTCATCTGGGTCGAACTTGATTTCAATTGCTACTTTCCCATTATCTGTGGGACAATAATTACATGACATGAATGTTATCAGAGGTATGTTGTTTAACACTTGTGAAGAATGCTGGGGATACTTACCCAGGATTAGGAGCAGCACTTTTTCAAACGCAACCTCCACAGCTTTGTTTTTGGCTCGTTTCATTAGTGCCCCCCTTTTTCTCAGCTTTTCCTCTGGATCTACAAGATTTTTACAGATGTTATGAAGTCTTATGCTGTAGTTTTTGTTAAGCCACATTATTATTTACCTTTTTATTTGTTGCTGTGTTTTCTTTATTATTCACTGTAAGTGCTTCAGTTGACACTACCTATACTTTTGAAAGAAAAATAATTGTTTTTGTCTTTTTTTTTTTTACTGTAATTTACCATAAAATTAATAAATAAAACATTTTAAAGAAGAGTCCCAACATGCTTCCCATTAAAAATAAATACATTTGCTTTTATACACTCACTGGGCATTTTATTAGGTACAGCTGTCCAACTGCTTGTTAATGCAAATTTCTAATCAGCCAACCACATGGCAGCAACTCAACACATTTAGGCCTGTGTACATGGTCAAGACGATCTGCTGCAGTTCAAACAGAGCATCGGATGGGGAAGAATGTTGTATCAACGGTTCAAGCACGTGCTGCTGATGATGTGACAATAAAAGTGATTTGGTGGTGTAATGGTGTGGGGGATATTTTCTTGGCACACTTTGATCCCATTAGTAACAACTGAACATTGTGTCAACACCACAGCCTACCTGAGTATTGTTGTTAACCATGTCCATGCCTTTATAACCACAGTGTACCCATCTTCTGATGGCTACTTCCAGTAGAAAAACGCACCACATCATAAAGCGTGAATCATCTCAGACTGGTTTCTTGAACATGACAATGAGTTCACTGTACTCAAATGGCCTCCACAATCACCAGAACTTAATCCAATAGAGCACCTTTGGGATGTGGTGGAACGGGAGATTCGCACCATTGGTTTTGCAGCCAACAAATCTGCAGCAACTGCATGAAGCTATCATGTCAATATGGACCAAGATTTTTGAGAAATATTTCCAGTACCTTGTTGAATCTATGCCATGTAAGATTCTGAAGGCAAAAGGCGGTCCAACCGGGTACTAGTAAGGTGTACCTAATAAAGTGGCCGGTGAGTATATATGTAGAAAGCATATAAAGTTCAAGTGCCTATTTTATGTATAAATATAGCAGGCATTTATAAATATATGTATATGAAAATAAACCATCAAAATAAGAAAGAAATATCATTCCATTGGCATCAGGCATATATTTAAAAATTTATTTATTTTTTAAATAAAGTTTAAGATATGAAATATAAGAAATGTATTGGACATATATAACAATAAACTTCTAGAAATAATTAATAAAAAACATTTTGAGCCTCAAACTACATATATTTACCTTTGTTCTACACCTCATCATGACTCATGATGCTTTGCATGAAGTGTGGGAATAACATCTGTTAAACTGTAAACAGTGGATTCAGGTACAGAAATGGCCACAGTGAGCTGCAACTGTAACTGTAACTGTGTGAGCTGTAACTAAAAAAACTCAATAAAAATTATTTATCAATTATATAATTAATGTGTTAAATATTACTCTCCTATATGGAACAATAAGAGATTAATATCGAAGAACAAAACATTGTAAACTCGAACACTGGTCTTGACACGAACCATCTTCTTGATAGTAAATTTACATATAAATAACAGATTAAAAGGTAAGCATACCTCTCTGAGTTTTTACTACAATCGTGGATTATTTGTCATGCAACTTTGTTATTGGAAATTATGTTTTACTTATTTTTAATGAATGCTTCTAAAACTGGAAGTACAACCCATGATTTAAAATGCAGTATGCAGGTACATTTTCTTTCTTTCTTTCTTTCTTTCTTTCTTTCTTTCTTTCTTTCTTTCTTTCTTTCTTTCTTTCTTTCTTTCTTTCTTTCTTTCTTTCTTTCTTTCTTTCTTTCTTTCTTTCTTTCTTTCTTTCTTTCTTTCTTTCTTTCTTTCTCTTTAATGCCATATCATCAGCATTGACTATATTTATGGCAAAACCTATACTAAATATACAATATGCAACATGCAATCATATCGGTTTCTTAATAATCATTCATTATACAAAAATGCGGTGTGTTGACTTTCATAGAAAGAAATTGTGTGTGTGTGTGTTAGTGAGATTTATTGAATTGGAGTTTGTGTATGTATCAGAGGAAAATCTGTCACAGTATTAGTGCATTAGTTCTTGCTTTGTTGTCATTGAAAATCTGACCTCGACCTGTTAACTGACTACTCTGCTGTTTTGCCCTTTTTGGATTTGTTCGCTGAGTGTAAATATTTGTGCATAGTAAGTAGGGGGCTTGACACCATTTTCTTGTGTACCTTCTTTTATGTATTGTTTTTGTGGACAAGGGAGGTAATAAAGTGTATTTTCTTTTATTTCCCTTTGTTGTAAATAGGGAAGTTAGAGGGAATTTGAATTTAGATTGTTTTGTTTATTATTTTGGCCTGGTCAGCTCCTGAAGTTGGAAAAACAGAACAAATTTTGTTTGAGAAAATCATTGTGAAAATAAAATCTCGATATATTTCTAAAGTGACATTGTGTGTGCAGTCTTCCCTTTCATGTTTGGTCCTTACCCCTAGACGGGCGTAATAATAGAAATAACACTGAAATGAGTCATTTACAATATTTTACCTAAATTAATGATAAATATTCTAAAATTCCTCCAGAAGACACCTTTTAAAACATTTCCCTTAAAATAGGAAATAGGTAAATAATCAAACTCACCCTGATCACCGTCAAGGACCTCCTCTGCCACACCGACTCCCTGACAGCTCACACCATGATGTGGGAAGCTCAATTCCATTATGCAGCCATATTTTAAAAGCACGCCCTGGTTGCCCGTTTCTTCTTGGCACCCAGCATCCGCGCAGTTTGAGAGATCCTTCAACTGTTTAAATAATAATAAAAATAGGTTTGTGAACTGTCCTGAATATATGCACACTTAGCCTAAAATAAAGTCTATTCAACGCTTACGGTGACAATGCGAGTAGTCCAGCCGCCGAAGCCCAGATAGTGATTGGCAAGGTTGTGACATTTGGATAGGCTGAGAGGTTTACTGCTATAGAAGGTTAGATTCTGCTTTGTGCTCAGTCGGACCTAAGGAGTTGGTTGAAAGATAATTACAAAAAAGATATTAAATTAAAAATTCTATCCCTCACATTATAGCTTTATTAGTCGCTATAATGAGTTAACCCTTGTGCACTGTTCAAATTTACTACCTTTTGTTATGTTAGGAATGAAAACATACACTGAATTAAACTGCTTTAAAAATGCATCAGATTTTTTACATTTTTATTTTCCATAAATCTGTTAATTAACCTCAGTTCTGATCAAAACTAAATGTTTTTTAAATTACAGTATTTTAACTCTTTAATTGCCAAGTTCACAAATGGTATCACTGATTTGGTGAAAAGAAACATAAAAAATGACGTATTTTCAACAGAACAAGTAATTGTGGACTGGATTCATTTTAACTTTTGTAACAGTCTTGGACATGTGAATGATTAGTAACAACATTGGCTTCGATGCATTGTTAGATTTTCATTTTTTCTTCCTAATTTACTGTTGGTGGCTGTTTTGCCCCATTGACTTCCATTATAACCACTTTTGTTTTTGTTTACTCCATGTAATTCTGAGAGCTGAGATGCATAATTTGATTTTCTCAGACACATAAAGGTAAGTGCACAAAGGTCACTCTCACAGTCACAGACACACACTTTAATTTGCTGATATACTCCATATAAATTCCAGAAATTAAGCTTCTTCTTTTTTTGCACAGGCCTATCTAAAGGGTTAATGGTGCCAACTGATGATCAACAGTAAAAATTACTAATTTTACCTCTTTCCAACAGGGCAAACCACTAACAATCAAAAATGCAATATTATAGGGTGTCATGGTTTTGTAATAAAAAATGTGGTCATAATGGAAGTCAATGGGGCAGAAACAGCCACCAACAGTAAATTAGGGAGAATAAAATGAAAATCAATCAAAAACAATGCATCAAAGGCAATGTTGTTTCACATATCCAAGACTTTAATAAAAGGTAAAAATAAATCCAGTAAACAATTACTTTTTATATTGAAAATACGTCATTTTGTGTATTTTATTCACCTAATCAATGACATCATTTGTGAATTTGGCAATTAAAGTTAAAATCCTGTAATTTTCTAAGCAATCTAGTAGTTTTGATCAGAACTGAGGTTGATTAAGAGATGTATGCAAAAAGATTTGAAAAAAATATATATTTATCTGATGCATTTTTACAGCTGTTTAATTTAGTGGATATTTTCATCCCCGAAATAACAAAATGTAGTAATTGAGTTTTTTTTCAAAATATGTTTCAAAATAAAATTTGTCACCGAAATTAGTTCTGCTAGATGAAACAGAAAATGTTATGGCCAAATTAAGATTCAAAATCCCTCCAGAGAGGATGAAAACATCCCCAACAGTACATAAGGGTTTAGCTACCTTTAAAGGAGAGCTCTGGAAAAGACACTGTTTATCAGTGGCCCGCTGTGCTTTAGATGCCTGTGCTGATGAGTAAAACTTCACCAAGGCGTAAAACCCAGGTTCAGCCACCGTGGCATTGGGACACACTTTCAGCAGGTAAAGATCTCCAAATGCTGAATACACGCTCCACAGGGACTCCTGAAAGTTGTACAGTGAGAAAAACTTAATATCTGAAGTAATTAAGTGAAACAATTGGGCACATTTATGCTATTACTGAAGACTTTGCAATAAACTACCTAAATATCCAAATCTGAGATACTTTGGGGAATTCAATTATTCATTCATTCATTCATTTTCTTTTCGGATTAGTCCCTTTATTAATCAGGGGTCGCCACAGCGGAATGAACCGCTAACTAATCCAGCATATGTTTTACGCAACGGATGCTCTTTCAGCTGCAACCCATCACTGAGAAAACTTTGGGGAATCGTTATTTTTAAAAAAATCATTTGTAAATGATTGCAACGACGATTGTAAACTTTTTGCAACAATTATACAAAACCAGTCATGATGAACAGAGCAGGTGACTGAATAATAGTCATTCAACAGGTAATAATATAATATAATATAATATAACTTACATAAATATAGGCCTCTGTAAATGTAGGCTGGATGTCCCAGATAAAAATAGTTTTGTTGTTTTCGAGTGGGACTTTGAACTCAATTATATCGACCTCAATATCCATCGAGATATTGCCTTTTAAATGAAGCTACCACTTGACCACAGAGTGTGGTTAAATAATTAAACGTTTGGTTGGATTTAAAAAGCTGTTTAACGTATGATAACCAGCAATCTACTCGTCTTCACGGCTCTCCTCTACAACTTCCGTAAACAGAATCGCATTTCGCGCACTTTAGACGTCATGCCACGTGACGCGCTGTGATTGTATCAGTAGGACAAAAAAACAGGAGTACTATAAATCAGAATTTTCACATTTTTTAGAACATGCGAACATTCTAAATTCTAAAATAGTTAAAAATAGTAGAGAACAGCGTTTATAAACGTTTTTAAAAATGTAATCTTCGTTCACTTTGGAATATAATGACTTCCAAATTTACGTTTAAAACAATAATGCTTGAAAGGTCAGGTAGGTGCTATGAAAGAGACATTATATAATTGTAATGTAAATTTATTATTGTATTTATTATCAAATGTAAATTTAATTGATTTAATCTAGATCGTTGTAGTGCTTCAATTTTTTTATATGGCAATGATTCAGTTTGGTTTGCTGTGAGGTTTTTTGGTACCTTTTCACTGATATATTTCTTTTACCATCACTCCTGATGAAAACTACCAATGTTTAATTGATTTGGGGGGAAATTACCCTTTAAATTACAATGTGTTTAGATTATGTCACTGTTGTTTTGTTTATAAAAAATAAATAACAAATAAAATGGATTACTTTCTATATACCCAAGGTGTAGATATTGTTAATACATACAAATTACACCAAACGGGTTATACAAAACAGAAGACACATTGGATGCATTTGAAAACTTTAATAGATACAGTTTGAGAAGAACAGGATGAGCTAATAATGAGGGAATAATCAGACAATGTTTTCATTCACACATTTGGGAGTGAACCCTTTGAACACTGATCTTTAACCATTTTAGATATAATATATACCAAAGCACAATATTAGCACTTTGACTAAAGTCAATTTTGGCACATTTAAGTAAATATCGCCAAAAATTGCTTAGCACCACTGTGAATAAGATTCAAACATTAAATAAGAATCAATATTTGTGTTTTTAAGAAACATGTTCAAACGATTAGTATCCTCCCCAATAAGAAGAATAAATACAATAGTGGTAGGCATAAGGTTTAAATATGGGAGGGAAATAAAGCACAGATCCAGCTATGCCTGTTTGGCGTTTTCTGCATATATAGGACCAGATCATAGTAACTTTAGGCTTTGAGAATGTAAACTGGTCTTAGATTTGAAGAGAACGCTTTACAGGCTTTCACTAGCAATACATTGACGCCCTCTACAGGGTACAGTTGGAATCCAGGGATCTCCTGCAATTCGCAACCCTCAGGTAAGTTTCCACCTTGTGCATGTCCTTCTTGAAGCAGGCCAGCAGGCGAAAGCTCTCTCTGAGGTTGCTCTCCCCTACGGTCAGGTAGAAATCTTCAAAAGGCAGCGGCAGGGAGTCGTTGTCATCCATATTTGGCTGTCCATCGAGACATCCCTGTGCAAATCAAATGCCTTTAATCTCATTGGAAATACTCCAAAGTTTAATAGATTTAAAATTTAAATCCTTGTAAAAAAAATAAATAAATAAAATAAAAATAAAAATAATAATAATAATAATGTGTGTGTGTTTATATATATATATATAATAATAATAATAATAATAATAATTTTGTCCTTAAAATTGTTGTTAAAAAATTAAAAACTGCTTTTATTCTAGCCGAAATAAAACAAATAAGACTTTCTCCAGAAGAAAAAATATTATCAGACATACTGTGAAAATACTGTGAAAACAAATCCTTGCTCTGTTGAACATCATTTGGGAAATATTTAAAAAAGAAATAAAATTCAAAGGGGGGCTAATAATTCTGACTTCAACTGTATATATATATATATATATATATATATATATATATATATATATATATATATATATATATATATATATATATATATATATATATATATATATATATATATATATATATATATATATATATATATACAAGGGTTTAAAAACATGTGTTAATGCTTTATAATTTAAGAACCACACCAACCAGTTATGAGGTGTATTGCATAGCTTTTGGGTGCACTTTAACTGGTTATCTATACAACATTATAATTAATTAAGTTTTCCTCACGGAATATGTTATAAACAGTAATGATGAGTTGAATTGATGCAAACAGAAGGGTTTAACAATCAAGTTGTTAAAAATATATTTCCACTAAGAAGAAAAAGAATATGGATGTAGAAAAGCCTTATAGAAATAGAGCTCAACTATTAGCTACATTTTTTTCAGTAGCTTGACAGTAGCTTTTATGATACAATGTAGCTATTCCAGTAGCTAGCTACATTTTATTTTATTGCTACATTTGTTGCACTTTGACTCTTGACAACCTGAGAATCTTGAAAGCTGTGTAATAGAACATTAGGGAAGAGCAGGGAACAAAGTAACACTTTTTGGTTTTGGCCAAATAATGAACAACGTAATGGGGTTAGACAAACCATATCTTTTTAACAAACCCACACAAGCCTCTCCTCCAAATGAGCAATGAAAGTATGATCGCCAGACCTATGGTTTCTGTGCAGTATTGCCAAAAGTGCCAGGAGTAAAAATGTTACTATTTACCGCACCTGTGGGGTAAGTTGTAACAGACAGAGAGTTGTAACATGATTAAAAAGTCAGATTTCACACAATTAATTTAAATTCAGTTTACTTTAAATAGTATATTTCCTCAGTACTTAACTAATTTTTTTACAGCATGTTCATTTATTTATCTATTGGATAAACACATTTGTATTTATTTGCATTATTAGCAATACAATAATTTTTTTTCTATTTAAAAATATTTTCTATTAAAAACATTTTTAATATAAAAAGTTCTCAACATTACACTCAAGATTCAACAATTATTTTGTTAGTTTAATTGGTGTCCAACAGTGTGTGGCTTATTTGTAACACCCTGTTACAACTAACCCCGTTATGTCGTGTTTTCCTAAAAACTGGCTAGCAGTCACTGTGTTTTTTTTACATCTTTTAAAATGGTTCCATCTTTAGCCTAGAAAACAGTAATCACAACAATATAATTTCACTAACATACTTTTACATATTTTTTAAAATACTTAAAAAATACTTTTATGTTGCAAAAATGGTTTCTCCTGTGTTTCTCAGCAAAATTTTGTCAAACTTTTAAAATAATTGGCAGGAAGACGACTGTGGTGAAAACCTCGGAAGCATACCATGGTTAACCCCGAGCAAATGTCTTAAAACTCTGTGTTACATTTTACCCTGTATTACGTTGTGCTCTGCCCTCCCTTAAACTTTGAAATTATAATTCAGTTTTAAGTACCAAATATTTAACTTAAAACGAACGATTATGTACGCTTTTGTAATTGTGTGAAATAAAAAAGAGATTTGGTGTAACTAGCTACTTTTTGGAAGTACCTTGTAATGTAGCTACTTTTTATTTATTCATTTATAAGTGTAGTTTAACAGTAGCTTAACTACTTTTCGTGACAAGTTTTAGCTTATCAACCTACAGTTACAGCAGTTTCAACACTGAAAAGGGCCAATCACCAATTGGTAAAGTCAGTTCAGCACCCATTTAAAAAAAAAAGCATTTATGAATAAATATGTGCATTAGCCCGAAATACAGTATATGATTTTATAAAGCACATTTAAATAATTTAAGTCAGATTTACATTATTCCATATATTATTTAATTGCGAGTTCTTAGTTTGTATTCCCCACTGAAACAGAAAGGTAGCTGTCCTGAGGTGATGCAGATATGGACGCAGTGAGTGACCAGACTCTCCTTGAAAGCAACTTTAATGCTAGTATTTGGAGAAAAAAATTTTTTTCAAGTAATTGATTACTAAAATGATGAATTGTTTTGCAATGTTCAAAACATTGGCAACTTAGAAATGCTCACCCTCTAGTGATGACATGACAGTGACATTATTTGGCAGTTTGAACAAATCAAAACAAATCAGCTTTGAGCAAAAAGTGAGCTTGTAGCCTACGCCTCACCTTGATGAGCACGCTGATACCCATTTTCAGGTCCGCCAGTTTCTCAGTGATCTGGTTGGGGTTTCCAATGGTCAGGCTGTTTGAGATGGTAGAGCTCAAGGTCTGGCTGGGAAACTCCCAGGATTCAATGAGGCGGAAAGAGATACGAAGCAGCTTCAACATCTGAAGAAAGAGAAGATAACATTCAAGGCTTTCACGTTATTGGGCATTTTATGATATTTATGCTGCCCATAATTGGTCTTCCCAAACTAGGCAATATGTGATAGTGTACGATAGTGTATTTACAATTGTTCTATCATTAAAAAGGAAATCCATTTAAAATACTTCATAAATCCTTTATATTGTTAATCGTGAATTGATTGTTTTGACACATTTTTTTCACGTTTTGCATTTTCAACTTGTTGTTAGTAAAAAGAGGTAAAAATTTATATAAATGTTTTACATTTAATTGTGTAAAAATGGCAAAAAGATTGATTATAGGCCAGCATACATGTGCTCTAATGTTGCATTCTGTTTACATGCTTGTTTATATGGCCACACTTTATTTTAAGGTACAATCAACAAACTGTGACCGTAGCTCAACAAGTCCTAATTTTATTACCATCAGGTTGATGATATTGTATCCCCGGATGTGTAAGCAATAGTTCAAAATGATCATGTTTCCCTCAACCAATACTCTTAGTGGTAGTTCATGGTCAGTAAACTGGATATATACTGAGATTAGTGGTACCCTGGTTTTACAAATCATCTATTTATATAAACCTCCCTGTTGGTCTACTGCAAATTAAATCTCCAAATAAAGGATAAATAGGGTAAACTAACTAACTATCTAACTAGTTAAGAATTTTCTGTAGAATCTACAGTAACTTACTGAAATATGTTTGCCAGTTACTTACTGTAAATCAATTACACCGAAATACTGTATATACGTTTTACAGCACAATTTATTTTGCTTTATATGTATTTATAGAATTTTATGTATATCTTTACTGTGAAATATACAGTAATTCTCACGATGCGACTTTAAAATACAGTAACATACTGCATGACTTTCCTACAATAAAATACAGTTTATATTACAGTTAAACACTGTGCAATTTATAAAAAATGTTAACAATGTAACTAACTAAATAATTTGCAGATTATTAATAGTTATTAAGGCAGTACTAGGGTTTAGGTATTGGGTAGGATTAGGGTTGTAGAATAAGATCATGTAAAATATGTACTTTAAAAGTACTAATAAACAGCAACATATTAATAATAGGCAGGTTATAAGCCACTAGTTAATAGTGAGAATTAATGCTTAAACCAAAGTGTAACCATTTTTTATGATTTATCATTTGTTCAACAATTGTATATTTTCTTTAATGAAGCACATTGTTAACTCACAGAGCTCTTCTGCGTTTCATCTTTTCCAGTCGGCGTCTCGATGGAGTCAGAGTTGCAGAACGACAGAGGGAAGATTTTACTCAACTGTCTGCGTTCCTCGGGCATAAGACCTTCCTCCTGTATAACAAATAGCAAATTGTACATAATAGTATGTTTAACTCACTTAAAACTCCAAATTTCAAATATGAAATTTTAATTATAAACTAATTTTTAAAGCGACTGCTCATATTTGCTTAACGTGACAGGGTGTATCAACTAGTCGTGAAGAGATGCGAATGAAACCCTTACAAAGTCGTTAATCATTTTTGCAGCCAGCTGGTGCAGGTGTTGCACACGGATGACTGCGTTGTTGAAGAGCCGCTGGTTTTCGGAGGCTTTGCCCTGATTTACCAGCAAACTAACCACCACCAACTGCAACAGCACCAATGCTAGTGGAAAACACAAAGATTAACCAATGCAATCAAGATCAAACCATAATAAATTCATTCATCAAAACACGATTCAGTAAATTATTTCACAATTTACAGTAAATTAGTTTAACTGTAAAATAAAAAGCATGAAATCACATATAATTGTCAGTCGTATATTACAAATAAATAGCAACATTATAGACATACCTCTAGCCATTTCGTTCAGGGTAGACAAACTCGTTCTTGGTTGGTAAATGTTTGTTTTTCTGGCTCAGGTGTACCGATATTTATATGTGACATGAACGTGTTTTAGATTCATCGTATCCAGAAACATGAGATTTTTCCATGGGAGCTTTACATTAATATGCATTGTGTATTTAGACACCATAGAATAGTGTTGTGGTTCCGGTCATTTATGTGTATGGCTATTTCCATGACTCCAGGATGATGTTGGCACTACACTTGCTGCCTTACATTTTTTTTAGCGTGGATTTTTAGTTGGATCAAATTAACTTTTTAAGTCATCTCAGTGAACATCAGTCAAACTGACAAAAAATATTATGTTAAACTTTATATAACTTAAAATAAATAGTTGAAACCTACTAAACTTATTAAAATAAGTTATATAAACATACAAAGATTTGTTGTCATGAGCTTTTATTGTATATTTTTGCAGAAAAGTAAAAGAGCATTGTTTTATTGACTGAATATGATTGAAAATGTTTGTTTTATTTAAAAAAAAAAGATTCAGTAATGATTAATGATTAAGTTAATTTAATGGTTTTTACAAATTTAAGTGGGTGGAACATAAAACAATTAAGTTGTCCACCCAAAAAAACTGAATAATTGTGTTGTTTCAACTCATTTTAAATAGGTAGACTGTAAAAAATGAGGAGTAGGGTTTACTTGAAACAAACATGGAAACTTTTTTCACTCAGAAAAGGCTAGTAAATCTTCAAAGCTTTGCCAAGTAAAAGACTAACCCTAATTATTAGTACATTTAATCAGAAATGTTAAGTTCAGTTTACTTGGGAATTCCAAGTAAATTTTATTGGCTTTTTGTTTGTAAATTTTAAGTTGTACCTTTAAATATATTACAAATTATAGATTTATTTTTATTTAATATTCCTAGTTATCTTATTTAGTTATCCTGAGCAAACTATATATCAAAATGTTGAATAAAATATTATTTCAAATAATATGTGATGCATTGCAACTGTTTCTTAATTAAAAACACTGCCATTCCATTTCAATTTGAGTTAAACTTTACATTAAACCTAATTAAAAAAGTCCCCTCAGACAGAATGATATCTACATTGGCATCTTCCTCCCCTGTAGTACTGCCCAGTACAATAATCTGCACAACCATTGGTGAAGCAGTCTTTAAGCAGGTCTCTCGACATCCTGACAAATAAACAATAAGTGCAAAGTGATTAAAATACTGTACAGTTAGCTGCAATGTTATCTCTTGCTTTATGATATAATAGACTGTATTGATGTTAAGACCTGTGGTCTGTTGCATAAAGTGATTAAAGTTATTAAAAGTTAGCTAAAAGTTAAAATTTTCGGGGAATAAAAATACTAACATGTCTTTAACACTTAAAGAACCTTACATATCCAAAGTAAAAACTAATTTAGGCATTGGTAGTCTTCAATGAGCTCCTGATATGATTCTCCCAGGTAGGAAAGCAGACAGCAGATCACAGCATCTCACTTGTCTTCAACTTGCTGATTAAAATAAAAATAAATTTCTGTGGACATTTATCATTTAAACACGCAGCAAAAGTCTGTTAAAACCTAAATATTATATACATTTTTAAAATATGAAACACTCTAAAAAATAAGTCATTGGTAAATCTTGATATACTGTCATGACACACATTTCTATCTAAATTATATTATGTCAACTTTAAGTCTGAAAAAATTATTCAAAGATGATTCCTTGTATTTACTTAATGGCTGTAAACCATTTATTTGGGCTAAATTTAAACAAATTAAGTTGAACATTACTAAATTTAATTTATATAAGTTATCGCATACCTGTACAAATTGTTTGCAACAATTTTGCAGACATCATTTTTTTCAGTGTAAAAGCACCATTCATTTTCACTCAAAAATTATTTTTGTTGCTAATTTGTATAAACAACTTATTTAAAATGAGCTGAAACAACACAATTCTCAAGTTTTTGTTGGGACAACTTAATTGTTTTATGTTTAATCTACTTAAGTTTGTAAAAACTAATAGGTTAACTTAATTCCTTCATGTTGACCCAACCCAAATTGATTGTATGGAGCCCAGCATTTTCACAGTGTATGCATATAGGTCATTGACGTAATAATAAGTCAACTAATTTAGTGCATATTAACTTTTTCATCTCTCAAAAGCTTCTTTATAACAGAAAAAAACATATAGGCCCAGTTTCACAAACAGGGCTTAGATTAAGCCAGGACTAGGCCTCAGTTAAATTAAGCTATTTAAGCCAAATTTATAAAAATGGCCTTAGAAAATATATATTACTGGTGTGCACCTGGAAAAAGGAAATGACACTGATGTATTTTAAGACATCTCACTGCAAGTTATTTTGAGTTGAGACAGCTCAAACATGCAATTTAATCTTGACTAGCCTTAAACCTTGTTTGTGAAACCGGGGGATAGACTGTTAAAATTTACTCGTAGGAAATAAATATTTCTCATTTAACGTTTTCTGAAATCACTTTAAAAACCTTCACTCAAAAATGACATCTGCTGTTTTTGTCAAACTACTTATTTAAATTGAGCTGAAACAACACCATTCTTGTGGTACAGTACATCTTAAGTTTTATGTTCAAACCACTTAAATTTGTAAAAACTAATAGGTTAACTCAATTCCTTCATGTTGACGCAACACAAATCCATTGTGTGGAACCCAGAATGTTTTACAGTGTTGAAGCAGCATGATCAGATCCCTTTTTATCTGAATGACCTTGTGAATTTACTCCTTAAAATCCAATCAATTATAAACACCTAATTTTGACATCCAGAATGTTCTCTTAACTTGCTCAAATTTACGTTTTCAGTTAAAACTTAACAGCTGCTTAAATTATACTTACTGTTTTTATCTGTAAAATGCGACTCATTCTAGAATTGTAGGTGCATTTCAGGCATTTTTAATTCATTCATTCATTTTCTTTTCGGCTTAGTCCCTTTATTAATCCGCGGTCGCCACAGTGGATTGAACCGCCAACTTATCCAGCACATGTTTTACGCAGTGGATACCCTTCCAGCTGCAACCCATCACTGGTAAACATCCATACACACTCATTCCCACACATACACTACGAACTATTTTAGTCTACCCAATTCACCTACACCACATATCTTGGGACTTGTGGGGGAAACCGGAGCACCTGGAGGAAACCCGCAGGAGCACAGAAATGCCAAGTGACCAAGCCGAGGCTCGAACCAGCAACCTTCTTGCTGTGAGGCAAACGTGCTACCCACTGCGCCACCATGCAGCCCCACATTTTTAATTCATTTTCCATAAATTGGAATGATATACAAATTTATAATTATTAGTGAAAATTAATTTACACATTATTAGTGTAAATTAATGCAAATGCTTTAAAGCAATAGAGAGCATTTGATTTGGTTACTAATTGTTGTTTAATTGATTGTTGAACTTTTAAAACTACAAGCAAAGGTGACAATAACAGAGTTGACACTGATAAGATGCTAATCTCAAACCAGATACCGCATGGCATGTCTAAGGCATAATTTTATGCATTTTCCTCATATTATTGTTTTTAAAACCGCATGTGAAATTTCACAATAACAGAGTTGACATATAATTAATATATTATTGTTTTATTCTAAACATTTTGCACAAACTAATGATAGAAGAACAAATGAAATGCCTCAGTGCCTTCCAGAGTTTCGCCAGAGGAAGTGACATCACTTGGAGCAAGTCACTTGCTTTATCTATCAGTATTTTGTCAGTTGACCAGAATGTACACTGTAAGTAATGCTAGGTTTCATGTAATTCCTTCATGTTGTTTCAACACAAATTAAGTTCACTTAGTTATTTTTACAAATTTAAGTGGATTGAACATAAACTATTGAGTTGTCCCCCCAAAAAACTCAAGAATTGTGTTTATTTTGCTAATTTTAAAGAAGTAGTTTGAACAAACAACAAAAGTATTTTTTGTGCAGAGAAAATGATGCAGTCCCAATACAAGATGATTAAACTAACTTAATAAAAAAAACAAATACAAATAGTAAAGATTTATGTCGGATTTAAGATTTAACAAGCATCAAAAAATCTTATTTCATGTCTAATATTTATTTAATTATTTATTTTAGAGTAATTACTCATTTTGATATAAATAAATAATATAAAAAGTTAAATTATGTTGAGTTATTTAATTCTGAAAATGTTTAACCACTGATTTTAGATAGATTTTGTTGTATTTATTTGTCATTGACATCACGAATCACGTTAATCAACAGAAATTATAACGATAAACAGGTTAGTGCTGGCACAAATGTTTCATGTAATGTCTATGTAATGAGAAGACATGTGTAATGGTATCATGTTCACCCGAAAGGACACGTTTTCAATAATTATGAGAGGACATCAGGTCATACGTGTTTGTTGTCACTGTGGGATGTGGGGGGATTTTCCTATTCAGAGGTGTCTAATATTCAGCAGTCTTGGGCTTGTGAAATGTCAGTGTGACATGAATAGTTTAATCCCTTTCACGGAAAAACAGAGCACAGTCTGTTTACCTGATGCTCAGAGCTGCTGTCACTTCAGGTTATGCCATTATAAGAGTAGCGCTGTGTTCTGTAACAGTTAAAGCTAAATAATGAATTAGATACAAAACATTACACCAATACTACCTGTACAGAACGTGGTGAATGGTACCATGTTTACTACATAAAAGTATATATTTAAGTTATAATGGAGGTAATAAATAATTGATCCCACATTATAATAAGATTTTATTAGCTAATGTATATACCAACCTGAACTAAGAATGAACAGTACTTGTACAGCATTTGTTAATTATAGTTCAACATTTATTAATGCATTATTAACATCCAAATGTATGCTTGTTAACATTAGATAATGCACTGTGAACAACTGTATTTTTTATTCACTAATGTTAAGTAACATGAACAAATACTGTAATACAGGTAAATGTTTTGTTCATTGATTGTTCATGTTACACTCTCAGAAATAAAGGTACGCGAGTTGTCACTGGGGTTGTACAACTTGTTCAACTACAATTTGTTCAAAAGGTACAAATTTGTACCTAAAAGGTCCATATTAATACCTCAAGGATACATATTCGTACCTAAAAAGTACAAAAGTGTTCCTCTTAAAATTTGTAGGTACTAATATATACTTTTGAGGTACCAATGTGGACCCTTCAAGTACAAATGTGGACCTTTTGAAAAGGTACCACCCCAGTGACAGCTCCTGTACCTTTATTTCTGAGAGTGTAGTAAATGCGTTAACTAGCATACAACCTTATTGTAAACTGTTACCAAATAACGTATTATAATTTATATATTCAGCATTGTGACTTCATTCTCATACAGTTTACATTTCAAGAACCTAAGAAATGAAGGTAATTAATAATATGTTAAAGTATTCACTTAAATCATAGTGCATGATTAATTTTATTTCACTGCATTTGGGTCAATGATGAAACGTTCTTCCTTAAAAATGTCTATCATATTATTATGTTTGTGTTTAACATGTGTATATCTTATGTTTATATGTATGGATATACTTTCTGTTAGTTATTTGTTTTGACTGCGTGTTATTTGAAGGATGGCATGGACTTGGGTGGGCTGGGGGGGGGGGGGGGGGGGGGGGGTTAAGGAGTGGATATTGTTTTGTTTATTGGAAAGAAAATTTTAAAGATGCTGTGACCACTCACATGTAAAATCAATAAAAATGTAATCACAAATAAAAGTCTATCGTGCAATTTTAATATTATATACATGCACTAAAATGTATTTCGATGTGTAATTTGGAGTAAAAAGGTTTACATAACATAAAAGATTGATGCAAAATTTAAGTCATTTGATGATATTTTAGGATTCATTTTAAGGCTCAAAATACTATTTTTTGTCATTTTAAATTTTCAAGTTTTATTTGTCTGCAAGGAGTTCTTAATTATTCATCCAACTATTCCAGCATATGTTTTACACAGCGGATGCACTTCCAGCCGCAACCCAGCACTAGGAAACACCCATACACTCTCACATTCACACACCCACACACACTCGTACACTATGGCAAATTGTTTACCCATTTGACCTATACGGGGAGAACATGCAAACTCCACACAGAAATGAGTAAAATGAAATGAATAACTCAAACCAGTGACCTTCTTGCTTTGAGGCGACAGTGCTAACCACTGAGCCAGCGTGCCACACTAGTTCTTAATTACTTAAATTAAAATACAACTTAGTAGAATAATTTATTAATTTACATAATTCTTTTATATTTTTCAAGAAGTCATAATAAGTGTGTTGTTTCATTTTCACATACATATATATGCTAGTTTGAATGACGATGGAACAATATATTACCCATATTTTAAAAACATTAAGGTACACTTTGATTTAACGTACACACATTGACAGAGAAATGTGGTTAATTATCATAAATAGAATGTTGGTCTTAAATGTCCTTTAATACGTAATATTTCTGCCACATTTATGTGTATGTTGCCTTTGGGATGAAATATGAGATGTTTGTATGAGATTTAGGTGACATTCTTATGTTGCATAAGTATATTTTTTGCTATAAACAAAAATACATATGGACGATTTTATTTATTTATTTATATATATTTATTGCTAAAAATCCCTGGATTGATGTTCTCTGAAGGTATTTTGTAAAAGAGATTATTGTCTGACCTGTTGATGACTGGTATTTTAGCTCTGATGTTGCTAAGAGCAGTGCCACCGTTTAAACTTTGATTTCTTTCTTTTTCTTTTTTTCCAGGAAGCTGTAAGGAGGTGGACAGCCTTTCCTTTTTGTTGGAATTTGGTCACACTTTATTTTGATGGTCCGTTTGTTGAATTTAAGTTACATTGCATCTACATGCCAACGAATTCTCATTAGATTATAAGTAGACAGTTAGGTTGGGGTTAGGGTTAGTGTAAGTTGACATGTACTTGCAAAGTCTCTTATAGTCCGTTAAATGTCTGTTTAGCAGCAGCATCAACAGACATTAAGCAGACAGTCTACTAATACTCAATTGGACCATCAAAATAAAGTGTTACCTGGAATTTTTCTGACGTTTTGAGGTCAGTCAGGGAGTCAGTGTAGTTTTGTTGTTAATTTTCATCATTGTTTTCTTGTAGTTTATTTAGAGGTTTAACTCCCAGACAGAATCCTGTTTTGTTTGTTATTTTGGCTTAATTCCTCTCCTGAAGCTAGCGCTTCCCTAAACACTACATTGTGTGTGACTTATTTGAATTTGTAAACAAATCTTTGATAATCTGTTTGTGGTGTTGTGACTGGTCCCAGTTTAGTGCTCTTTATATACATTAAACTAATATTGTTGTGTTCCACGTATTTCTTCTAGACCTGTGTTGGACGTAACACCCAACTGTAAATATATCAGAACTGCATTGCTAAGCACTTCATATAACATTCATATTTTTTTTTTGAACACTGATATACTAGATTTTCAAATAGTAGTCTCGTCAAAATAATTGCCCAATCCTAACAAACCACACATCAGCTGAAAGATTATTTCAGCATGTAAATATCTCAATTTCAAAAAACTAGTTTTGTGGTCCAGATTCAGAAATACTGCAGCCATATTTATCTTACCAAAAACAAAACAGCCTCTCTTTTTTCAGAATTTGGTCTCAGATCAGCTTGCCAGGGAAACATCTACAGAGAGAGAACAGGAGAATGTGAAAGCATTAAATAATTGTGAGTTATACTTCCACCCTGTGGATGCAGTCAGAATGAAGCAGGTGCAGGAGAAAAGCCTTTTGTTGACTGTACCATCAGTCAATACTCCCCAAAGAAGCCCTGTCAGATGGACTCTTTCGTCAAATACCAACAGAAAGAGCATGTTTTATTTATAATTCACGAATATACTGTTGTTTAATGAGAACAAGCTCCTAGTATAATGATTTTGTCTGTCATTATATTTCTAAACACTAGAGGGCACCAATAAATTTAAGATCTTCCCTTAAATGACTTCAGTCACTATTTTATCTAACCTTGAGCAGAGTTTCACATTTTAAAGCCGCTTTTGGTTATTTTAGCAGTGCAAAAACAATTAGTTTGTGAGTAAAAAAATACTGTCTCGCGCATTTACAGAAAGTAGCTCATTTTGTATTTAAAACTACGGAATTTAAGTCTCTTGAAATGTTAATAGGCCTATAAGTTTTGAAGTTCTGTAGTCTATGCTTACACTTTATCACACCATTGACTTTACCAGAGATGTTCTCATCCCATGTTATGGTGGTTTGGTGCAAATCTGCTCTGATCCCATATCTGTGCAGGCAGCTTTACATACCGGAAACATTTAAATACGTTCTATATACAGAACACCGTCTACCGCTTCCGCATCCCACTAAATATCATCCTCTCTCTTCACACACTGGTTCTCGTTTTATTTTTATCTTTGGCTTCGTTAGTAAGTCGGTATCTTACAGGTTAAAAATAAATTAAAAATAGAAAACCTTCTTAAAGACGCAGGATCTGATTCCACCTGTTTTATGTACACAATTAACAATGACCCTTTGCTGTAAACAGCAGTGGTGGAAAGAGTACTGAAAAATCATACTTAAGTAAAAGTACCATTACTTGCCTAAAAATGTAGTGCAAGTAGAGTAAAAGTATCTGTTGTAAATATTACTCGAGTGAAAGTACCGATACAGCACTAAAAATGTACTCAAGGCAAAGTAAAAGTACACATTTTTAAAACTACTTAGTAAATTATAATTTCTGAGAAAAACTACTCAATTACAGTAATTTGAGTATTTGTAATTTGTTACTTTACACCACTGGTTAACAGTTCTTGAACTTTTAACATTAAATATCAATACAAAAAATTCAAATTCAAAATTCAAATTCAAAAGTGGACATGCTGATGTGCTAGAAAGAAGTTCGCCTACGTATACTATGCCCTAGAAGTATGTACTTTTTTGGGAAAGAAATTCAAAAAATATCCAGGTAACTTCAGTGGAATACTATTTAAACATGATTTGGGACACAATCATGCTTTTTTTTTTTTTATTTAATACTAGGTAGGATAGAAAGTGAGTTGAAAAGCACAACTATTCTTCACACATTCTGACCAAACACATGATTGTTGAGGAACCGCATGAAAGGGAATAATCCCAAATGGACCCAAAGGTTAAGATTACTCATCATTACTCACCCTTAAGTGGTTCCAAACCTTTATTATATTCTTTCTTCGGTTAAACAGAAAATAATATTTTGAAAGCTTAAAACGTGTAACCATTGCCTTCCATCCGACATCAAATTTCTCTGGCCCAGCTTAGGCCCACACAATCAGATTTTGCTTGGCCCACATGCCGCAGTGAATTACTGTACATGACTGGACCAAGTCTGGTTTCCAGACAAGGGCCAAACATGGACTATATCTGGGTCAAGTCACAGCCAAGTTAATAACCCATAACTGGGCCTGAACTGAGCCAGATAGGATGGTGTGTCACGATTGCAATGAAATTGATAAACTCATAAATTATTGCACTTTATGCACACTATGAGCGTGCTTTTCCTCAAGCGACCTGATTGGTAGTATTTTCTTCTTTACTCAAAAATTATTTTAATGTATTTTAAATGTGGGTCAAGACAGGTCAAACTTACGTGGCCCACATATCAATTTTTAACATCTGGGCCAAATACTACATTTTACATCTGTCCGCCTTAAAACTGGTGCCACCTCTGCCAAATCCAGGACATGTTTGGCCCACATGCTGTATGCCAGTGGCAGATGAATGCCTGCTGTGCCAGCTTAATGCAAAATCTTAGCCAGAATTCTTTACTACCTGGGATAATATTATGCACGTCAGTAATTACAGGTTTCCAGATTTCTTCAAAAATATCTTTTTTCATATTTTACACAAGAAAAATACTTACAAATAAAGGTCTGCAACAAGTAAAGGGTGAATAAATGAGGATAGAATTTAAATTTTGAGGTGATCCATCCTCTTTTTACATGGATTCATTCTTTGAATAGTACTGGTGTGATGCTCTGAGTGCTCCTTTAAAGTAGCGTAGTGTGATGAAAGAAGGGTCTTAATGAAGTCTGAAAACATACGAATATTAACACCAAGTGGAAACCCATTGATTGCACTCTCAGCCATAAAGTTGCCCTTAAATGGTTCCGGGATCTTTATGAGCTGCACAAGGAACCCTCTTCCTTTAAAGCAAACTCCACCTTGTTCCCACTTCTCGTCAACTCCAGTTTCAAAGCGGGCAATGTTACACATCTTCCCTGGAACGCACTGACTCCATCGCACCCGCTCTCCAATTCCACAGGCTGCTCATCACAGGCCTCCACTGGTCTCATGTTGCATCTCTCTGGGCAGCTGCGGCTTCTTTGCCTTGGAGGCTCCAGTCGTTGACGGGACGAGCTTCTCCTTTACTTCCTTAGCTTGCATGAAGGCCGAATCCCCCGAGAGGCCGTTCACATTCCCTTCCAGCCTGCAAAGGAAGCAAACAAAATGTTGTGCCGGTCAAGTGTGCCGTCCTGACAGTGCTAAGCATAGTGTACAGTACTGGTCATTACAGTTAATGAAACACCTCCTACATGTTTGTTCGAAGACGTTACCTAATGTACACCGAATCTGTAACGGTTGGGGCACATGTTCCTGACATATTGATGTTGTGTGTCAGTCATTTAAAAAAAAAATCATGTATAGGTGAACAGTCCTGAAATATAGCCAAAATCAGAAATATTAAACGTGGGTATAATTTACTTTGATGCCAAGTAACTCTGTCTTTAGAGTATTAGTAGACTATTTAATATCATCTTTTGTCCCTCAGCATACATTAAGTAACTTGGCATGTACATGTCAACTTATTCTATTGGCGCTACTTATTCTGGTCTACTAACTTAAAAAAAAAAAGGTAAAAAAAGATTTTGTCAATAGCTAATATAATTACAAAAGAAGCATTTCCACTGAGAAAAAATATAAGTTCATTTAAGTCCATTAAATAATACGAACAGATATACGATTTCAGAGTAAAGGTTTACATTGACACTAAGCAGCTTTAATAAATGCTTTTAAAGTATTCAACAAATGTTAAACTAATACTAACAATCTTATACTTGCTGTAATTTGTTCCCAAAATGTAAAAATGAGTGCCTGAATATACGATTCCACAAATAATGAGAGTCTATTTAAAGCAGTCCTAACCGGGTCAGTCAGACAGTGAGAATGAATGAGTACATTAACACCAGTCGGCTTGCACTCATCAGGGTGAAGGAGAAGCGGTGAACACACTGACCGTCTGTCTGTCCTGCAGGTCACGCTTCACTGCTGACCCCTGACCTCATTAGTATGCATGGAACTCGGGCGGCTGTGATCCAGAGGATGCCGGAGCACTTCTAGGCTACGTCCTGTGAGGGCAATGTGTCCTTCTGTGTATATGCCTGAGAGAGAGAAAGAGAACGTAAGAAAGAGTAATGTCTTACAGAAGCCACGTTTTACCTTAAAATATTTTACTAAGACTTCTCCCTAGTTTTTAACAGTGTACTGCTGTGTGTGTACTGTATAATGTCACAGTAAAGCACTGCTGTCTACAGTCTAGAACCAGAACACCGCTATAAATCTAATCTATTTTGACCACAGGGTGGCGTGTGTTTGCTATGTGGACAGGACATAAAAGTAGAAAGTGACAAACTGCAGGTTAGAAATTATAATACAGCTATTTACTGTGTAAATCAAATAGCTTAGCTATATTTAACAAAACTATACTTAGATATAGCCTAAAATAGCCTACGTATTAAAGAGTCTATTCACTCAAAAGTGATAATGCTACGCTAAAAGTCTCATGAACCATCAAGACCAGATTTTTGTTAAATAATAAATAATGTCTTGGTTGGTTTATCACTGAACTTTATTTTATAACATATAAATTACAGTGGAAATATTCTGTACATGTATGGGACAATCCTATAATACTTTTGAGTAATTTTTAAAAGAGTCTGCCATTATCTGTTTATAATTCTCTTTAGTGTTCCAGGAAGAATAACCTGTATAGGATGACTGAGAGAGCGCAAATGCACTGCAAGAATAAATATAGAAAAACACAACCAATTTGGGAAAGCGACTCCATTTCCGGTCCCATTCGCAGGAGCCATTATGGACTTCCAGAACTTCCAGGAGAACTTGGGATGTCTGGGTTCTGCGCTATTTGCATTGCATTTCTGTATGTGAATGTGTTGTGGGAATTTGAAACTGATGATGTTTTTCTTCATTTGCAGCCCATTTGTGGTCTAAATGAAGATGAGTGAATGATGAAAGTACTCAGCCTTGAAAAGCACATAAGTTTTGAGAAATCAGAATAAATAAAAATGTAACAAAATACAACTTACAGTTTTCTTTGAAAAAATATGTTTCTGTGTTCGCTCGTCCCAGTATAGAGGGTAAAGGCCTTCATCTGTGAAGTCCCTATACGAAAAACTTTACATAAACACAGACAACTGAACAACCACAAATCAACCATGGTTTTGCAACACTAACCATAGTTTCAAGAGTTCACACTTAGATATGCTTGACGCTAATAGCAGGTTTGGCATGCTGTCCCAGGAGAGAACCCTGAGCTCGGAGATAATAGAGCCCAGGGCTCCCGCCTGGTCAATAAGCATATAAGGGAAGGTCTCGAGAGCTCCCCCTGGTAAAGGGAGGAAAAGGAGGAGATGGGGTGGAAGGTGGGATTCTTCTAAAATGGAGAAAAGGCATTGGGGCGAAATCTGTATTTTTATTGAAAGCTTGAATCAATCTGATTGGATTATTGCTTATTACGGATGAGAGGCCAGCCACGATCAATCATTTCACACGCTCCTCTCGAAATTAGTTTGTAAAACTTCACTTAACCATGGTAATCCCATCCCCCTATATAAATATACAAAAAAAAAAAAAAAAAAGTTTTTCAAAAAAACAAGTTTATTCAGTCATGTAAACAGAGGAAAGTTACACAATAAAATGTACAAATGCTTCAGTATTTGAAAAATGTTATTGTCCATAACATGCATTTAACAAGTGACGGATACTGATGTGTTCATACATTCAGAACTAAATAGTGTTAGTGATGGTAAGTACCATCTAAAATGATAATAACTTAGTTTATTAAGAATTTTAAAACAAAATGAAATTAGCAAGATTTCTATCATTGCAAATCCTAAGAACTGCATCAATATGCTACTATTATCATCATCATCATCTTATCTTACTATCTTAGTTTAGTAAAACAAGTGATAAATGAAAAACATTTGACTTTTGTAAATACTAGCATTTAGCTATTCTGCAGAAAAATATTAATGTCATTTGACATGCATGTTTCTTTTAATTGCCGTCACATTATTATTACATTAACTGAATTATGGGCTTGTTGCATTTGTCCTCAGTTCTTCTAATTGTCCGTCTCCCTGCTCATCACCCTTGGTTTGAGTTGGTTTGCATTTTACAAAGAAATATAAAAGAGTGAAAGAATTTCTGAAATCAATTGATTTATTTCATCAAACTGGGCTTAATTAGACCGATTACAATAACTAGTGCTTATTTAATTAAAAGTAATCCTCAAACATACAAAATGTCTTGCCAAGCTAATTAAAAAATAATATGAAAAGACAAGCAAATAAAAAAAATACCAAGAAACAAAATAAATAAATAAATAAAATGCTGTAGGCTGTTAAAAGTTTATTAAATGTATGAGTGACTGTGAATGCTGGATGAGTACAAATACTGTAAAAACATGTCAGGGATGCTAGCGGTCTAGGCACATTTATGTCCATATCATACACAGTATGCTTATAAAAGTTGAATACAGTATCCCAAGACAGCTCATTTATTTGTTTTCTTTTTTACTTCTGTCTCTAATACAGCCATTCATATAGATTCATTTGCATAGACGACCATCTAAAGACCTTATCCATTATCAATACATAACTGGGCTGAAAATACTGACACTCAGGACACAGCTGCACATCTGGCTCATAATAAGGGACAACTATATAAAGTAAAGAAAAGAAATCTAATAACGCAAGGATTTCACAGACTACTTGCAATTAATAACTGACAAGTACACTCCCTTCTTTACACAAAAATGGCTCATTAGGCTATTTAGAAATGACAGAATACGCATTTTAAGCAAGCTAACATTTCATATTTTATATTCTGGGTTAAACTTGACTATTCCCTTATTTTAAAATAGATAAAAATCTATTATGTCGATAGTTTTGTCTTTGGGCCAGCTAGAATTCTTGCTCGATTTTTATTGTAATTAAAGTTTAAAATACTATCAGAGTGAATCAAAAAGCCTATTAGTAAAGTATGTATAAAAACAGATAATATTACATGTTTTACAGTGAACTCTTAAGACTAATAATTCAATTCTCATCAGTAGCTGATTTAGCCAGTGTTAAAAAAAAGGTTAGTGCAAAATCTGAGCAATACTAATATTAAGAACACTACACTGAATTTTTAAAGTCATGTTAAATGCAATAAGTAAGCTACTACAAAACATGAAATATACTCTGAAAACAGGGCTTATTTTAGGCTAAGCCTATGCCAGGTGTCATGACAAGTCATAAGTTTTTACCTTATGCTATTCCTCTTCGTTAGTTGTGAATGATTAGTAATCATTACTGTGTACTAATTGTAACTAACAATTGTACAAACTGTACTAACAATTAATCTTTTGTCATGTCAGGTTCTGTGCATCTTGATGCACCAGGAGCCCAATCATTTGCACTGCCATTCCACAAACAATGAGATTGTCTTCTCAAGCGCAACACTGAGAGGAGCCATCGATTGTACCAATATTTTAGACTACAATTCACATCATCACCGCGGTGAATTTCTTTCATTACTGGCTGTTCTGTGCCAATAAACTCTCATTATAATTGGGCTTCCTCAAGATTGAGCTTACACAACATCATGAACCTACTACACAATGGACTCCCTCAAGTTGTCTGCAGCGGCTGAGGATTCGGGAACAGGAAAAGGGGCAGAATGCAAGACCACGTCGCTCTGAACCTTCACCGGAGGACGTTTAGCTCCAAACTGTGTTTTCCCATGTTGAGAGAACGAGAAACCCACAGGCTGGTCTTCCTCAATGGCCTGATCTCCATAAAGATTCCTCATGTTCTGAGCAATCATGCCCACCTTCTCTGGAGCGTCCCCGGCTGGTTTCTTTGAGCCTGTCTTGTCTCTGTACATATACGAGGCCTGTTTGACGCAGCGTTTGAGGATGTGCGAGCGATAGGCTCTTTGAATGGTGGAAGCAGCCACTTCTTCTTGTTTTCGCTTGAGAGTGCTTGTAATGGGTTCGTAGGAAGCCTTGGAAGGGTTGTTCGCCATGAACTTCTCCTCCATAGTTGCTTTCATGCCATCCATCTGGTCAGAACCACCCAGCACTTCTCCTGTGAGTGCCAGAAGAAGGTCAAGACAGTGGATCTTATCACCCGTAACCATGGGAAGATCCATTGTAATCAGCTTGAGGGTGTTCGGTTTGGGGATTCTCAAAGGGTCTTTTAGCGTATCGCAGAATTCCGACAGTCTATTGTAATCAATGAACTGAGAGGCAGTGGGGTCGAATTTCTCCCAAGTTTCATAAAACATCTCAAAGTCATCCTCGCACAAGGGGTCGCTACTTTCCTCCGTCGCTACATTGAAGTTTTCCAGGATAATGGCTATGTACATGTTGACCACGACGAGGAAGGACATGACGATATAGCTGCAGAAGAACACGATGCCCACCGCTGCGTTCCCACAGTTTCCTCGGGTAGTCGATCCTGGGTTATCCGCATCCGGATCGCAGTCTGGTGGGGAGTTGAGAATAGGCGACAGCAGTCCATCCCAGCCGGCGGATGTAGTGATCATGAACATGCATATGATACTGTTCCCGAAGGTCTCGAAATTCATCATGTCGTCAATGCCGGCTTCTTTTTTCACGTACGCAAAGTTGGACATGCCGAATATGGAGAAAATGAACATGATTAGGAACAGAAGGAGGCCGATGTTGAAGAGGGCAGGAAGTGACATCATCAGCGCAAACAGTAACGTTCTGATTCCCTTCGCACCCCGAATGAGCCTCAGGACGCGACCGATTCTGGCCAATCGGATGACACGAAACAGGGTAGGGGACACAAAGTACTTCTCGATGAGGTCTGCCAACCCAATACCTGTGAGACAGCAAAAAAATTACAAGAAAATATTATTGTCCAGTCATACTTAACTGAAAATGTCATTTAAAAAATGGCAATGGAAATATTCATAATATAAAATAACATAACTCATGTTAGTTTAATATGATTTTGAAAAAAATATTTGTTACGTTTTCACGAAAGTCTGTATGGCAAGTGAAAGATTAATATATAATGACGTTCTATTATTAAATGGGGCTTCTGATGATTCTAAGGTGCGTATTTATTCAGGGAACTGCACAGATAAAGTAGTTCCAGGCAGAACATTGACTGAATAACAGTTCTATATCATTACATGTAGTAGTATAAAACCCATCGCACACCAGTCACAAAGCGACATACCATTTAGAATACTAAACATTGAGAGTACAACACACCAGCTCTTGCATTCGGCATCTGTTCTCTTTGCTTAGCAGTGTATAGAAAATAATGTAAAAATGATGCGTGCAGAGCAGCACTGCACTTCTGGTGTGTGATCCCCTTAAACCAACTCAGGCTCATTCGGAAAAAATACCACTATATACATATCTGGAGAGCACCGAATACATCCCAGGAGGTACATTTATTTGCAGTTTTTGTTTTCACAAATCCACCAGAGGGCACTGTGTATGCTTTTTAAGATCTCAAATTTCTCTCGCGAGTGCCATTCGCACCTGTTCTCAAGTAAATCCACCAGAGATCGCTGTCGACTGACTGACTGACTGACTGACTTACTGACCGATCGGCTGACCCACCCTCCACCTTTGTTAAACCCAACCAATAGTGTTTTTAAAAGCACCAATTGACCCGCCAACCCACTTCCCTAAACCCAACTGACAGTTTTAAAAATCAATCCAGAAAAAGAAAAGCTCTCACCTGATTTTTACCACATTCTCACCCTGTTATTTACCTGTTTATTTTATTTTTAGGCTTCTGTTTTTGTCTTACCAGCTTTCTAGAATTCTTTGCCGGACTAGAACCCTGTCGTCATAGTAAACTTCTCTCTTAGTATCATGTCCACCGACGTACATGGCGAGCTACTGAATAACAGCAGGAAAGCCGTCCACATAGAGGCAAGCGCTCAGCTGGTAAGCGCGAAAAGTCATACTACTAGTCATACCGCCGCATAGCATTCATTTTAAAGACGAATTTCAGCCATACGTACTTCTGGCTACATAATTTGTCATCTTCAGAAATGTATAAAGGACTACATTTTCAGAATGAGCCTATGTTGCCTTAAAAGTTCAAGAAACCCTGGGGTACTTTGAGATTTTGACAGATTTGTGTGTGTTGTGCATCAGTTAAGACAACATTAGCACCTGTCAGCTTTAATTGTGGGGAGAACTGGATCATTTTGAGCTTTTGTCAGCTAATTTCAGCTTCCGGGTTTAAAATAATTTTTGAGGCGGGATCAAAATTGGTGGCGTAGCGCAAAACTGCAAGTGGAGTGATGACGCGTTGGTTTCTCATTATTATTCATAGCTGAGTTTTTTTATCCTATGAGAAGACCCTGCTTCTTAATTATTCATAAGAGCACGTGCTTTCCGAAGACAAAGCAGACCTGCCAAGCTGGGAGACCCAATGACTAGGTGAGACACGGGTCGAATGTGTTTGTTATCATGATCTCCGTGATTCTGTCAGGGCCGATAAAGCAAAGCTGTTGGTTTGCTGCAAATATTTTTGTCGGGAGAGCCGTATGAGAATTGGAGAATGGCAGACTGTCTTTTATGAGTTGAGTTCGTTACAGTCTATAATTCGTTATTCAGACACATCGCCCATATCCGTGCTGCCGTGTTCGCACATGTTTAAAATCCTCCAGATTACCGGCAGGGTTAATGGTTGGAATAGACAGGGCAAGAGACCTGCTGCACTGCTTTCCACTGTATTGCATTCAGACATGGGGATTGAGGAGGAGAGGAGTCCTGCTCATTTATAGTGTTTATATAAATACGATTATTTTTATAATGATATAACAAACCGTGGTTATGTGTATATGAAATTACAAATAACATATGTAGCAGGGCACTAAATTACTTACTCCTTATTTCTTTGCTTTTTAACTTCATAAAATCATGGGTCTCCTCATGGTTTGTGTCTCATTTTGTGAGCCAACTGTTCGCTCCACTCTTTTTCCCCTGCACTGCCGGTGTTCTGATGACCTGTGCTACCTCAACAGAATGTACTACCAGTAGCTCAATGTGTCATATTCCATCTAAAAAACAGGGTTTGCACATCTTGCATAGCTTCAAATGTCTATCAGAATGAACTACATCCTTAAAGAAGGGTGTAAAAACAGGGGTAGTGCATTTTGTCAGCTTCAAATCACACCCACTCCCCCCAAATTTCTGAGGTAGACTTGACCTGAAAAAAAAAGGGGGGGGGGGGGGGGGGGGGGGGGGTTCATGGCCCTTTAAACTTTACATCAACAACTTGGATGTGCATATTTTTTTTGCTATTGCTTATCGCTTACATATATTTTAAATAACAACAATTGAGTGCATTTCCCTCAATTTAGATACTATTACATTCCTACTATCTGATCATTTCCATAAAAAAAAAATTGGAGCTGTAGTGATAAATCATTTAGGAAATAATTTCTGCATTGATTCTGAGATTTTAAAAAAGCATCACTATTTATTCCAGAATCGATTTTTCACCACAGCTCTAAAATGATCAAATGATCAGATATTTTCAAACTTTTTTGGCCAGAATCAGGTCATGATGATGTTATATAAAGTAATTTTTTGTTGTTGATTTCATCAGAAGGTTTGGCAGAACAATATTAATTAGTTATTATTAATTAACAAATAGATAAAATCAAGATCAAGAACTTCATGATTACTATTAATAAAACAGATTTACCTAATATTGAAAGAATGACCACCACAAAATCAAAAATGTTCCACCCAATGGAGAAGTAATGGTAGCGCAGTGCAGTGATCTTGAGAACACACTCCCCGGTGAAGAGTACGATAAAGGCGAAGTTGATAAAGTACAGTATTTCCTCCATCTCAGGACTTTGGTCATCAGTTTCCACCATCATGGTCACCATGTTCAGGCAGATCATCACCATAATGAAAATATCGAAGAACTGCTGCGTGACAAAGTCGAATACCAAACCTTGGCAGCAGTTCTTCAAACATCAGAAATATCCCATGGAGGAGAAAGAGCAGTTAGTATGTAAAAAAAGTAGCATATCAACTTAATTCTATTTATTTTAGAAATAATCTAAAAAAAAAAAAAAAAAGATAGTATATTACCGTGGGCCTTGGAATTGGTTTTTGTGGTTTTTTAGATCCAAGTTTCTTCATGGCATTGTAGTATTTCTTCTGCTCTTCTGTCATGAAGATATCAGTTCCTCCTAAGTATAGATACAGAAACAATTATTCCAAAATAGAAAACATTTTAGTGTTTCTCTAGATCCAGAAGGCCAAATGCTGACACTTATCTTTGCCTTTTGTTGGTTGAAATTGTCAATGATTACGCCGATGAACAGATTGAGGGTGAAGAAAGAGCCGAAAATGATGAAGATGACAAAGTAAAGGTACATGTAGAGGTTTGACTCATAGACTGGCTGGTCTTCAATCTACACAGAGAACAAAAACAAGGTGTCAGCAGGAGAACAGCATTGCAAGATTTATATGTCTATTAAATGTGAGATGACACATAGGAATGCACCAAACTGAATGAAACTGTAAATTAAAATATTAGATGCACTAGGCCAAAATGCAATAAAGAAATAAATAAGTATAGTATATTTGTATATACTGTATTATATATGGAAATAAATATTGTAGGATTATTAGATGGTCTGTCAAAATTCTAATTGCCTGAAAGTTGTGCAATAATATAGTTGAATCCACGGGTAGTTCCAATCTGTTTTAAACACAGTTTTAATAAATGCGCTTCCCTCAAACATTAGTCTTAATCGGTGTTGGGGGTAATGCTGTCACGATTGTGTGCATCCTATCCGTGGTTACAAATGCGTTATAAGTAATGGACGTTACGTAATAATATTACTTTTCTAAAGTAATGAGTAAAGTAATGCATTACTTTTAAACATAAGTAATATTATTTGAGTTTTAATTAGCTTTTTTTTTTTTAAATAACGCGGAATAATAATTACCTTAGGTTGAAGCACACACTCAATGCGAGAGCATGATGTGAGGGAACAGACATTTGGCTCACACTCATCATTATCATCTGGACTGTTTTTTTCGCAGCAGATGAGTCAGTGTACTATTCTAGTTATTGAATAACTTTTTTATTTCAAGTCAGAGGGTTAAAAAGTAAGTAATAAAGTATTCAGCCTACTAAAGACACAACCGCTTTACATCGACTTAGTTCAATTTAATGAACTGGTTCGACCGGTTCACTTAGAAGATCTGGTTAAAACAAACGATTCATTCACGAATTGCCCGTCAACTCTACAGACAGTCAGAATCAGAAACAATGGCAGGCCGAAGACTTACATTTTTGCAATGGAATCTAGTTATTTTTAACTCATCTAAGAAAATGAATTTGTTTGGTTGTTGTTAAGTGTACACTGTAAAAAAATCTGTTATTTTACTTTTTTTTTCCGGCAGCTAGGGTGCCAGAAAAAAAACATAAAATAACGGCCGGGAAATTACAGACATTTAACGTAAAATAACAGACGGTAAATTACAAAAAATTACCGGAAATTTTAATTTAAGAAAATATCTGTAATTTAAAGTCCATTATTTTACGGTAAATGTCTGTAATTTAATGGCTGTTAATTTACGTATTTTTTTCCGGCATCTAGCTGCCGGAAAAAAACGTTAAATAACAGATTTTTTTTACAGTGTAGATTATGTGTAAGTAAAACTTGTCAACTGCAAGAAACACGACATCGAATACCTCCAGCTAAACCAGAAATGATTGACATCAGTTCACGTTCTCCAGGTAAAACAGTTAATTTGACTAAATTAAAAAAATGGTTATTGCTTTTATTGTTGAGGAGATGCAGCGACTGTCTACTGTAATAAACGACTATTGTTTTGTAATACAGTAGGCCTAATATTTATACATTTGTTAAGGCCACATGAAGCAATTTATTCAATTTATAAAGCTCAAAGATTTATTTTGATTTGGGGATGTTTTTATCGTCTCACAGTTCATTTTGTTATTAATCATTTTAAAGTTTTACAAAATTTGCAATTTTTATCTCAATGAAACAAAAAAAACGAACAAAACTTTTACTTTACATAAAAAGTAAACAAGCAACACAATTAGTTACATTTTAGGGGGAGTAACTCAATATTGTAATACATTACTTTCAAAAGTAACTGGTCGTAACCATGGTAAATCATGACAGCTGGCAGAGCCTTCATTCATCTGTTTAATCTCGTGTGGTTTACCAGGGAGCTGATGTTGAGCAACCAAAACGCCAATATGCTCATAAATATTTGTGAAGAGGTAGCTAATGCATGTTACTATGAGCTATTAGATATGCCCATATACATACACAATCTCTCTCGCACACATGCACTCTCTCTCTCTCTTTAGAGACTAAATATAGTCAGAAGCAGAGTAAAATGGCAGCTGATTAGTTTTATTACTGGACAAGCTAAACTTTAAATTTGTCACAAGGGAAAATAGGATGGAAAAAATAGGAAAATAGGACAAAAATAATCAAGATGTGGTTCTTCTTTTTAAAGCATATTTGAATGCTAGAGTCAATATAAATGTTACAATTTATGAATGATGTGGAGGGTGTCATGGTGGTGCAGTGGGTAGAACGATCGCCTCACAGCAAGAAGGTCGCTGGTTCGAGCCCCGGCTGGGTCACTTGGCATTTCTGTGTAGAGTTTGCATGTTCTCCCCGTGTTGGCGTGGGTTTCCTCTGGGTGCTCAGATTTACTCCACAGTCCAAAGACATGAACTAGAGGTGACTTGAATAAGCTAAATTGGCCGTAGTGTATGTGTATAGAAGAGTGTGTATGGATATTTCCCAGTGTTGGGTTGCAGCAGGAAGGGCATTCGCTGCTTAAAACATATGCTGGATAAGTTGGCGGTTAAATTTGCTGTGGCAACCCCTGATTAATAAAGAGACTGAATTAAAAAAAAAAAAGAAAGAAAATGAATGAATGAATGAATGAATGAATGAATGAGTGATGTGGAGTCTTTTAAGTTAAATTGGTGTTAATGATAATATTATCTGTGATGCAATTGACCATGAACTAATTTTTGGTTTGTTATTATTATAAAATTGTTTTTATGTTATTATAATGTTTTCTTGTGATGTTAAATAATGATGAATAAAGTTTAATTCAAAAATCTCTCTGTCTCTTTCTGTCTGACTAAAACAAGGAGTGTCTTAACTGACAAAAAAATTATCAAACTCTGTGTTACACAAAGCAATATAAGTTGTTACTTATCTATATCTTGACAAATTACCAAGAATAAGCAGGATAATCAACTTGCCATGTGTTAAAGGATTTTAAATGCACTTTTTGTTGTTTGATAATCAATTCTTTGATTATGCATCATGAAAATTAAATGTTACTGTTTACAACATTTAACTGATGTCTTTTCATGTTTGAAACGTTGATTGATTACATTAGACATGCTGTACATTCCAGTAAGTCTCTCTATATCCTTCAGCATACTTTTTAATTTAATAACTACTGTATATATGTTTTGCCTCCTTTTATTTTTCTCTTTTAAGACATATTTGGACAACAGGGGCAGCACAGTGGCGCAGTGGGTAGCACAATCACCTCACAGCAAGAAGCTCGCTGGTTCGAGCCCCGCCTGGGTCAGTTGGCATTTCTGTGTGGAGTTTCCACACCTCCGGGTGCTCAGGTTTCCCCCACAAGTACAAAAACATGCGGTATAGGTGAATTGGGTAAGCTAAATCATCCGTAGTGTATATGTGTGTATGAGTGTGTATGAATATTTCCCAGTGATGGGTTGCAGCTGGAAGGGCATCCACTGCGTAAAAACATATGCTAGATAAGTTGGCGGTTCAGTCCGCTGTGGCGACCCCTGATTAATAAAGGGACTAAGCCAAAAAAGAAAATGAATGAAAGATTACTCTGTCAACAATTTTGACTCTTAAAAAAAAATTGAAAACTGAAAATTGCAGTTTCACCTTTGCAGTGAAATATTTTGGTTACCAATTAGGGATGCACTGACATGAATTTTTTGGCCAATATTGATAACAGATAGTTCTTAAGATTTGGAGGCCAATAACCGATATATTAGCTGATATATTTTTGAGTGAACAACTAGTTTTGTTTTTAAAACTTTATAAAAGTTTGAACTGATATTATGAACTGAATAATCTGCTCAAAGCAAAAAAAGCAATAATTTCAAAATTTGTATATAATACAGGTTATATACCTATATTCACGATTTTACATGAATCAGCATGCAGAAAAATAAATTATTTCCTTTACATAGCAAATTAACATGCAACTTTACTGTGGCATAAAAATAATAGGTTAAATAACAAAATGTTTCCCAGAGATGGGTTGCGGCTGGAAGGGCATCTGCTGCGTAAAATCGTGCTGGATAAGTTGGCGGTTCATTCCGCTGTGGCGACCCCGGATTAATAAAGGAACTAAGCCGACAAGAAAATGAATGAATGAATAACAAAATGGGATTTAATTAACAAACAAGTTAAATAACTATATTTTAATTAAAGCGAAAATGAAAGAACTGTGAACTAAAGCCAGCTCAAATGTTCTTGAATAAAATGTGTTACAGTAATGTACTTATGTATAAATGTGTAATGTCCAAAAAAGCATGTTGATAGGTGTTTTGACAGCTTAGGACCACCGTACAAAATACAGATAATATGTTTTACTTCAGAAAATGCAGCATAAATTTGTCCCATTTGGCGTTTTAGATTCTTTTGAACAAATGTATGTGTTGCTTGTCAATCAGACAATGCTTCTATGTGTATTCTTGCTGTCAATTGCAGAAAAAATGATCGATAAAAAGTTCTGTACAATTGCATAATCTATCAGTTTAAAGATATCAGCCTATTTTTGATATTGGACCGATAACAATGTGACTGCCGATATATCGTGCATCCCCTATTACCAATATTTCAGTGCATCCCCAGAAAACACACAACTCATAAATGTGCCACTGAATCACTTTAGGTGTGGCCACATAACCCAAAATTGGCAAAAGACCAGCTGTCTGTTGTTAACAGCTAAACCAAATCATCAGGGGCGTAGCAACCGGGGACGGGACGGGGGGATATGTCCCCCTCACTTTTAGAGACAGACAATTTAGAAACAGGTGATTAAAAATGTAAACTTTTGGAGTTCATACAGCTGCCCCCCCCCCTCCCCCCCACACACACACTTTTAAAATGTCCACTCCACCCCTGCAAAACATACAGAAGTCACTATCAAATAGGGCTGGGCCGATAAACGATATTATATCGAAACGCGTTAAATTACTGTCAATACCAATGATAAGCTCTGGACTGTTTTTACTCTGTATCGTTCTAAGAGCCAATCACACAGCAGAAATGTGCAAATGTGGGAATCTAAAAGTGCAGCTAGCTCTCTGCAACTCTCACTTGATTGCCCACTGAAGCTAAGCAGGGCTGCGCCTGGTAAGTACCTGGATGGGAGACCACATGGGAAAGCTAGGTTGCTGCCGGAAGTGGTGTTAGTGAGGCCAGCAGGGGTGGCCAACCTGCGGCCTGTGTGGGTCCTAATGCCCCAGTATAGTGACGGGGACTCTATACTGCTCAGTGAGCGCCGTCTTTCGGATGGGACGTTAAACCGAGGTCCTGACTCTCTGTGGTCATTAAAAATCCCAGGGTGTCCTTGGAGAAAGAGTAGGGGTTTAACCCCGGCATCCTGGCCAAATCTGCCCACTGGCCTCTGTCCATCATGGCCTCCTAACCATCCCCATATCATAATTGGCTTCATCACTCTTTCTCCTCTCCACCAATCAGCTGGTGTGTGGTGTGGTGGATGCTGCACTCTAGTGGTCTAGTGGAGATTCCCCCCTATGTGTAAAGCGCTTTGAGTGCCCAGAAAATAATATAAATCTAAGGAATATTATTATTATTAATTAAAAGTGTGTTGATATTAGAGATGTATCGAATTTTTGGCCACAGAAAATGTATTGGTCGAAAACGTTATACCATTTAATGGACCCTCTAATTTTAACGCCTTCAGTAATTGTTGGGGTACTCTTTTAAATCTGGAAGCATTAACAACTTATACTGAAATATATATTGTTATCATTTAATATGGTAAATAATTATCGAGATTGCATTTTTGTCTATCAAACTATCAAACCAAGCAGCTTTTGTGTTGATCAGCGCTGAAAATTGACATGCTTCAACAGGAGTGAAAACTGCATGGTGAACTCCTGATCCAAACAAATTGGTTCTGGAATGGTAAATGTGACCGCACATTTGTTTTATGGTTAAAATCAACGTACGGCACGGGAATCCACAGCACTATACATGATGTCCATCCATCCTTTAAATGTTGCCTAGAAACCAAACAAAACCACATTTTTAATACATCCAGTTTTGTATGTTTGATTTTGCAGTGTACACATGTTGATGATTAACATCAGCGCTTACCACTTGCAGTAAGGAGAGGTAGCCCATGCCCACATTATCAAAATTGATCTTTGCGTTCATCCATCGCACATCGGGATGAAACTCCGCGAGCTCCAAGCATTCACTCTTATTGTTGACCACACTGTAACTGAAGTACTCTTCAGATGTTTCATTGAAGCAGAAGTAGAACTTTCCAGCAAAAAGGTTGACTCCCATGATGCTGAAGATGAGCCAAAAGATCAGGCACACCAGGAGAACGTTGAAGATGGAGGGAATTGCACCCACCAGGGCGTTCACCACCACCTGTGCATATCAACAGTGAGAGCCTGGAAATAAGAGGTCTTATGCTGTCTTCACATCAGACGCAGTAAATGCGGATAAATCGTGCTATTCGCGCATAAATAGACACGTGGACATTTTGAGTTTACTCGCTTCATTCGCACATCAAATTCATTTCAGAATAAACGCGGATTCTTGTCAATGGCTTCTGTCTGCCCGGTGACTCTAGCTTTGTTGCTAAATGGCTAACGTGGATTTTATTAAGGGAATAGATGTGTTTATGTGCTTTAGGAAGACTGAAAAACAGGGTTGATTCGTTTGATTCTGAGGTCCATCCAGTTCTATGAGCTCATAAACTCCTCCAGAAACTATACCTGGATGATGGAGGTTTTCAGCGGAGCTTCAGACTGAGCCGAGCCCAGTTTGATGAACTGTTGTCCGGTGTCGGCAGGAGGATTTCCCCCCGGGTCACCAACAACAGGCGCTACGTCATATGCACACCCCAAGAAGAGAAAGCTCCTGATTGGTTAACGCGACATGAATCTCCGCTGAAGTTCAGATTTTCCAACTCAAGCGTTTCACGTGCGCCGCTTAATTTGTGCGAATCACGTCATTCGCTCTGCCTCATTTTTGCGTATCGCGCCGCAGAATGTCTATTCATGTCTTTGCATTGACTAAGCATGTAAATCACTCGTGCTTGGCACTTGTTTCGCGTCTGGTGTGAATGCAGCATACAGTACACAAAATTCATATTTCAGTGTAATATATATATATATATATATATTATTTTAAGTCATGGCTGGTTAAACTTCATTATGATTAGGTGAGAAGAAAGTAATAACTTAAAATTGTTTGTTGTTTTTATTGGTTTATATAATTATAGTATATTATTATTATTATTATTATAGTAGTTTTAAATAAATTGCCTGTTTGGTTTAAATAAATAAATAATACATGTATTGAAGTATAATTTAATATAACAGAAGTTTTACAGTAAAATAAAAATATACTTAAATGAATTAATCAAAATATAAACATGTGAAGTCCCCTTTAAATTATATAAAGATATAATCAAATGGACAATATAGAAAGATTGGATATTTCAGTCACTGAAAAAAAAGCTAATTTTAAACATTTTTTCTCTGCATTAATAAAATTCTGTTATACATATGTGATCCTGGACCATAAAACCAGTCATAAGTGTCAATTTATGCTGAGTTCAGACTGCATGATTTTAGCCCTGATTTTGACTCGCCGACAGGTTTTGAGAAATCGCAGACAAATGCCTGAAATCACAGGCAAATCAGTGCTCGTTCATGTGAGTGTGGGTATCTGTAGGCCAGTGGGAGGGTGGGAGAGAAGTTAAAGCACTTATTTTCAGTCTATTTGGACCCAAGAAATGAAGGGAAAAACTAGTGGAAATTTGACCGGAGCACACATGTCTGTTTGACGTGTCAACTTAGCAGTATTATAACTGGGTCGAAAAAGTAAAAAGGTTAAGAGAAATTTGCTAAATCCCTTCAAAAGCCAGGTGAGCAAAATAAGTAAATTTTCTACCCCATTAAAGGCTTCTCTCTCATTATGTAGGTAATGACAAAAGATATACTACGTGACCTCACATTGTTTCCATGTCACTTCTCGGGCCCTATTTTAACGATCTAGGCGCAAAGTCATTAAGGGCATGTCAGAATCCACTTTTGCTATTTTAAAGACGGAAAATTCCGCTTTGCGCCACAGTGCATGGTCTAACAGGGTTGAGCTTATTCTCTTAATGAGTTATAGGTGTGTTTTGAAAATAAACCAATCAGAGTCTCATCTCTCATTCCCTTTAAGAGTCAGTTGCGTCGCACCATAATGCATTTGCTACATGGCGGTCTTTGTAAGTGGAACAACTGAGCGCTTCACTAGCGAGAAAACAGTTAAACAGAGCATCTGCAGCGAAAGAATGAGAGAATGAGCCTCCTCATTCTTTACTTTCATTTTCACTCTCATGGATAAGGAAACGTGTTGTACGCACAGACATCCATTAGCCTATACATAATTAATTTAGTTTGTTAAGTGTAAAGATTTGTTTCAAAACTATTTCTAAATTCAGTTCCAATTTCCAGCAAACGAATAAATGATCAAATAATAACGAAGTGTGGTCAAAAAACTGAGTTATATCCAAACACACATGCTATGTCCCATATGGTCTAAAAGCTGACAGATGAGCAAATCTAAGCTTGCTTTTAATAAAACAAATATAAATATGCATATAATAAATACTACTACTAATAACATTATACAAAATCAAATTGCCATGAATAAACTGAAAAAGCCCCCCGAGATGAAGGCATGAAGGCAGTAGTTTTTATATTTATGTAGGCTAAAAAGTAATAATTTTTGTAATATTTTAATCCTTTAATTCTTTTTTATTTGTAAAGATATTTGCGTATTGCTCTACATCCTGTGTGTGTTAAGCAATGTTCAAGCGAGGCACACAACTAACGTGCTCTGCGCTGGACTTTAGACCTTCTCTTAGCTGGTCTATTAAACTTCTATTCTAGTTCTATTCTAGTCTATTCTAGTTTCTCAAAATAGCAACGCGCCAGCAATGCGCCTCAACACACCTCCTTGTTTAGACCAGAACGCCTATGGGCGCACATATAAGCGCAAATGCATTTGTATTTAAACAGCGTGGTGCAAAACGTCAAAATGACTCTTGCGTCGAGCTGAAACAAGTAAACAACAATTGCGTCGCGCCTTGCGCTGGGTGTATGATAGGGCCCCTCGTGTTTGTCTGGTTGTGAGATGTAGTTTGCAGACAGAGACAAAGTTGTCTGTGATTCTCCTTTTGTAAAGTCATGCAGTGTGAAACCCCCTGTCGCTGATCCAGCTTGCAGTGTAAACACAGCAGCAACGGAACGCTACCTCAGATAGTCCTGCAGTATGAAAACATCCATGATGCAACTACTTTGAAAATCGTGCAGTCTGAACTCTGGGCATTAGTTTCATACAACATCTAAAATCTAAACAATCATTCCATTGATGTATGCTTTATTAGGATAGGATAATATTTGACTGAAATACTGAACTATATTGAAAATCTGGAATCTGAGGGTTCAAAATCAAAATCGCCTTTAAAGTTGCCCAAATTAAGTTCTTATTAATGACTATTACAAATAAAATGATAGTTTTGAAAAATTTTCAGTAGAAAATGTACAAAATATCTTTATGGAACATCATCTTTACTTCTAATGAGTTTTGGAATAAAAGAAAACTCTATAATTTGGCCAAAAATATATCTGTGCAAAGTAAGATTTTGAGGTCCAGAGTCACATAAATAACAGGATACTTTAAAATTGTATGTGTATTGAAAACAGAAGAAGAAAAAAGCTGAAAATATAACTAGTACACAATCAAAGTACACTGAATATTAATTAAGGTGCTGTACTTCACTTATGTTCATATATTTTCCGTATATTTGTCAATGTGGTGCTGCGTTGATCAAAGCAACAGACTGTACAGGTGAGCATTTAATTCCAGTTTCTTTGACTACATTTTATATGGATAATGGTAGGATGAGATGTCAAGAAATGATAAATGATTATGCACATGCAAGAGGCTGTGGCATAAACACACATTGCATCATATTGTCGAAACATCTCATAATCCACAATGGTTTTGGTCATAAAAACAGAAATAAGCAGCAACTAGAGGCTAAGCTAAGTTTGCTGTAAGTGTAGTGTACTCAAAGACCAACTTAGGCTGCATTTACCGTAGTGCATTTTCATTTTAAAACAGCATTTTAGAAAAAAAACATAAAACAAATACACTTCATTAGGAGAATAATCATGAAACGTGAGGATAAGGAGAATTATTTATATTATAGGTTGATAATTAATGACTGATGCGAAGGTGAGAGTTGCAAGCAGTAAAACTCACCCTCATTCCTTCAAACCTGGAAAGAGCTCGAAGAGGTCTCAGCGCTCTCAAAGTCCTAAGAGACTTTATGGCCCCCAATTCAGAGTAGCCTAAGATGTTCGCAGTCAGACTAATCAAGGATACCTGTAGAAAAAATGAATAAACTGCTTGTAAATCATTTTTCTGTTTTTTTTTTAAATCAACAATACTTGCAGTCATTGCTCAAATGAGTCAAACAATTCCATTTAAAAACATATTAATTAGGGCTTTTCATATTGTGCTTCAACACCTTATTGTCATTCTCGATTTGAACCCTGGGCTAAAAGAATGTTTTACACTTCGAATTTTAGGATTACAAAAGTTAACTAGTGCCCTAAGAGCACAGGTCTCAAACCCAATTCCTGGAGGGCCGCAGCTCCACACAGTTTTGCTCCAACCCTAATCAAACACAGCTCATCTAGTAGTGTCTAGTAGTCTTGAACACATTGATTAGTTAGATCAGCTGTGTTTGATTAAGGTTGGAGCAAAACTGTGCAGAGAGTGTGAAAATGACCAAAAAATGGGTTCAAAATGACTTGGGCTGTCATTTATAAATGTGGTGTATGCACAAAACAGGGGCGGAAAAGTGCGTACACCACTTCCCCCTTGATGGGAGAATGTGCGCAGCTGTAAGAAAACTCTAAGTTAACTTTAGTTAAAGTCCACTTTAAATCATCATATGAGCCATAATCATTAATAAATAAATACACATTTATTCTGGTGTATGTTCAGTTTAATAAGGTTACTATGCACATTTTCCAAATCAGATCCCTGATAAATTTAAAAAACAATATTCATTCAAAAAAATTTAAATATAACATTGTTAAATATCGAAGAGTATTTTTGCTACAAAAACAAACAAACAAAAAGGAATCAAGTAAAATATAAATTTTCCGATAATTATGATCATCGTTTCCTCTTTAACAATCCAACAAATTCGCCAGTAAAACGCAACAAAGTGTTTGACCACCTGAAATCTTTAAACACTAAAATCGTCTTTTTGCAGGAAACACACTTGATACCAGTGGACCATCTTAAACTTCGTAGAGGATGGGTAGGCCAGCTTTTTCATTCTTCGTTTTCAAATAAGGCAAGAGGCACCGCTATTCTTGTGCACAAGTCAGTACCACTCTCGGTAACTAAAACAATTTCAGACCGCAATGGTCGCTTTATTGTTGTGGTCGGGAAGCTCAGTGGCAACAATTTAATTCTTGCTAATGTATATGGCCCAAACTGGGACAACATGGATTTCTTGAGTAAATTCCTCTATTCTCTTCCAGATATAGACTCTTGCCAGCTTATTCTTGGTGGTGATTTTAATGGCTGCCTAGATCCTTCATTGGATCATTCATCTACTAGGCCCCTCTCTTTGTCTAAGTCATCCCAAGTCATAAAGCTATTTATGGAGCAGCATTCAGTCTCAGATGTATGACGCTTTTTCAACCCTTGCGATAAACAGTTTTCTTTCTTTTCTCCCATGCATGGATCTTTTTCACGAATTGATTATTTTCTCATCAATAAAAAACTACTCCCCTTTGTAAAAACCAGTACATATAATCCTATTGTTATTTCAGATCATGCTCCTGTCAAAATGGACATATCTTTTCCGGGTAGTCCTTCAACTTACTCACTGATCCTGATTTCACATTCAAACTATTGATAATCGCTTAGATATTTTTATCTCTGTTAATCTTACTTCAGATGTATCCACAAATTGGGAGGCTTGTAAGGCCTACCTGCGTGGAGAGATAATATCTTATTCTGCCCATCATAAGAAGCTCGCTGCTGAAAAAAGCACTACCGTTTCTAAAGAACTGGCAGATTTGCAGTCTAGATGTATGGATGCACCTGACCCTGAACTCAATAAAGAATTACTTATGAAGAAGGCAGAATTTTGTCAAGGTTGTGGATCTGTCTGTTTCTCTTGTATGTGTGTGTGGGAAATGTGACAGAATTTGACATTTTGATGGCTAATAAAGCAACTGAAGCGTTACTTAAATCACGTCATAAGTATTATGAGTTTGGAGACAAACCTGGCAAAACTTTAGCCCATCAGATTCGGCAATATGCTTCAGCACAACACATAACACAAATCAACACTGAAAATGGTATTTCAATGGACCCTCAAAATATTAATAAACAATTCAAGAATTTCTACTATTCATTATACAAATCTGAGTGCTCATCTGATGAAGCTCAATTTGATAACTTCTTTCAGTCCCTTTACATTCCCTCCATTGACTCTGAAACCTCTTCCAGGTTGGATGTGCCCTTCTCAGTAGAGGAAGTTAAAAAGGCATTGTCAGCAATGCAGAATGGGAAATGTCCTGGGCCTGATGAATTTCCTACTGAATTTTTCAAGGCCTTTGCTGATAAGCTTTCTCCACTACTTTTAAATATGTTTAATGACTTTTTAGAATCTGGCACACTACCCCTCACTCTTAGACAGACCACAATCTCTCTTATTTTAAAGAAAGGAAAGGATCCCCAGTAATGCAGTAACTACCGCCCCATTTCCCTGTAATGTGTAGATATTAAAATCCTAGCTAAGATGCTGTCAAAGCGCTTAGAAGATATTTTGCACTCAATTATTTTCTACGACCTGTTAATAAAGATTAGACATTCTTTCCACAATATTAGACGTTTATTTGATATTTTATACTCTCCCTCTACTTCAATATCCCCAGAATTGGTTATTTCAATGGATGCGGAGAAGGCATTTGATCGGGTGGAGTGGCCTTATTTATTTTACTCATTAAAAAAATTCGGATTTGGCAGAAAGTTTGTGTCATGGGTTAAACTTCTTTATGCCCTTCCCCTGGCCCGTGTCTGTACCAATAATGATTTTTCTGATTATTTCCCTTAGGAGCGTGGCACACGTCAGGGTTGTCCACTCTCACCCCTACTGTTTGCCATTGCTATTGAGCCACTGGCGGTAGCTTTTAGGTACAGCCAGATGAGGGGAATTATCAGAAGAGACTCTGTGCACAGCCTGTCTCTTTATGCGGATGATCTTTTACTTTTTGTTTCTGACCCAGACAGATCTATACATTGTGTGTTAGGCTTTTGGGCTAGTATCAGGGTATAAGCTAAATTTTCATAAAACTTTTGCTTATAAATTCTGCAGCTGAAACATACCGACTTTCTAAACTACCATTCAAAATATCACTTGATAATTGTACATATTTGGGCATATGTACAACCAAGAATTACTTAGATCTGTTTTATCTGAGATATTATTATTATTATAGATGTTGTTATTATCCAGTTGTCATGAGAAATCGAGTCCCCCCTGACAATTGGGTCCGCCTATAGGACCCCGAGTGATCCTATTGTTTTCCAAACAACACACAACGGCATAATAACACATCCGTATCTCGGCAGGGTCTGTCATGTTTTTGGGTGCGCTTGAAACATTTCCGTTGTGTTGCGTGACTATTTGCAAGTGTTGTGACCAAATGCAGGTCGTTTCCTCAATCGTTTGTGTTGTCACAAATTTGCAGCGCGTTCCTTCATTTGGTTGTGTTGTGAGAATTTGCAACAGGTGTGCTGTCAAATTGATGAAGATCGTGTCTTAATTTGCCGGTGTTTTTTGTAATTGCATGTGCTTTCTTAAATTGCAGCGCGTTAAGCTCTCTCGGCCACCGTAAGAAACGCAAATTTAGACAACAGTCTCTAGATGCAGCCTTTATGATGCAAGCTGAGATTGCATCTCTCAGAGATGCAATGTCAGACACAATGCACTCAATGTAGCTAGTGACGTCACTGTGAGAGGTAGGGTTAGGTGAGCCCATTAAAAAGCATTGCATGCAGCTCAGATTGCATCTGCACCAGGACTGCATAAAGACCTCTCTCAATTTAGACACAAATGCTGAACTACTTCTTACATTAGCTATGTTTCCATCCAAAGATGCAAAACTGGAATATCGCATAAAAGATTTTCGAATAATGTCCATCCAATGAGTCAAAGAGAACAAAATCTTCACTTCCAAAAACGAATTTTGCTGAGATAGGAGAAGCTGCTTGAGTCTTTTTCTTATATAATAAATTACTTTCACCTCAGAGGACAAAACAAATTGAATGTGCAGTGGACACAGGCGCTCAAGGTGGTAATAACAATATAACAATAATAATAATACTGAACAACTGAGGCCTGCTATCGGTCGGCCTGCTAGTTTGCCATTAATGCTGTCCATTGCACAGATTTTTTTGCATCACATGATCTCTTATAATGAAATTACATTATATTTTTTAGTGTGCATACTGGAATTTATTTGGTAAAAGTAGTTTATGAGAATTGTTTCTAATCGAACAAAAAGTTTATCCTACTCAGTTGTGCGCAATTGTTTTTTTTTTTTATGAGCATTTTTATCTTGCCGTTTCCATCAAGCATTTTATATATGTGATAATCCAGGACAGGTGAAATTCTACTTACATCAACGATGAGAAAGTCAAGCCAACACCAAGCGTTTGTGAAGTAGACCTTGAAACCATAGGCCACCCATTTCAGAAGCATCTCAACCACAAACACATAGGTGAAGACCTGGTCTGCATACTCAAGGATAATCTTAATCATTCTCCGCTGTTCAATGTAAATGTCCTCAAAAGCCTAAATAAAAACAAACAAACAAACAAACATTTAAAATGGATTCAATGGGATGATCTGGTTTTACAAATGACTTACCAAAGCTCCGCTGCTAAGGAGAATCATGAAGATGATGAAGGTCTCGAAATAGCTGTGCTCCACAATAGCGAAGCAGGTTTTCCGGAAGTTCCACCATGCTTTGCCTTTACCCTGGCTAACATCAAGGTCCAAGCAAGGACATCGCCTGATGCAGTCTGGAGAACGAAGACAAATAAACATGCTGATAACCAGAAGATAATTCAGCAACATTAACAGTGTCAAGTCATGGTTGATGTCTGACTCTCAGTGTAGCAGTCCTCAGGGCTAGTGAGATCCTCCTCTTCCTCTTCTACCACCTCTTCTACCTCAGGAGGTTTGTCCACTGTACTGCAGGTGGACGATTCATCTCCATTTTTCTTCTGTACAGATCAAAACACTGCAAGTTAGGCTCTGTCTCTGTGATGATGCTACTTTTAAAGTGAATCTAATAAATCAATATCTTCTGCTTATTTGGGAACAGCTGAAAAAAGGTTAAAAATATGCCATGTAAGGCTACCTTTACACTAGATTTTGAGTGTGCTGGAATGGAATGGTTGTAATGTGATGTCACACTCAACAGTGTGTTTTACGTTTATGTGTTTGGCAGCTGCTTGATTGAACTGAATGTGTACATATTTAGCACCATGCGCTGATGTATTGAGTTACAGGAATGTTTTTAAAACATAACACATGCAAAATGTATAAAACTCCAGTATATTGCAGTGCTATAAGAAGGTCATGATGTGATGATGCATCAACCTTCTGTTGGTTACACATCTTTATATAAGACAAATTCAAAGGTCAGAGTTCACCAGATTAATGTTTTATTAAGTAATTATTTATCTAATATTTCTCAAGTGCTGTTTACTGGAGAGAAAATGTTTAAACATTTTAAATTACTAAATTCTAATAACTAATTTTTTTTTGTCTTTGTCATAATGACAGTGCATCATATTTTACTAGTTGTTTTGCAAGTGCCATTTAAGTGTCATTTGAAGGTTCAACTGGATTAATTAAGTTAAGTAGGTACGTTTGGTGAATCAGGACAACAGTCATTGGACAACAGTGGTTTGTTCTGTAGACAATAGAGAAAAAATTAATTCAGAGGGCTAATAATGTTGACCGTAGTAGTTTTTTAATGGTTTTTAAAATATATATTTTGCTAAGACTTTTTTTCGATGGTCCCAATTGCACATTTTGTTGGCTAAAAGTTGCATTGCAACTACATGCCAGTTATTTCTCATTTGAGTATTAGTAGACTGTCTGCTTAAAGCACTTGTCAACTTACATTAACCCTAACCCCAAACTAACAGTCTACTTATAATCAAATAATAATTAGTTGGCATGTAGATGCAATATAACTTAAACTCAACAAAATGCGTTAAAGGGACCTTCAAAATAAAGTGATGCCTATAATTTTTTATTCCAGCCAAACTAAAAGAAATAAGACTCTCTCTAGAACAGAAATGCCTAAAGTAGGGCCCGTGGGCCAAAGTTGGCCCATGGTAACTTCTTATTTGGCCCACCTTCCCATGTAAGAAAAGAAGGAGAATGATAGGGCGAATGCTTTTGACAGAGATCGCCATTTCAATTAAATGTTGTAAATGAATCAGACTTTTAAAATGTAAATAAAAAATGTACAATGACAATACACAAGACATCGGCGAGTAAATGATAGTAAAGGTAGCTGAACTCCACTGTGTTATAGATGGGACTGTTTATGTGTTTACTGTAATATGTCCATTCTAAAAACGTCACCTTAGAATTATAAGTTTCTATTTGACATTTTTGTCAAAATTGAGTTATTCACATATTCTTATTAAATGACAACTTATTTACATTATGGGATGTTTTTTTAGAAGTTGTTTACATTTTAAGAAGTTTTATTTAAAAAACAAATGTTCCACACGCACTGTTTGCTATATATGTCAAAATCATGCAGAACGCAGATAGAACCTTATAAATCCAAGGTGACGAAATGTTAATAATTATAATGCATTAGTTAATATGATTTAAAGCAACATTTCCTATTTTTTTAATTAGGATAAAAAAAAAAAAAATAAATTAGGGCAAAAAATTATTGTAATACAGATTAGTAAATATTCGGCGCACAGCCCTCAATTAAGTTTGCTTTTTGGCCCTTTTTAGGAAAAAATTTGGGCACTCCTGCTCTAGAAGGAAAATATACTAGGAAATACTGTGAAAAACAAACCCTTGTTCAGGTAAATATCAAAAATGTCAATTTTATAGGGCTAGTAATCTTGTCTTTAATTGCAAGTCTGCATTTCAGGATTGTTATAGTTAACTAGAATCTTAAAAATAACCAAAATAAAATAAAATAGGGGCAACGCAGTGGCGCAGTAGGTAGTGCTGTTGCCTCACAGCAAGAACGTCGCTGGGTCGCAGGTTCGAACCTCGGCTAGGCTGGGTCAGTTGGCGTTTCTGTGTGGAGTTTGCATGTTCTCCCTGCGTTCGCGTGGGTTTCCTCCGGGTGCTCCGGTTTCCCCCACAGTCCAAAGACACGCAGTACAGGTGAATTGGGTAAGCTAAATTGTCCGTAGTGTATGAGTGTGAATGAGTGTGTGGATGTTCCCAGAGATGGGTTGCGGCTGGAAGGGCATCCGCTGCGTAAAATCGTGCTGGATAAGTTGGTGGTTCATTCCGCTGTGGCGACCCCGCAAGGGACAAAGCCGACAAGAAAATGAATGAATGAATAAAATAAAATATTTTCAAAACTTAAAAAAAAACTACTAAGATAAAGTACAACTGTACAACTGTAATTTATTTAGCTAGCCTTTTTGCTGTAATAATATTAAATGGATTTTAAAAAAATTATGCTGAAAACAGGTTACTGCAAAGGAAAATTTATAATTTACGACCCCCAGTCAAGCAGGAACTAAGCCAAAAGGAAGTGAATTAGTGATTTGTTATTTTAATTTTTTTTTTAATAAACCACTTGAATAAACTCATGCTTTGGGCTTTAAATGATCCCATCAGAAACATCTAACTCCACTTCAATCCAATCTGATTGTCTACACAAGATATAAGTACAGCTTTCCCTCACACAGCTGGATGTGAAACGCAGGGCAGTGCGACACATGCGGGCATGACATGTGAACTGTCACCTGATCCAAAGGCATGCCAGCAGTTGCCTAATGAGTTAAAGCCAATGTGCTTCAATGAAGTAAACGTGAAATGAAACGTACAACCTAAACTGTAAAAAGAAAAAAAAACTGCATTGGGATATTGTGCGGGATTATTTAAAGAGTGGTTTTTTTTAGGTGTGGATGTGATTTATACAGGTTTCTTGGGAAGTGGGCACTGGTAGGGTCACGACGCTGGTCAGCAAAGTAACTAATCATGCTGTGCCGGTGCTCTTTCTCACGCCCTGTCACCAGGTCACACGGTCTCTGCCATTCCTTAGACATACTCGCTAAACAAGACGACCCGCGGGGCTCCAGATGGACTTTGCAGGTGTCACAGTATTTGGGACACATGTATACGTGTCAAGAGGTGTTGATGGACGCATGTCAGTGATACTCTGATGTTGTGCTGTCACAATACTGGAATTTCTAACTTCGGTAAGATATGCTACATTTAAAGTATTGACATTTTATACCATTTTTTACACCATGGGAAAATGGTAAATTGTTACTACTAATAAATAATAATAATACAAATTAATAAATACTAATAAATTACAATTTTATGCATGTCTTCATTTGAATGAGTGAAAATCTCAAACATGACTCAGCGTTAAATATTTTTAAAATAATACTGGTGCAGTTAGGCCTGTTGATCAGATTTTAAATTATCCTGCCAATATTTTCACTGGCTCAGAGGAAAAATAATACATAGTGTTGGCCAGTAGCCACTGGGGGTTCGGGTGGTTCGAAAGACCCACCCCTCACTGACAAAGGTCAAGAATTTGTCCCATACATGAGCTCATTTGTCCTATTTTAACTGCTATGCAATCTTAAAACCTTTTTCGATGGGTTATTATCACTATATAAGACCAAGTGGAATCTTCTGTTGCTTCCGTGTGACACAATTATTTTTCATGAGTCCAACATCCAGCTGTGCAAGAAAACATACAATCTGACGTAAGTGAAGTCTTCTTCCGCTACTGCATTATTTTAAAATAGAGAAAATATTTTACAAGTAACTTTTATTCTAAATCTTGGACCCTATTCTTGAAACAAAAAAAATGACAAATGAAAAGGTGTGAAGAGCAACCGTTATTAAAATTAATTTAAGTACTATTTTGGCTATTGTTGTTATGCATGAATTTTTAATTGAACTTTTTTTTTTTTGGTTATGATGACCATCCAACAATCTACTTAAGCCAAAATAGTGCTAAAAATGTCACTAAAATGCAGTATTTAAAACTCATAATTAAATAGTAGACTCAATGAGGCAAAAAGGTCCACTTTTTGAGAAAAAAGAACCACCCCTTTCACGAGGCTGGCTACGGCCTGTAGTGGAGTAAAATACAAATATTTGTTGATTTTGTTTTCAACCACGTCACATTAGGGATGCACGATAAATTTAAATGACATCAGAAATCAAAATTAAACGTTGCAATTTTCATGCACATATTGTCAGGGAAGTATGGTTCTGTCATCAGTCGTAAATCTCCTCCGAAGGCTGGAGGGTGAACTAGAGTTTGAGTATGCAAATTATTGTCGTACGGCCCTGCGAAAAGGGCAAGGATTAAAAAAAGATTAGACATTAAAAAAAGTGTGCGATTGGTCCATGTTTTAAATTTCTGTCCAGAGAGGTCATGTTTTGATCTTTGATTGGTCTCACGCAGTCACGTGATGTGATTTCGCAGGTCAAAGTTCAGCCAGCTTAAACTTTGCAACGCAGTGAACTGCGAAACTTGTCACACAATCACATTCGCATGCAAATGAATGGAAGTCTATTGGCCCGTTTCCACTGAGTGGTAAGGTACGGTTTGGTACGCCTTTATGGTCGTTTCCACTGTCAAAAGGCGTACCGTACCTAACTGAACTGTACCACTTTTTGGCACCCTTTCGAAAGGGTACCAAACACGAGAATGGGTACCAAAAGGTGGAGCTAGATGCGCAGCTGAACGCTGATTGTTTACAGAGATACGTCACAAGCTCGTGGAGTTATCCAGAATGAAAACAAAGGAACCGCCTTGTTTTAAATACATAGCCGAGACCTTATCGTAATACTATAAGCATACAATAACGAGCCATGGATGACCCGAGCTCAAACAAACCTTGTCGTTGTCTTGATGTACAGCCACAAAGCCAAGAAGAACAAAATCTGTGTGTCCTGTTGTTTTACGAGGTCGTCTAAAAGTGCAAGCAGTTTTCACTTTCTCTGGGGAGCTCACGATCGTGTCTATATTGGATATAACAAACTTCTTGAGCTCATGATAATAATGTGTGTGTGATTATTGAAGTGTCTTCGAATTTGAACTTGGAAATTGTTTCAGTAACCTGAATCATGAACAAACTGCCATGTTTATGATCGCCTTTTGGACTATCATGAACTTGGAATGACAGAATTACTCTGTAACAGAGGTTACATGAGCTGGTGAAGATTAAAGACACAGATGAGAGATTTGCACTGACTGTGGGCTATACGTCGCATGTTGTTTTTGTTCCCAAATAAGGACTAAATGTATGCTGTGTGTAGTTTATCTGTAATTGGTAACATCGGAGACTGTATGTGTTCATATATGTTGCATTTATTTATGTAATCGCAGACGTTACAGTAGGCTCATTAAGTCATTAATCTGCAGTTATAATCAAATCATGTTCATAGAAAAGTTAGTAATAAACATTTATACTCAAGTATTTTTATGTATATAGCATCTGTTTTGTGAGAAGTGCTTCTCATATGATATCTGAATGACTTGTACAGCTTTACTGTAGACATTTATTTGAGCGAGAATGATGTCGACTGAAACTTTCTGTCGTACACCACGCCCACCAAAAGGGTACCCTTGGTAGCGGAAACGTAAGCCTGATAAAGGTGACCCGTACCGTACCATACGGTACCAGTCAGTGTAAACAGGCCATGAGTGACAAAAAGTGCAATGTGACCACAGCTTTATGCGGAAACACCTATGAAGAAGAAACCCAGGAATTCTAAATAGCGGTTGTTGAATAAACAGAAAACTTAACTGCTTTTATTGATTCAGCGTGATTAATTAATCACACAACTACTGAATTATCTCACAGAACAAATTATTTTAACTCTAGAAATGGCTCGTTTCCACTGAGAGGTACAGTACAGTACAGTACGGGTAGGTACGGGTCACCTTTATCAAGTTGCGTACCAAGGGTACCCTTTTGGTGGGCGTGCTGTTTCAGACGACGTTATGTTTACTCAAGGAAATGTCACAGTAACACCGTACAGGTCCTTCACATATCATATGAGAAGCACTTCTCACAACACAGATGCTTTATACACATAAATACTTGTGTATATATGTTTATTACTAACCTTTCTATGAACATGATTTGATTATAACTGCAGATCAATGATAGGGCGAAATAGCCTACTGTAACGTCTGCAATTACATAAAATAAATAAATAAATCAACATATATTAACATATACAGCCCTTTACAGTCTCCGATATGTTACCAATTACAGAAAAACTACACACAGCATACATTTAATCCTTATTTGGGTTAAAAAAACAACAACACGAAATATAGCCCACAGTCAGTGCAAACCTCTCATCTGTGTCTGTAATATTCAGCAGCACATGTAGCCTCTTGTTAGAAAGTAATTTCGTCATTCCGAGTTCATAATAGTCCAAAAGGTGATGATAATAGTTAAACATGGCAGTTTGTTCATGTTTTAGGTTGCAGAAGCATCATTTGCTGCTGTTTTGTCAGGCTTCTCCTTTCTTTTTTCGCTCTTCACTCTCGTGTTTGTCCACATCTAAATGGATCAGATATCAGAGCCTTTCAATGATCACGCCACGTTAAAAATATGAGCTCAAAAAGTTAGTTATTTCAAATATAGACGCGATTGCGAGCTCTCTGGACAAAGTGAAACCGCTCACACTTTTAGACGAGCTCGTAAAACAACAACAGGACACAGCAGAATTTGTTCTTCTTGGCTTTGTGGCTGTTCATCAAGACGACGACAAGGCTTGTTTGAGCTCGGGTCAACCATGGCTTGTTATTATATGCATAAAGTATTATGATAATGTCTCGGCTGTGTATTGAAAACATGGCGGTTCCATTGTTTTGATTCTGGCTAGCTCCACGAACTCGTGACGTATCTCTGTATCCAATCAACGTTCAGCTGCGCATCTAGCTCCACCTTTTGGTACCCTTTCTCGTGTTTGGTACCCTTTCGAAAGGGTACCAAAAAAGTGGTACAGTACGGTTCGGTACGCCTTTTGACAGTGGAAACGGCCATAAAAGAGCACCAAACCGTACCGTACCGCACCATACCACGTATTGGAAAAGGGGCCAAAAGTGAGTTTGAAATAAAAACAAGTGGTATTTCACGTGTTTTCAGATGTAGCAGAAACACAAAGCTGTAGTTCACCGAGAAGCTATGCAAACAGCTGTCTTTATTTTTGAAAGATTATCCTAGATTTCATTATTTCCAGATTTAATTGTCTGCGTTGATTACATGATTTTGTGCAGATTGTCAGTAAGCTACATCTCTTTGTAGTAAATGCTGCTCCATCTGAGATTTACTGCTGATTACAGAACTGACAAAATGGAGTTGTTTACATCTGGTCACTTCATGCATTTTTTCTGATTGGATAGCTACTGTTTCTTACATTTTAACTGATAAAACCTGACTGTGCATGTAGTTTGTAACATCAAAAATGAGCTAATAAAAAAAACTAGATAAATGGACAAAGTGAAACTGCAGGACACACTTGACAGCAGTGTTGTAACACTGTTGTAAACGCTTCCTGTGGCCTGGATGAAAGGAGTAATGTGTGTTATCACAGTGCATATGCACTCACTTTTGGAGATATCAATATTGTGTAAAAGCAATATTGCATATCAATACATTTCAAAAATATCAATACTTTTGACACTGATGGTTGTTTCTGCTTTTGAGTGACTTTTCACATGAAAATTTGTCGTCACACTTTATTTTAAAGTGTAATCCATGCTATTAGCTAAGATATTTAAATCAATAAACTACTAATTTGCTGCTAATTAAAAGTTTGTAAGATAGTATTTGGGTTAAATATTGGGTACGATTAAATATATAGAATAAGATCATACTTTATATATACTAATAAACAGCCAATATCTTTATAATAGAGAGAAAATTAGCCACTGGTTAATTGTGGCAATTGGTACTTAGTAAGTCAATTTTTTTTTTACGGAATAAAACTCACTTTCATATTTATATCACCGCCCTCATTGTCTTCGTCCTCAGAAGAGCCGTTTCCATCGTCATCATCTGATTCCCCATTGGCTATAGGCACTTTGACCATGGAGGAACTGGAATTCATGATGGCATTCATTTTGGCATCGCCTTCTCCATTTACTTTCGCACCCTCTTCCTTTGGCTTCAGATTCAGACATCGTCCCACGTGTCTGTTAGCGAAGGCTTTTATCCAGTCTATGCCTCTGGTGATTCTGGAAACGGCAATCTGAAGGTTGTTCTCCCCATCATCATCAGATGCTGATAGGTTGTCCCCGCTGAAGGAGCTGAGCAGCAAAGCCAGGAAAAGATTCAACACCTATTGGACGAGAATTAGATTAAAAAGGTTAAATACATATACGATTTTTTATTTTATTCATTTCCATAAAAATACAAATATAACAATTTATGTTTCTTGAATGCTTTGCATAGTTAACTGTTTACTTATTATGGTAAAGCGTCTGCTAAATGACTAAAATGTATTCAATTATTATTAGATACATATAAATAAAATTATACAACATATAAATAAATCATTATATTAGATATTATATAATCATATAACACTATATATAAAATAATATATTAAGTATTATTATTAATTTTATCAAACATTAATAAGATAAAATGTGTTAATTTTTCTTTGTCAATTGTCTTCTCTCATACAATTTCAATTGCAAATAATAATGATATATCTTTCAAATCATTTAATCATTTTTGACTTCAACTGTATATCACCTCATACCTGATTAAGATGAAAATAACAATGATGAAATATTTATATTAATATTTATATGTAATTAATAAAAAATATACAGTATATTAACCACTTACAATACATTTTCATTAGATTAATGATTACTAATATATTTTTATTATCATCACTTCTAAAACATATTTAATAATATATTAAGAAATATTATGGAAGTCTAGGAATTATTTTCTGGTGAAAGTTAGACTGTAATTAATTAGAAATGTCTATTGCAAAGAAATGAAGAAGCGGCTGGAATTTTTTTTTCAAGAGAAGTTGCATTTCATATTTATTTTTTGTAATTTCTTAGCTATGACAATAAATGTGAGCTATGTTTTATTAGCATTTTCCAGTGTATTAAACACAACTGTTTGGCATATCTCTCGCTTCTGGAATGTCTCATGTTGTCTCATTTAAAGTATGTTGCTTATTAAAATAAATGTAGGCCTATGGACAGAAAGAATTATGACGATTTAAAGATCACTTAAATACAAGTGTTATTTTCTGCAGTCTGGAAATCATTGCCAAAATCAACACCAACCACGCCAGGCTCATCTTAATTTTCCTGTTATTAAAAACTACTGCAATGTAGATTTAATAAAATTCTAAACAAACAGAAAATTCCATTGCTAGTTAATTCCTCTTAGTTAAACATCCACAGTTTTTGACCTCAAGTTCAAACTGCATGATCTTCATACAGTTGAAGTCCCCCTGAATTATTAGCCCCCTGCTTATTTTTCCCCCCAATTTCTGTTTAAAAGAGAGCAGATTTTTTCAAGACATTTCTAAACATAATAGTTTTAATAACTCATTTCTAATAACTGATTTATTTTATCTTTGCCATGATGACAGTAAATAATATTTGACTAAATATTTTTCAAGACACTTATATACAGCTTAAAGCAGGGGTGTCCAACCTCAGTGCTGAAGGGCCGGTGTCCTGCATGGTTTAGCTCCAACTTCCTTCAACAAACCTCCTTGGAAGTTTTTAGTATACCTAGAAAGAGCTTGATTAGCTGGTTCAGGTGTGTCTAATTGGGGCTAGAACTAAAATATGCAGGACACTGGCCCTCCAGGACCGAGTTTGGACACCCCTGGCTTAAAGTGACATTTAAAGGCTTAACAAGGTTAATTAGGCAGGATAGGGTAATTAGGCAAGTTATTGTATAACGATGGTTTGGTCTGTAGACAATCGGAAAAAAAAAATTAGCTTAAAGTGGCTAATAATATTGACTTTAAAATGGTTTTTAAAAAATTAAAAACTACTTTTATTCTAGCCGAAATAAAACAAATAAGACTTTCTACAGAAAAAAAAAAAACATTATCAGACATGCTGTGAAAATTTCTTTATTCTGTTGATCATCATTTGGGAAATATTTAAAAAAATAAAAAAATTCAAAGGGGGGCTAATAATTCTGACTTCAACTGTATAAGCATCTGTCTGTCTGGCAAAGATTGCATCAGTGCACTCACCACTAGGTTTCCTATAACCATGACCATCATGAAGACGATGATGCACATGCCTTGACCAGCCACCTCCATGCAGTCCCACATAGTTTCAATCCACTCGCCGCACAGAACACGAAAGATGATGAGGAAGGCGTGAAAGAAATCTGCCATGTGCCAGCGAGGGAGCTCACAACTGTCAGAGATCTTACACACGGACTCCGTGTAGCTTTTCCCGAAAGCTGCATCCCCACCACGGCAAAGATGAAGACGATAATGGCCAGGACAAGGGTCAGATTCCCAAGGGCACCCACGGAATTGCCTATGATCTTTATCAGCATGTTTAGGGTTGGCCAGGACTTTGCCAGCTTGAACACACGCATCTGCAAACCAACAGTCGGGATTTAAATGGAGAAAAATTCTGAGCTTTTAGATTACAGTAAAGACTTTTTATGAGTGAAAATCTCTATTTGGCATTTCTGCATTCTGAATTATCCACCTTTTCCCAGTTAAGTGTATTTCCACCATTCAAGGTAGAAATACACAAAACTCTTTTGTGTTTTATAATTTTAAAGAGCCGCTATTTTGCATTATAAAAGGTCATATTTTGGGCTTGTGTTTCTCCAGCAACAGGCTGATATGTATGCAAGGTCAAAAAACACTTTCTTTGTCTTATAATATGCATTTATTTTTTACCTAATTATCACAATGACTCCCATATGATTTGTTCAGCGATTCATTTGTTCCCAAACCCTCCTTAGCGCGAAGCTAATCTGCGGTGATTGGTCCGATGACCCAGTCAGTTGTGAATGGTCGACCGAAAAGCCTACCATGGCTTTGAAGTAGCACACAGAGTATGTGAGAGCCCAATGCAGGAATGCATTGAGTGCATAAAATGGTGCATTGCATAAAAACTAGTTTGTTTCTTTCAAATGAACACAAAAGTGCCCAATCAATGTAAGCAGATCTGACTTAACTCTTGAGAAGAATATCACATCTTTCCATTCCACAAGAGGTTTTTTATATAATGGAAGGAAATTATTATAATATATAGGAAAAGGGAATAAACGGAACATTTCTTAGTTAATCTAGACAACAAATGTTGGTGCATTTAAACAAAACACTTTTATTAAACAGTTATTATCCATTAAAATAAAGAGTTTGGTTGCCAAAAATCTTTCGGAATGGAAAGGTAACAGATTTAAATTCTAATAAGTTATCGCAAAAAAACGTTTTACTACAAACCACAAAATTTCCACTATTTATTTTTATTTTTTTTTTTTTGTAAATTTTGCCACTCTATTTAAATTTTATTTAATTTTTTTCTCCAACGTATGAATTTGTGTACTCATTTTTGGACTGTGATCTTAGATTAGCTGGATTAGATTAGTTTCAGATTTGGCTTTGGTACTATATACAGTGCTCAACATAGGTGTACACACCCCTCACAAATCTCCCATTTAAATTAAGTAAGCTTTACAATATTATATCTGTCCATATACATTAGATTAGTCAGTACTAAAGCCAAATCTAGAGCTTACCTAACAATATAACTTATGATACCAGTCCAAAATTAGTCCACGCAAATTTAGATGTTATAGAAAATTTTAAGAAAAATTTAAATTTAAGAAAAACCAAAAATGTAACAAATTTTGTTGAAATTTTGTAGTTTGTATTTTTTTCCAATATTTTACATGAATTTAAATGTATTATCTTTCTATTTCTAAAGATGTTTGTTGACTAAAATATTATTTTAATAAATATATCCATTTAATAAATCTGCTTTGCTCACATGCACCAATATATATGACATTTATTCACTGAGAAATTAACAAAAATATTCATTTTCAAAATGGGGTGTACTCAATTATGCTGAGCACTGTATTTATGTTCTTTATGTTATTAAAATGTTCTTCAGACTAAAAAAAAAAGTTCTTTACAGAACCAAAAATATTCTTCTAAAAAATTCTTAAAAAAAAAAAAGTCTTTCAGACAATGAAGTTTGACCTACCAGACGGAAGGACCTCAGCACAGACAAGCCCTCAACATCGGCTAACCCCAACTCCACCAGACTCATGGTCACAATTATACTGTCAAAAATGTTCCAGCCAACCTGGAAGTAATAATATGGGTCCAGTGCAATGAGCTTTAGCACCATCTCTGCTGCGAAGATACCTGTGAAAACCTGCGGGAGGAAAAACATGATGATTCAAGAGCTTCTGCACAGTGACCATAAGTAAACATCAATATCTAGATTCACTTGCCAGGTTTCCTATTACCAACACTTCTTCAAATTGTTCGGCCATGGGATAGTGTTCCATAGCCATGAACACGGTGTTGAGCACAATGCAGATGGTGATGCCCAGATCCACAAAAGGGTCCATTACAAATAAGTAGACAATCCTTTTGAACTTCACCCATGGTATGCAGCAATCCCATTTCAGAAATATATCAGCAAACTTGTACCAGCCGGGGGGACAGGGCCTTTCAATATCCTCCTGCGCTGTAGATGAAAGTGTTTTAGCACACCATTTAACATAGGATTTGACTTCTGAAATTTGCCGAATAGGGCTGAACTTTTTTCTTTATTATTATTCTGTTTTTGGTAACACTTGACAATAAGGTCGTATTAGTTAATGTATTTACTAACATGAATAAACTATGAACAATACATGCTTGCTAACATTAGTTAGTGAAAATAAAGTTCAGTGGAGTTCATGTTAACTCACAGAGCAATGTTAACAAGCATGTATTTTATTAATGCATTAGTAAATAAATGCCATATTGTTCATACTTGTAAAAACATGAACTAACATTAACTAATGAAACCTTATTGTAAAGTGTAACTCTCTTTTTTTGATAAATTTTTATGCTTGTTTCAGGAATTTGTATGCACAGCTTACAGAAAAGTTTCCTTTAGCTGGTAAACTACCATTAGTGCCATGGGAATCATCCTGAGCAAACATCCGCATTGTTATAATCAGACATTTGCTTAGTTTGGGTATTGCCATTGTTGTTCTTTTGCTTGTTTATTTTATATTCCGCATGTACTTACATGTTCATCTAAATGTCACTGTTTGGGCCATGGAAATCAAGGAAAAGCAGCAGTTTGGAATGTCAAATATTGTAAAAAATAACTACTACGAAAAGTGCAAAATATATAACTTAAGACGATTAAATTCAATTTCTGTCAAATCATATTTACACTCACCGGCCACTTTATCAGGTACACCTGTCCAACTGCTCGTTAACACAAATTTTAAATCAGCCTATCACATGGCAGCAACTCAATGCATTTATGGAAAGTAGACATGGTCAAGACGATCTGCTGCAGTTTAAACTGAGCATCAGAATGGGGAAGAAAAGGGATTTAAGTGATTTTGAACTTGGCATGGTTGTTGGTCTCAAACGGGCTGGTCTGAGTATTTCAGAAACTGCTGATCTACTGGGATTTTCACGCACAACCATCTCTACGGTTTACAGAGAATGGTTCAAAAAAGGGAAAATATCCAATCGGCAGCAGTTCTGTGGGTGCAAATGCCTTGTTGATTCCAGAGGTGAGAGGATAATGGCCAGACTGGTTCCAGCTGAAAGAAAGGCAACAGTAACTCAAATAACCACTCGTTACAACCGAGGTATGCAGAAGAGCATCTCTGAACGCACAACACATCCAACCTTGAGGCGGATGGGCCACAGCAGCAGAAGACCACACCACGTGCCACTCCTGTCAGCTAAGAACAGGAAACTGAGCCTACAATTCACACAGGCTCACCAAAATTGTACAATAGAAGATTGGAAAAACTTTCCTGGTCTGATGAATCTTCATTTCTGCTGTGACATTTGGATGGTAGGGTCAGAATTTGGCGTCACCAACATGAAAGCATGGATCCATCCTGCCTTGTATCAGCGGTTCAGGCTGGTGGTGGTGGTGGAATGGTGTGGGAGATATTTTCTTGGCACATGTTGGGCCCATTAGTACCAATTGAGCATCGTGTCAACACCACAGCCTACCTGAGTATTGTTGCTGACCATGTCCATCCCTTCATGACCACAGTGTACCCATCTCCTGATGGCTACTTCCAGCATGATAATGCTCCATGTCATAAAGCGTGAATCATCTCAGACTGGTTTCTTGAACATGACTATGAGTTCACTGTACTCAAATGGCCTCCACAGTCACCAGAACTCAATCCAATAGAGCACCTTTGGGATGTGGTGGAACGGGGAATTTGCATCATGGATGAGCAGCCAACAAAATCTGCAGCAACTGCGTGATACTATCATGTCAATATGAACCAAAATCTCTGAGGAATATTTTCAGTATCTTGTTGAATCTATGCCCTGAAGGATTAAGGCAGTTCTAAAGGCAAAGCAAGTACTAGTAAGGTGTATCTAATAAAGTGGCCCAGGAGTGTATATTCAAATCTTCATTATGATTTTAGAATTAAGCTTTAAATGGCTGTCTATATATTTAATAAAGTCATTACCCAAAAAAAGAGTATTATTTTTTTTGTAATATAATTCTGTACAAGTAACTGGATCACCCATGAAGGGCTTACCACGCTTTGACTGTCAAGTGATAGAGCAAAGTTTTACAGTGAAGTGAAAACGTAGTTTTTGAAGGTTTTAAACACGTGTCTGAAGTTTTTCTAGTAGAAAGTTTATGGGCACGCATATTCAAAGGCATGAAAAAAAAAGTAGCGCATACTGAAATGTACAGAATGCTGTCAATCTGACCTTTATGGCCATTCAAGGTAGAATACTGAGTCAAAGCATTTTTTTAATTTAATATTTTTTATGCAAGTCTAAGTATCCACGAACATGCAGCTAATGGCTGAAGCAAGTTTATTCAAATTTGGTTCTGTATTTGATAGACCTTATTTACAAAGATATTTATCAAATGAATTTGGTTTACATTTACAGTTCAATTGGAAATGACTCACTAAAGGATTTTGCAGGTTTTCAATTCCTCATTTGAATCATGCTGTAGTAACATTTGTACATTAATAGGTTACATGTAAAGAATTTAATCATACGACGAAATATTATGCAATATGATGAAATGACAAAATGTTTACCCCACCCTAAACGCTTTGTTCTAATTCAAACTAAACTTACCATCTAAAGCACTCTCCACAGCGCTCACCACACTTGGTTTTCGTATCTGTGAGTCAGGAACTTCCAAGTAATTCATGTTGCCTTTGGATCCATTGGATTTCGAGAGGGGCTTCAATGCAATCCCATCATAGTCGCTTTGCATTTGGTCATTATCGCCTTTCTTTTTGCTGGATAGGGATGTCTTGCTGCCATTTACCATCCCTTTCTTCTGCTGCTCCACATAAAAACAGGCAGAATCAGAATGATCAATTAGTGTTTTTCAGGCTGAACACTGGGAAGGTTCAATTGACGGCAATAATAACAAACCTCAGCTTGTATCTTGAGCTGCTCCATGATTTTTGCATACTCTTCCTCCTTCTCTTTAGCTTCTGCAGCGGTGGCTTCGTTTTGTTCAGCATAGGCCATGGCCACCACAGCCAGAATCAGATTGATGAGGTAGAACGAACCCAAGAAGATGATGACCACAAAGAAGATCATGTACGTCTTCCCTGCTGCACGGAGAGTCTGAAACATTTGAAAAATGCTTCAGGGCTGCTATTAGTGTTTTTTTGTTTTTTTTTTGATTGATCTATATCTTTGATTGATCTATGTCTTGTATTTAAGGCAAGGCAAGTTTGTTTATATAGCACATTTTCATACACAGTGGCAATTCAACGTGCTTTACATAAACAGGAATAAAAGAGCCATGTAAGAAAAATAAAAACTAATAATAAAAATGATTAAAAACAGATAAAAACAGATTAAATGTGTTTAAAACAGGTTATAAAACAATTAAAAAGAAGAGAAAAGCATATTAGTGTGATCTGTCGGACATAGCACAGTGCTCATTCAGTAAAGGCACAGCTAAACAGTTGTGTTTTCAGTTTTGATTTGAATGTGCCTAATGTTGGAGCACATCTGATCATTTCTGGAAGCTGATTCACCCTGCTTTGACTGAACTCTTGGAATTTCTAGTTTATATGATCCTAATGATCTGAGTGATCTGTTAGGTTTGTATTCACTGAGCATATCTGTAATGTATTGAGGTCCTAGGCCATTTAGTGATTTATAGACAAGTAATAATACTTTAAAATTTTATCTGAATGTAACTAGGAGCCAGTGTAAAGACCTGAGGACAGGTGTGATGTGCTTTGATTTTCTAATTCTGGTCAGAATCCTGGCCGCAGCATTCTGGATGAGCTGTAACTGTCTGACTGTCTTTTTGGGAAGATAAGTGAGGAGGCCGTTACAGTAATCCACCCTGCTGCTGATAAAAGCATAAACAAGTTTCTCTAAGTCTTCACTGGAAACAAAGCATCTAATTCTTGCAATGTTTTTGAGATGATATGCTGATTTACTAACTGCTTTGACGTGACTATTGAAACTCAGATCTGACTCCAGAGTCCCACCAAGATTCTTGACCTTATTTTTTGTTGTTTGACCCTTAGAACCAAGGTACGCATTTCACTCTGTTCCCAAATGCAATGACTTCAGTTTTCTCTTTAACTGAAGAAAGTTTTAGCACATCCAATTGTTAATTTCGTCAATGCATTGGCAGGGGGTGTCAATGGGGCTGTAGTCATATCAGGCAGTAAGGCTAAGTAGAACTGAGTGTCATCAGCATAGCTGTGGTAGTTGATTTGGTTCTTTCTCATTATTTAGTTCTGGGGGCACCTGATTTGATGTCTGTTAAAAAAAAACTAGTTACCCCTACAGGGTTTCACAGCGCAATGAACAGCCAGAAAATCAAACTTTGGTCACGTCTTGTTTTAATCAAGGCTTCACTGACTTCATTAAAATAAATAATAATAAATAAACAGTAACATTGTAAAATATTACTACAATATAAAATAAAATAAACTTTTTCTAATTAAATATATTCTAAAATTACTTGCCAGAAGGGTAACACTTTATAATAACAACTTCATGCAGTTTTGTGACCTAATCTAAAGTGAGGACTATTTATGCTTTATAAATCCCTTATAAATGACAATTAAAGGTTCAGTATGAACAATAATCATTGCAATCTTCAATCTTAAAAGTAAAATTACTGTAAAGTTTAAACATTGCTGAATAAAAGGAGTTTAAAAATACGACATAAAATTTGATAAAACAACAACAATATAACAATATAATAAGATGCAATGTTTAAACTGTACAGTAATTTTATTTTAGATAAGCTTGCAAAGAATATATATATTTTTTAAATACAGTTTTATTTGTGTGTCTTAAAACAAATAGAAATGAATAATGTCATTTGTGTTCTTTTTTCCTGTTTAGAATTTAACTGAGCCTTTAATTGTCATTTATAAGGGATTTATAAAGCATAAATAATCCTCACTTTAGATTAGGTCACAGAACTGGATGAAATTGAGTTAGTAAAGCATTTATTAACATACAAATTAACTATTAATAAATGCCTGAATAATAAGATTTATAAATGCTAATTTAATAGTTTAATAATCATTTACTAACTCATTCTGAATGGTAATAAAAAAACACCAACTATGCTTAAATAACTGGTTTGTAAATAATGCAATGCTTAATTTAGTAATGAAAAATAAATCATTAACAAAGTATGAAAGTACAAGTATTAAGCACATTATAAATGTGGTTGTAAGTCAAGAATAGAGCATTTGTAGCTGCAGTTATAAACTGCTTACTAACGTCTGTTAATGTAGAGTTAATGATTAACAGATAATGAATTCACTATATGCTAATCATTAATAAATGGTTAATAGTGTGTAGTTATTATAAAGTGTTACCGCCAGGAGTCTTTTTACCAATGCGAAAATGCAGTTCCAAAAATTAACATTGTCCTTCCTTCCTGAGTTTTCTTTTTAAAAACTCCCAGCATTTAAATAGTAGTGAACATAAAATAAGCTTTATAAAACATATTTTTAACACTGGACAATTTACTGTCATGTCATTTTTAATCCTATTAAATATTACTACAGGAAGCCATTGTTTTATCACATGCAAGAATGCGAGTAATATGATGACTGTGTCTGAAAGCTCTAAAATCCAAGGCAGGAAGGCGTCAAAACACATCCAAATTCAAATTCCTGTCTCAGAAGGAATCTTCCTCTGATAAATTTTCGAAGACATCATAGATGCATCCTTCACTGCCTTTGAAATCCTATAATCCAGTGCATTTCATTTCCAACAGCTGAGCGAAATAAATAAACAGCATCTCAAAGAACTGCTTGGGTATAATTTTTTTTGTGTAAATGTAATTCCTGACCTGACATTTTCCACTTTTCATGGCATTTCTAGAGATAAGTTAGTATTGCAGTAAGCAAATATTCCCTTAGGTATCACCAAAGCTGTCTTTATTTAGTACTACATGACTGAATCATTGCACAGTCACACTTCAGCTGTCTGAAATATTTTTTGTGAGGTTCCTTTGTGTGCTCATGCAGACCATCTAGAACTATGTTAAGCTGCATTGACACAACCTACATTGTAAAATGTGCTATATAAATAAACATGAATTGAATTGAATATGTAAGATGGTAAGAAACAAGATGAATTCAACAGGATGCATATACCCACCAACTGGAACAAGTTCTCCCAGAAATCTTGAGTCATGAGCCGGAAAAGAGCTAAGAAAGCCCAACCAAAGTTGTCATAACTGGTGTAGCCATAATTAGGATTTTGGCCAGCTTTCAGACATATGTAACCCTCAGGACACAACCTGCGAAAAGCAACAGCTCCTTTAATACAGTGTTTCTCAACCACGTTCCTGAAGGACCACCAGTTCTACACATTTTCCATGTCTTCTTAACCAAATACACCTGATTCAGATCATCAGATCATTAGCAGAGACTGAAAGACCTGTAATAGATGTGATAGAAAAGGAGACATCCAAAGCATGCAGTGTTGGTGGTCCTCCAGGAACGGGGTTGAGAAACACTGCTTTAATATACAATTGAAGTCAGAATTATTAGCCTCCCTTTGAATTTTTTTTTCTTTTTAAATATTTCCCAAAGGATGTTTAACAGAGCAAGGAAATTTTCACCGTATGTCTGATAATATTTTCTCTTCTAGAGAAAGTCTTATTTGTTTTATTTCGGCTAGAATAAAAGCAGTTTTTATTTTTTAAGAACCATTTTAAGGACAATTTTTTTTTTTCAATAGTCTACAGAACAAACCATCATTATACAATAACTTGCCTAATTACCCTAACCTGCCTAGTTACCCCAATTAACCTAGTTAAGCCTTTAAATGTCACTTTAAGCTGTATAGAAGTGTCTTGAAAAATATCTAGCAAATTATTATTTACTCTCATCTTGGCAAAGATAAAACAAATCAGTTATTAGAGATGAGTTATTAAGACAATTATATTTAGAAATGTGTTGAAAAAATCTTCTCTCCATTAAACAGAAATAGGGGGAAAAACAAGGGGCCTAATAATTCAGGGGGGCTAATAATTCTGACTTCAACTGTACATATACAAACAATTAGCATTGTGCATTATTATGTAAAAGCATAAAGCAAATTAAAATAAGTATCAGCAGAACACAGAACATACCCTGCGTCGGAGCTGTTCCCACAAACTAAAGGATCAATCTGGCCTGGCACATAGTAGTAGTTTTCTAGGCAAAGAGAATGGAGAGGACTTAAATGACTTTAAATGCAGTAAACGACAAGTTCTCATTAATTAGAGTCTGCTTTATTGTTTAGATGGACATTGAAGAAACTTTGGTCACACTTTACAATAAGTTTGTATTAGTTGATGTATTAACTAACATGAACAAACAATGAATAACTACAGCATTTATTTATCTTTCTTAATGTTAGTTAACGGAAATAAAGTTCATTGTTAGATCTTATTAACTCAAAGTGCATTGACTAAGATTAACAAGCATGAATTTAGATTTGAATAATGCACTTGTGATTGTTGAGATATGATTAATAAATGCCACTGAACAATGAGGCTGGCCTTAGCTCCTGGTCCACCTCATCTTCTCCATATGCCCTCTCGAAAGTCCACCCTCACCTCCCTTTACTATTAGAGCCTGGCTGAATGAAAATGTTTATCCACTTGTAAAGCAGGATCACTTATCGTGCCTATTTTTAGCAGCAAATCACAGCTTCGCACTTTAGTGTGATTGTAGTATTGAAGGACTTTTAAGGTCCTGGTTGACCTTTACAGCTGCAATGCTGTATGAGTATTGTGTTATGGAAGCCAGCAAGCAAAGTGCTGTGCAGGTAAACCTCACTCATCTGATCTCAAAAGGTGCTCTAGCAACAGACGCTAGAGGCCATGGTCTCTAACCTCCTTGTAAGAGCAACCGACTCCCATTCAAAGAATCACTGGTTTGATCCCCGCTCAGAATGGGATGGGTGCAGTAGGACTAGTGGGTTACACGTGGGGGCTCGTCCGGGATGGGAGTGAGGTTTATATTGGGGTGAGCGTAACAAGGGCCAGCTATCGAAGTGCTATGCAGGTAAACCTCACTCCTCTGACCTGAAAAGGTGCTCTAGCGACAGACGTTAGAGGCCATGGTCTTTAGCCTCCTTGTTAGAGCAAGCGACTCCCATAGAAAGAATCGCCGGTTTGATCCCAGCTCAGAATGGGATGGGTCCAATAGGATCGGTGGATTACAATTGTAGTGAAAAAAAAAAATTAACTACTGAAATCTTATTGTAAATTGTGACCAAAAAACATATATAGGCAAAACTGAATTAACACTAATGACTCCTGCTGATACATTAATCAATTTACATCAGATTACTACTATAAATAAGACACAAGTCACCTTCACTCTCAATATATTTCTGGTAGTCAAAAGTGCTGTTGGCAGTTCCATTGCCATTGGTGTCTGTGTAATTGGAGAGCATGGTCAGGTTGTCACTGTACCAGTCAACCGGAGGCCACAAGACGCACTTTTGCCGCAAATTTCCCATGAACAGTTGCAGGCCAATGAGAGCAAACACGCTGAGACAGAAGACAGTGAGGATCATCACATCCGCCAGTTTCTTCACCGACTGAATCAGGGCCCCAACAATGGTTTTTAGACCTGGAATTCACAATTAAACAAAATCTCAGTTAACACATTCTCAAAATTATACAGTGTACAGTATACAGTAGCCATGCTGTGTTTACCTGGAATTACAGTGATTGTTTTCAGGGCACGGAGAACACGGAAAGTCCTCAAAGCGGATATATTCCCCAAGTCCACAAACTCTGTGAGGTACCTATGGGATGAAAGGGAAATGCTCATTTCTCAATATAAACACTGACTCGCTGACAATTTATCAGAGGGTCATTTATCATATGGTTTATGAAGCGGATGAACCCAGCACTGGGAAATACTTCTAATTATAAAACCTCTACTATTGATGTGTGTTTAGGTGTGTTTACAAGTTGTATTGTATAGTGATGATGATCATTTTAAAGATTCAAGATTATTTATAGTCACATGTAAAGTTGAAGGCAAAATTACTAGCCCTCCCATGCAATTTATTTGGTAGTTGAAAAAAAAAAAATAATAATAATAACACTTTGTGACATATTTATAATGGTTTCATGACATTTTTATGACAGATTTATGACAAGTTTTGTTGTCTTTGTGAAGGGTGACATGGTGGCGCAGTGGGTAATGCTATCGCCTCACAGCAAAAAGGTCACTGGTTTGAGCCCCGGCTGGGTCAGTCGGCATTTCTGTGTAGATTTTGCATGTTCTCCCCGTGTTCGCGTGGGATTTCCTCCCGGTGCTTTTCCTCACAAGTCCAAAGACATGCGCTATAGGTGAATTGTGCAAGCTAAATTGTCCGTAATGTATGCATGCATGTCCTGATCCTCCAGATTGGGCGTTGAGCATTGGGCTAACGACCCACCTCGTAAAAATTTGATGTTATGAAACACCAACATGGTGCAATTTAATATCAACTTCGATATAAACTAACTGGGAGTGAGTAAGTAAGTCTTGGTAATGTCAAATTGTCACGTCAAAGACAAAAACAGGTTTGGATGTTTTTGTTTATGTCAAGTTGTCATGACAAACAATGTTTAACAAAAAAGATTCAATGTGATTTGAAGCATGTGGCATATAAATTAGCACCAACCAGATCACTTTATTTAGCATATATGTACTGTAAACACAATATATTTAGATTCACTAATAGGAATGATTTCTTTCTGATAGAAATGATAAGTGTCCATGTTCAACATGTGGCAAGTGCATGCAATAAAGAAGTTACATAATAATTCATGAAAAACATGAATTTTTTGGTTGATTTCATACAAATCACAATTTTATGGCAGTTCCTAATATTAATAAATAGAAATTAATTAGTGGTTACTTCATAGGAATTGTTTTGATCTTATTTGTGCAATCTGCTCACACAGGTGTTATTGCACAAATTAGATATTACTTTGCCAAAGCATACAGTGAAAAGTCACATTTTCCTGAGATCAGGTGGTAAATCTTTCAAAAGATGTGTAGAAGCATAGAAGCATGTATGGCTAAAACCAAGAACCTCTTTTATTGATGTGAACTTTCTTAAAGCATGTTTTGTAGAGTCTTCTGAGGCGTGTAGAAATTGCTGGGGTAACAGATATGTTCAGTGAAGACTATATTTAACTTGAGCGCAACAGTCGATCACAGAAGCCAAATGGCATCATTATGTTATACTATGAACCAAATGCAAGTGAGATGCCTGTTGGGCAATTGGATCACGAGTAATTTTACTGTCTGTTAACTGTAGGCAACCAGATGTAAAACTAACATAGACACTGTAAGAAGCAGATTTTGGGATTGAGTATTGAGAAACAAAATGTAAATCATGAATTCAAAATTCTGATTCTTGAGTTCAATCAACAATGCAAGGTCAAGGACTTGACTTACAAAAATTCAATGTGTGTTGCTTTGAATAAATGCTCATTAACCCTCTTATCCTGTTCACCTCCAACCACTTACTTTAGTGTCCCTGGTCAAAATTGACCAGTGTGTTTTAACTGCTCTCAAATTAGCACAAAAATAATTTTTTACCACTAAATTTCTATTCAAAATTCTCTAGCTGTGAATAATGTCTCAAAGTAGTGTTTAACATGCATTTATAGAATTAGACATAAAATAACTGCAGTGAAAATACAAATGGGTATATTACGAAATGAACATGTATTGTCATGGAGGTAATCATGTGGGAGGATTGACACATAAGCACAGGGAAGAGATGTGTACCCACAAAAGACATTGTTCAGTATGAAATGTGTGTGTGAGTGAGCTGGGGTGGTGCGTATGGGGATGTTTTCAGTCTGATGCATGAATATAGTCTGGATACGCATTCATTTTCTTATGGCAATCACTTATGACCGGGAACACCACAGGTGTAACAAGGTTGATTAAAACCTTCAAAATTCAATGAAAGAGTGCAATGAAAGAGTATTTTCAAGTGCATAGTGTGAAGGATATCATAAGCAATCCGGTGTAAAACACAATATTTATGAGTAAATCCATCAGATTGACCCAAACATGACAGGAATGTTAATTAATTATATTTTTCAAGCAGCAATTTTTTTTTCCTTTTAATGTTCTAGATGTAAATAATTCCATTTACTAAATAGTTTATCATAAAACAAAACCTTTCTTGTTGTTAAATCATGAAAAAAACACCAGCAAAAATGGAAAAAAGGTCATTGTTTTGATTCCTGTTAAATGCATAAACTAACAAAAATCTAATGCAATCTAAATACCGTTGCATAAAAGTGTCTGCCAAATGCATAAATAAGATGCCACCGGAAAAAGGTGGTTTGCCATCTACAGGTTGGAGGAAAGTCCTTACCCCAGGTGGAGGAGCTTAAGTATCTTGGGGTTTTGTTCACGAGTGAGGGAATGATGGAACGTGAGATTGACAGGCAGATCGGTGCAGCAGTAATGCGGTCGATGTACCGGTCTGTTGTGTTAAAGAAGGAGCTAAGCCGAAAGGCAAAGCTTTCGATTTACCAGTCAATCTACGTTCCTACTCTCACCTATGGTCATGACCAAAAGGACAAGGTCTCGGATACAAGTGGCCAAAATTAGTTTTTCTTCAAAGGGTGGCAGGGCGCACTCTTATGGATAGGGTGAGGAGCAGCCGGAGTAGAGCCGCTGCTCCTCCACATCGAGAGAAGTCAGCTGAGGTGGATCGGGCATCTGTTTCGGATGCCTCCTGGACGCCTATCTAGGGAGGTGTTCCAGGCATGTCCCACCGGGAGGAGGCCTCAGGGAAGACCCAAGACACGCTGAAGGGACTATGTCTCTCGGCTGGCCTGGGAACGCCTCGGGATCCCCCCTTGAGGAGCTGGAGGAAGTGTCTTGGGAGAGGGAAGTGTGGGGTTCTCTCCTAAGACTGCTGCCCCCGCGACCCGACCCCGGAAAAGCAGCAGAAAATAAATGAATGAATGAATAAATGAATGGTGTTCATAGACTTTAAACTATATTTAGGATTCACTTTTCAAGGAGGGCAGATTTTGTTCGGCAAATTATACCTCCAACCGGTTGTTTTTAGTGATCTTGAAGACCTTGATCAGCTGGATAATGTGTTTTCTTAAGGTTGGAGCTGACCTCTGCAGGACAGTGGCCCTCAGGTACAGGTTTGGGCACCTCTGATGTGTACTTACCCACATGCATTTAAAACACATTAAGGTATTGGTATAGAGGAAAACAGCAGAGGGAATGCAGCAGTAAAGGTCAACCAAGACCTTAAAAGTCCTTCAATACTACAATCACACTAAAGTGCGAAGCTGAGATTTGCTGCTAAAAATAGGCATGATAAGTGATCCTGCTTTACAAGTGGATAAACATTTTCATTCAGCCAGGCTCTAATAGTAAAGGGAGGTGAGGGTGGACTTTCGAGAGGGCATATGGAGAAGATGAGGTGGACCAGGAGCTAAGGCCAGCCTCATTGTTCAGTGGCAATGGTGTAAACACACTGACATTTGACCTCTCACATCAGAGCGGGTATTTTCACATTGAGTCTAATGTGTTTGCCATCTCATGTGCCACATACTGACGGAGCAAAAACTGATTAGACACACACTATGCTGACTATCTGGAAAAGGCATCTGATTATGGAATTCGCAGTTAAAAATAAAGCTGTAAACACTTCCCGTTCTCTTCGGAACTACCCAATTGCATTTAACTTAAAGGGTTATAGCTCACTTAAAAATGAAAATTCAGTTTTTAATTATTCACCCTCATGTTGTTCTAATACAGAGACTTTTGCTCATCTTTAAAACACAAGTATTTAAAGTATTTTAGATTAAATCCGAGAACTCTCTGACCCTCCATAGACAGTAGTGGTCCTGAGACCTTCAAAGTGCAGAAGAAGAACCAAAAACTTTCTTAAAACATTTCGTGAGACATCAACTGCAATCATATTAAGCTCCAAAAACACTTCTGTGCACCAAAAAAATCTAAATAATAACAATAATTAAAATTGACTTTGTTTGCCAATGCGTTCTCTTCTTCGTCAGGTCATCAGGGTGCACATTTACTATGGCACCATTATATTAATAGTAATACCACCATAATAATACCATTTTACCATTGGAAGTGCATCATATTGCATCATATTTCATCTAAAATATCTTAATTTGTGTTCTGAAGATGAACATATGTCTCAGGGGATTGAAAAGACATGGAAGTGAGTAATTAATAGCAATATGTTCATTTTTGATTGAACTAGCCCTTTAATAATGCAACACTCCGTATTTAACACGCATCTTTAGCATCTGTTAGTAAATTTACAGCCATAAAAAAAGATCTTTCAAGTGATATTGATTCAGTGTTACACTTACGCCATGCTGATGACCATGAAATCAAGCCAGTTCCACGGGTCTCGTAGGAATGTGAAATCGCCAATGCAGAAACCTCTGGACAGAACCTTTACCAGTGCCTCAAAGGTGTAGATGGCAGTGAAAACGTACCTGTAGGGGATTCAAATAACATGATAAAAGTCTGTAAACGTGTCTCATCCAGTTCAGAATGTTAATTAGCTAACTGTTCGTGCACTTATTTCAAAAGCTTTACAAAATATCATATATAACAGAACATGACTTGTTTATTAATTCAAACACAACTGTTTTTAAAGCTCCACTTTATGAACATACAACCAATTTGGTGTGGGAGGAAATACAGCATAGTATTGCAATATTCTATAACCTCCTAGGGCTTGAGTGTCCACATATGTGGACAGGACATTTTAGCTCTTAAGTGGCTATTTAAAATAATTTGAATGTTTTATATTTTGTTACAGACATACAGTGTCATCCTGCAACTGTTTTGCAGCATATGAAATGTCCCAAACCCTATTTTTAACTGTCCAAAATGGGAAAAAATGTTGTTTTTGCTCTCTGATAGTCAAAGCAACTTCAAAAAAAAAAAAATTCTATGTTATATTTGCATTAAAAACATTCAGGAAAAAGTGTTTTATGTAAATTCGGACCACGTGTCAACATACTGTATATGGACATCATTTTTCTCTAAAAGTACATCATAACAAAAGATGATACTTAGATTTTTATTCTAATTAGGTTCCAATAAGCCCAAATAGCAAAGAGAAATTTAAAAAATGCATGAAAAAAACACCTTGGGCCTTAAGAGGATACAGCAATACTATATTGATACAACAATGCATATTTTTATATATTACCAATATTTCATTACACTATTTGGTTGAACATTAAAATCAATTTTTTTTTGACAGTCTACTACTGTAGATGGTGGTGTTGAACTTGAGTTTTTTTGTGAGCTTGGTCACCTTCAGCATGCGGTAAATTAGCAAAATAAAGATCACAGAAAGATGCATACAACATTTATGGCAATTTTTCATTAAAGTGTTGGTCAGTTTGTCTACATTGTCTACCATTTTACATGGCAGCAATAAACTTGAAGTGAGTTAAACAAACTGAAACATATATACGTTTAGTTAGAACAAATGTTGCCTGTTGGAAAAGCAGTAATAAATTGCAATATATCATGGAATATCAAATATATTTCAAACCGCAATAATATTGTATCCTGATGCAAGTATAATGATAATACTTTATCGTGGTCGGCACTCTTAATGTTCCCTTATACATTTTTTTTACTGAAATGCAAAGCTGAATGAGACAGCAGTTTGCAACAAGTCTATAATAAAAGCATATGGTAGTTTAAGTATATATCGGAATCAAAATAGAGTAAAGATAAGTAGTTATGTATGCATGTACAGTGCTCAGCATAATTGAGTACACCCCATTTTGAAAATGAACATTTGTATCCATTTCTCAGTGAACATAGGCACTGTATTTTGGTGCATTTAAACAAAACAGATTTATTAAACAGATATATGAATTAAAATTATATTTTAGTCACCAAACATATTTAGAAACTGAAAGATAATACAAATAAATTCAAGCAAAATATTGCAAAAATTTTTTTTAAAAAATTACAACCTACAAAATTTCAACAAAATGTTTAAATTTATTTTGCTTCTCTTGATTTTTCCTCTTTTTTTTTAAATTTGTATTTAATATTTTTTAATAATAACATATAAATTAGGCTGTACTAGTTTTTGGACCGTTATCGTATATGCACAAATATAATATTGTTTAGCTTCCCATTACAAACATGAATTTAAAAGATAGTTTTGTGAGGGGTGTACTTACATATGTTGAGCACTGTATGTATATATGTGTGTATGCATGGATGTATGAATGTATGGATGGTTCATTTAGGAGAAATGGTGCAGCTCTTACTCTAATATTTTGCTCCAGCCTGGAGGATCGCTCATCGCCATGAACACACAGTTTGTCAGGATGGTTAGCATGATGACTAAGCTAAACAATTTGTTGTGAAGTGAAGGAGAACAAAGAATGATTCATGGCTCTTAATAAAACCAAAAAGCCAGAGCATTACAAAAAAAACCTGAATTGTTAAGTCATACGTGGAAATTAAAGACAAGATGCATTGTTACATCTATTCACACACACATGGGTTATATTGAATAGGATATGAATGTATGAGTATTCTTATGGCGGCTCGTCGAACTGGGTTGAAGGGACTCAGACAGTAACAGGCGGGTTCAGTGTTGAATCTGTATATCGTGTTCTTTTTGTCTATCACGATGAACGTCTGCAAAACAGAAAGAAGGGACAAAAAATATACCTTATGAGTGGGTAACCATTATTCTGATAACCCATATTTGCACATATTTCTCAACTGTACGTATAAGTGTGTGCTGCTTTTGCCACTGACTTTTTGTGCTTTGTAGTACGGATCCAACTCTTCAACAGGAACATTGAGGAGATTTGGTGGAGGGTCTCCATAGATGAATGGTAGGACTTTTCCAGCTTCCAGATCACTGGTGGGTTTGGGCAGATCCTCCTCGGCCACCTTGACATTCTGCTCCTTCATGCGCTCCTGCTCGGCGACTTCCTCTGCCATCCGCCGATCAATCTCAGCGAGCGACTCCAGAGTGAGGGGCCGAAACACATCGGTGCCTGTGGGAGGGAGCAGACGCGCCATCTTGACATTCTGCTGGACGAGGGCTGCCACCACTTCGGGGTCTCTCAGCTGCGCCCTGCAGACACAGACAGAAGAGTACAAGAGTACAGTGGTGTTGATAAAGACTCTTACAAGTCATCATGTCTTTGGTGTGGTTGCAGTGTTAATTTCGCCAATGATAAATAAGGGGTGAAAATGTTTGTTGCCTATGGCTTGAATTAAATAAACTGAAAACTATGAGTGTGTGCACTCTGATCTGTCAATCTAATAAATCAACAGCACAATACCATTGATAAGATCCGACTACAATGTAGTCACAAATATGAAAAACACATTTTGGTATAATCTGCTCTGTTCATTCATTAGATAAGTGGATTAGAGATGAGGATTGTCAAGTTTCCGTTTTTTCAAGCCATTTTCAACGACAAAATGAACACTGCATAGTCATCAATTTTTTCACTTTATATTTATTATTTTTTTTTATTTTTTTTTATTTTTGTTTAATCAGGAAAAGATTAAAAGATTATCGGGCCTGACTCAGCATGAATGCTGTTTTTCAGCAGGTTCCTGCTCTGCAGAACATAAAAAACATACAGACACACTTAACATCTCATCCATCAACACATGAGAACAGTACAAACAATCACCAAACATAAAAAAATAAAGAGAAACAGACTACTATCTCAGTGGCTACAGCGATAGTTGAAAATCAGATTACGAGCATGGGTTTTTTTTTTTTTAAAGTCTCAGTGTTGGTATTGTTTTTAGATGTTTTCTGAATATATAAAAGAAGGATCTCTGTCCATAACAGTTTTTAAAAGCCAGTTATGGCAAACATCCATTTGTTGCAGATCTGGTTGATCGACCAGTCCTTGTATTAAGTTTTGGTATCAAAACACAAAGGGCTCCTGGGGTAGCAGCATAATTTAAAATTTGATAGTACAGTTTAATCCCTGTGTTCATAATGTAATTTGTAAATGATAAAGCATTAGATGATTAGAGATGGAACAAAGCAGTGATGTGCCATCCAGAAAGTCTATTGTGGATCTTAAATGCCCTATATTTTGTAAAATATTATATATTAGAACCTAAATGTTGTAAATAAGACATTTCTACCAATAAGGAAAAACCATGAAATTGTCATTTATATTAAAAATAGGATTTTTCACAACATTAATTATTATGTGTATATGGAAAGCCAATAATTTTGTCTTTCCTTACAGTGAATATACAGCATATAAAAAAATAAAGTTTTATATCAAACTGGGATCTAGGGACCCCCAGGAAGCAACAAAAGTGTGCTAGGTGGTCAATGTAAAGCAAAATAACTTTAAAACAAACAAACAGAAATAAACAATAAGTAATATAATATATAAAAAATAAGTATAAAAAATGCATAATTCATTAAATAAAAAAATTATAAAAATAGTTAAATAAATTAAATATATACACAATTGTTCTTGAAAGTATGCATACTCCATGCAGAATCTGTTAAAATATTAAGATTTTTAACTATTTTTAATATATACTGTATATATATATATATATATATATATATATATATATATATATATATATATATATATATATATATATATATATATAAGTTTTTTTTTATATTTTATTTAGTACTGTCCTGAATAAGATATTTTAGATAAAATAAGCTTAAAAAAGGTTTACATATAATTCACAAGACAAAAACATAGCTGAAATGATCAAAATAACCCACTGCAAATGTTTGCACACCCTTTGGTTTTAATCCAGCACTGACTGTATGATTGTTTTCATGCCGAGAATGAATGAGTGACTCAAACACAACTATTCAAAAATATTCAAACCCTCACTGATGCTCCAGAAGAAAACATGAGGCATCAAGAGCTGAGAGGTGGGTCTGAAGACAAAAGTAAATTGCACCTAATTTGTTTACAGGAATTTCGTGCAATTGTGATGAAGACTGGCACACTTGTAGGCTCTTTTTTCAAAAGTCGCAGAAAACAATAAAAACCATAAAACATCACATTACTAAGCATATACTATTATACATCATTACTATCGCAGCATCATCAGCAACAAACCAAAGTTTGGTTAAGTAGCACAAAAAAAAAATATGAATTCACATTTTTATATCCAGCAACCTTTCTTAGTTTTCAAACTTACAGTTGACGAGGCGATAGTTTTTGTTTGGTTTTCTTAGCTCTGCTTGGGTGAGCAGAACGGTTCTTTCTCCAAACATCCATCAGGTTAATCTTTGGCTTCATGGCTGCGCTTCTCAGTTTCTCCAGACAGTTACTGTAAAAGCTTTCCACAAACTGAAGAACGTTTCTGCATGCTCAGAAGTTTGTGGGATGCTTTTTTAAGACCCTGCCCATTCAGAGTAACAACCCAATTCAGAAGACAAAGAATCAATTGAGGGCATGTTCACTGGGTTGTCTACAATTGAGCAAGTTTCCACTGAAGACTTTAACCCAGACTGTCTAATGTGATCCCTACAGTTTGAGGAAAACAGGGTTGTGCAGCAGAGAAAATTTCTGTTCATTCACTCATTTATTTTCCTTCGGCTTAGTCCCTTATTTATCAGGGATCACCGCAGCGGAATGCACCGCCAAATATTCCGGCATTTGTTTTACACAGCAGATGCCCTTTCAGCCAAAACACAGTACATACAACCATACACTCTCACATTCACACACGAACTCAGACACTAAGGCCAATTTTGTTTTTACCCAAACCCATCCATTCCCCCCCTTAATTTTTTTATACAATGCAGACTGTGTAAAAACAACAAAAAATAAATTTATCAGTCTGAAATACGTTCAATACATCAAGCAGTTCAACAAAAACACTGCTTTCCACTAAGAGACAGTTCAGTTCTCTTTATTTACACTTTGAAAATTGCATTACTGATGCTTGATCTCTGCCCTGATAATAAATTTAATTCAAGTGGTTAACACAGGGATTTTTATTGACATTTTAACTGATTTTGAGTCACACCTATGAACTATGGGAAACTGCAAATGAACAGGTATTTTTAAGGTGACATCCAAAACCCAATACTGAAATTGCACAAGATAACCAAAATGTACTGGATCAGGTGTAGTGGACATTGTAACACCCACTATGGTAATGCCCATGCTACTATGAGAGTTGGGTTTGGGGTAGGGGTAGACGTTAATAACACACAATATAATGAGTAATTTACTAATTAATAAAAATCATTCTCGTTTAAGCAACCGCCAGCGCTTACACATCCACTACATATCTATTAAGGGCATGTTCACTGGGTTGTCTGCACCATATACGTCCACTACATATTGGACCTGATTCAGTTCTTCATCAACAGCCTCTAACACCTGTACTTTTCAGAAATGTAATTGAAGCAGCTACAGTTAGGTCCATAAATATTTGGACATCGACACAATTCTAACATTTTTGGCTCTATACACCAACATTCTTAAAAAGAAAGAACGCACCAGTGAGCTCAGCAACACCAAAAGACCTGGAAGACAACGGAAACAACTGTGGAGGATGACCAAAGAATTCTTTCCCTGGTGAAAAAAACAGCCTTCCCAACAGTTGGCCAGATAAAGAACACTCTCCAGGGGGTAGATGTATGTGTGCCAGAGTCAATAATCAAGAGAAGACAACACCAGAGTGAATACAGAGAGTTCACCACAAGATGTAAACCATTGGTGAGCCTCAAAAACAGGAAGACCAGTTTAAAGTTCTAAAAAACCTTCACAGTGCTGGAACAACATCCTATGGACAGATGAGACCAAGATCAACTTGCACCAGAGTGATGGGAAGAAAAGAGTATGGAGCAGGAAAGTTTGGCTGTCAATGGAACTGGTTCTCTTGTATTTATTGATGATGTTACTACTGACAAAAGCAGCAGGATGTATTCTGAAGTGTTTCAGGCAATATTTTCTGCTCATATTAAGCCAAATGCTTCAGAACTCATTGGACGGCGCTTCACAGTGCAGATGGAGAATGGCCCAAAGCATACTGCAAAAGCAACCAAAGAGTTTTTGAAAGGAAAGAAGTGGAATGTTATGCAATGGCCAAGTCAATCACCTGATCTGAATCCGATTGAGCATGAATTTCACTTGCTCAAGACAAAACTGGTAGAAAAATGGCCCAAGAACAAGCAGGAACTGAATACAGTTGCTGTAGAGGCCTGGCAGAGCACCACCAGTAATGAAACCCAGCGTCTGGTGAGGTCTATGCCTTCCAGAGTTCAGGCTGTAATTGACTGGAAAGGATTTGCAAGTATTAAAAAGTGAAAGTTTAAATAATGATTATTATTCTGTCCAATTACTTTTGGACCCTTAACAAGTGAGAGGTACATATGCAAACTGTTGTGATTCCTACATTGTTCACCTGATTTGGATGTAAATAGCCTCAAATTAAAGCTGACAGTCTGCAGTTACAGCACATCTTGTTTCATTTCAAATCGATTGTGTTGGTGTATAGAGCCAAAAATGTTAGAATTGTGTCGATGCCCAAATATTTATGGACCTAACTGTATATTATTATATCTAATATCTTGATTTAATATATTCTTCAGTGCTACTGTAACTTACCTGCCCTCTTTTTAATTTTTCTCATTTATACACCACTCACAAAACTCTGTTGGATGGTTACATGTTATTAGCTATTTTAGGCCTGTATGCCCAAATATAAATACTGAGATAATATTTTATTAAACTAAAGACTAAAGATGAGGCTATATGATGCACCGATTAGGATTTTCCATGGCCGATTTTGATTTATTTACTAGCGAATTGGCTGTTTTGATACAGGTTTATGATAAAAAAAAGATAAATAAAATAAAAAAATATTTAAAAACTAAAATAATAATAATAATAATAATAATAATAATAATAATAATAATCATCATCATAATAATCATACTACTACTACTACTAATAATAATAATAATAATTTTGGGTTTGATATTTAAATGGCTGTGTGAGAATGTTGATTTGCTTTAGTACAGGCTGAATCTGCAGTGATTTCATGTTAGAGGCAACAACTGCTCTTTAACCACGATCCACACAAAGGAGCACCACACATTATGTTGAGTTGGTGATTTAAAGCAGATTGTATAATTTCTAAATATGAAGGGGAAAAAACTATCTGACCTTCTGACATACTGGCACAAATCTAAAACAGCGCAATATACTAATAACTGGCACGTTACAACCATTCAACTGATTAAAAACTGTAGTTGAGAGTGTGATTATAGCAACATACATTTACAACTTCAGGTTCCTTCAACGGTATAAATATATAAATAGAAGTCATGGAAAGGAATAAAACTAAATAAGAATATCTGGTCAAGTCTTATTCCTGAAAGCACTTTATGATGAGTCTGAGCATATGATCGGCATATCGTCACCTTGGAATTATAAGGTTCTATCTGCGTTCTGAATGATTTTGAGATATTGAGCTTCAAAGTTTTTGCATTCCATAGCAAACAATATGTGTGTAACATTTGTTTTTTAAATAAAATGTCTTAAAATGTAAACAACTTACAAAAAAACATCCCATAATGTAAATAAGTTGTCATTTAATAAAAATATGTCAATAACTCAATTTTGACAGAAATTCTAAGATGACGATATGTCAAGCACTTATTTCTGATAGATGCACAGTAGTACGCTTCTGTTTTGATTTGTTCTTGTTATTGCGTCGGCGCTGGTCAAGTAGCACCATTCAAGTGTTTCTTGTAAACTCCACTCACTGGCTAAATCCTCAGTGACTCACTGCACATGAACGTAGGTCAGGAGAAAAACACTTAACTTGCCAGAAGCTGCGTAATCAGGGAGGCGCTTGCTACCACAGAAAACACATTTCTATTTACATTCTGAAGGTTTACAGCGAATGACTGCCTATTGACCATCTGATACAGACACAGACCCCAGCTAGCATTTTTTGGTTTTAAAAGATGTCTAATAGACGTCTAAACAGTCGTCTTGGCTAAAACAAGGCTAAATCAGGGAAAATCTAATAGACGTCTAAGAATAGGCCAAAACTAGACTAGTAATTAAATAAACAGAAATGAATGACTACACTTTAGAAATAAAGTCTGTCTAATCTGTCTACTTGACGACTAGTCTAGTTTTGGGCTATTCTTAGAAGTCTATTAGATTTTCACTGACAGCCCAAGTTTAGCCTTGTTTTCGCCAAGCTGTCTACGTTTAGATGCCTATTAGACATCTATTAAACAATTAAATTAAACAACAAGGCACAACAACAAGGCACAATCTGACTGGCAGTCTTTGTTAAAGTCAGGTTACAAAACGTCAATTTCAGACCAATAGTTTAAAAAACAAATAAATATTAAATCTGCAAGCAGCGATGAAAAGGACCTCGCACCCAGACTCACCATCTCCCAGTAGCCTTAGAATGACAGAGAACAATAATAATTTAAGCTGATTTATATTAAAAACCTGAGAAAATCACAGATTTATGGCAAACTTTCTTCTGTCAGCAGGTGGTGCTGTAACTGTGACTCAATATTGGCATGTACTGTAGATGTCTTCAGGACAGGAATCTCATCGACCATGAGAATTTTCAGGCAGATCGGACATTGTGTGGCTAAGTTATAAGTACTTCCTCCTCCATGGCAAAACACTGAACTTTGTCAGTCCTGTCACGGACACGCCCATCGGCGAAAACTCTAGATCTTTACAATTTAGCATCACAAAGGCCTTTGGATTATACTGACAAAAGCTGGATTCAATCTGATCAAATTTGTAGGAGGAGTTTGTTACACTGTAAAACATGTCATTTCCTGTTGCCAGCAGGTGGCGCTATAACTGTAACTGGATATTGGCATGTAAACATGTTTAGGTCAGGACTCTTATCAAACGTGTGGATTTTGATGCAGATCAGACAATGCATGCCTGAGTTATAAAAACTGCCTGTTTCGTGGCGAAACATCAATGTTTTTGAGACCGCCACGGACACACCCTTCGACGAAAACTCTAGACCTTCGCAATTTAACATTGCCAAGGCCTTTAGATGACTATATCCAATTTCAGTGTTGATCTGCTAAAATCCCTAGAAAGAGTTCGTTAAAATACAACGCCTGGAAATGGCAAATACTGCCAGAGGCAGTTAAAAATATCCGACTTCCTGTTGGGTTTGAGATTTTGCTCCAAGAGACTTTTTTGTAGGTCTTGGCATGTTCAATGAGTGTGCCAATTTTTGTATGCGTGTGTAAAACGTAGCTCGGGGGCCACTCCGTCAAATGTGCATAGGTAGTGCTGTCGAGCCATTTTGCCACACCCACTTCCAAAACCTATAACAAACATAAATTTTCGCCACTTCTGGTGCGTGTGCAAAGTTTGTGAGTTTTCAAACATATTTAGACCCTCAGAGGTTTGCCTCTGTGGAGTCCAGCAGAATTACATGAACAGGAAATGATAAGAAAAATTCAAAATGTGATAGGAGATGATTCCCATTTTCTGAAACCTTTTCTGTACTATTGCCCCCTGGAAGAAGGTTTAGAAGGATTAAATGCTCTTCTAATAGATATAAATTCACCGTTGTTCCTGAGGCCATAACGCTTTATAGCCTTACATTTTAGCAAATTTTACATTTTTAATGTACAGGTCCTTTCTTACTGCTGTTTTTTTTTTGTAATATTATTCTATTTATATTTATGAGGTTATTATGAAGCATGCTGGATTGTGTTTTTTAATATTGTCTGTAAGTGATCTTAGAGTCTCTGTATGTGTTTGTTGTAGTCATCTTTTTGTTTGTTGTGAGGTTTATCAGCAAAAAGACAACCATAAATTACATATATATATATATATATATATATATATATATATATATATATATATATATATATATATATATATATATATATATATATATATATATATATTAGTGCTGGGCCGTTATCGGCGTTAACGTGCTGCGTTAACGTGAGACTCTTATCGCGCGATAAAAAAAATATCGCCGTTAATCTATTCTTAAAGTTGGGTTGGGAGCTGGGTCTATTTTACCCAAGCTGTGATAACTTTCACCTATTAGCGCGGATGGATACCTGACCGGTGAGCCGTCTGCCCTACTGAATCAAATCAGCAGGCTGCCTGACTCTAACTGCAGGTCGGCAGTTTCATTTTAACTCACGGATATTTCATTCATTCCTTCGTGACAAAGTGGGGTATTAGACGCAAATACGGAGAGAATGTTATGGAATTTAATAACGCATGCCAAATGGTAAGAAAAAAAACTTCCGCATTTCGCGATGTGTGTGTGTGTATGTGTGTGTGTGTGTGTGCAGTCCTTTACTGACAGCCGCGTGTGGATCTTGTCGGAAAATATGGCGAAAGGTCCTAAAGACCGCCGTGTTTACTTCAATAATGCCACTAATATCTGCATACTCCACATCTTAATTCCATTTCTGTTTAGTTCAGTTATGACTTTAAATGAATTAAGGTAATAAAAAAATCGCTGTTTGGAGCTTATGTGGGCCTACAGTTCAACATTGATGTTTAACTGAATAAACAGTAAACACAAGTACATCTTATTGAACATCAATTATTTTCATCACCAATTATCATAGTAGAACAGTTTCTCAAGCAGTTTGTGATGCATTTTGGAAACAGGAAATGAGCCCCTGGTCTAATGCGCCACCTGGCTTGAGAAACCTGTTCTCAAGGACTTATTATTTGGGTAACTCACATATTTTGAATGCCTTCGGCAGAATTCAAATGAGCCATTTTAATCTAGATTAATCTAGATTAATTTCGAAATTAATCTAGATTAATCTAGATTAAAAAAATTAATCTATGCCCACCTATAATATATATATATATATATATATATATATATATATATATATATATATATATATATATTTTTTTTTTTTTTTAATGCGGTTATATAATAATTAGCCAGCACAGTGGCACAGTAGGTAGCATGATTGCCTTACAGCAAAAAGATTGCTGGTTCGAGCCTCGGCTAGGTCAATTGGCGTTCCTGTGTGGTGTTTGCATGTTTTCTCCATGTTCACGTGGGTTTCCTCCGGGTGCTCCGGTTTCCCCCACAGTCCAAAGACATGCGGTACAGGTGAATTGAATAAGTTAAATTGGCCGTAGTGTATATGTGTGAATGCAAGATTGTATGGGTGTTTCCCAGTGTTGGGTTGCGGCTGGAAGGGCATCTGCTTCGTATGCTGGATAAGTTGGTGGTTTATTCCGCTGTGGCAACCACTGATTAATCAAGGGACTAAGCCGAAAATAAAATGAATGAATGATATATAATAATTCCACCCCATTCACACGAGGCTTCAGCGTCAATGCTTGACAGAGGGCGTGTCTGAAGTTGGGGCTGACGCGCTCGCCATAGCAGCGTCAGCCAATGAAATTAGTCAGCAATAGGCTACTGTCTGAGCTGGTGTATTTGCACACAGCGATCTGATTGGCTGACGCTTCCGTCGGCGCTTGAAAAGTTGAGAAAGTCCCAACTTCTGCGGCGAGCAACGCCACTGAAGCGGCGCCGACGGATCCACAATGCAGTTCGGCAACGCCTGACGTTACCCATTCAAAGTGAATGGGAAGAGTTAAAACCGACGCCCCGTGTAAATGGGGCGTTAGGGCTAGGTAGGTTAATGTGTTATCATTGCATTAAGGCATTCATTAACAACAAAGCAGATTGAGCTGTTTTGCTCATAGGCATTTCTATAAATGTCCATGTTTCCGCTGACAGAGATGTACCACTGATGTATTTTGTCTTATTTTAATGTTTCAATATATACATATCGCAGTAACGTTCACTATCATATCATATTTTCTCAATCATTAAATAAAACTATATGGATCTCTTCTGACACACTTTGCTTTCTGCCCAATGATCCATGTGCCGGGTGTTGAGTCCTGTGTTTATGTCACTCCTTAAAGCGCTGATCAGGAGCCAAAGGCGAGCTTGGGTCAATCTGCACTTACATAACACAGACTCACCTGTTCTAACAGGCATGCGCTACAAACCTACAGGGCTCTAATGAGGCCTATTATGTAGGGAATGCCGGATGGTGATTCATATAACTGTCACCCTCCGATAAACAGGTGTCTGGGTTCTTGGGATTGCGCTAAGTGAATTTAATGAATTTTGCTGTGATTCAGAGCGGCGGTGGCTGAAGTCGAGTGGACTCATGTGGCTTTTCAGCAGCTGCTGCAGGCCATCAGTCGTACGGCATCGGGTTACTGGTGACTCCACTCATTCCTGTTCTCTTACTTTTCGGTGATAAACAAGCCCCGCCTCCAGCCGAATTCCTCCACGCCCACTGCACTAGTTTTCTGTGGTGTTTTTTTTTTCTCCATAAAAGAAATTTATGAAAACTCCCTCCAAAAACAAACAACACAAAAGAAACTGTGTGTATAGTTTTCTCTCTTTTGAAGTTTAAGTCAAAAGTATTAGCCCCCTGTATATTTTTTGTTCAATTTTTTTTTTAGTGCGAAAAAACAAACACTATTTCAGTACAAATAGTTGCATATCATTATCTTTGTTGTTGAAAAAAGAAATAAAAATCATAATACAAATAAGGGAAAAAGAAATATGGAAACAAGAGTAATAAAAGTGTACAGAAAATTACAACCAACTGAATGCAGACATTCAATCACAATCCAATGTTCAGATACATTGTCAATGCTGAAAGTAAATGTTTACAAGTAAACAGTATAAGATAATTATAGTTAAAAACAAACATAAATTACTACAAAATAAATAAATTAAAAAGCAAGGAGAGTGCATCTATTAAATTGAAGGCAAGATGTTGAGAGAGTTAAAGTAAGTTATAAAACATCGCCACTTTTTAAAGAAATGAGTTTTCCCGGAGCATCTAACCTTTTCCAACTTTAGAAAATGCATGGTATCCACAAGCCATTGGGATGTAGTTGGAGGCTTATTTGATTTCCAGTGAAGTAGAACACAACACCTAGCTAAAAATGAGGTAAAGGCCAAAATATCAAGTTGTTTAGAATTAAACTGGGACCAAATCTTTGGAACCCCAAAAACGGCAACATCAGGGGATGGGTCTATATTACACCTTAGACATAATTGTAAAAAAATTAATACAGTAATTCTGTGACATAAGGCACATACAGAACATATGACTTAAATTACACTATGGCGCATGACATCTGTCACATCTGTCATCAATATTAGGAAAAATTTCAGATAGCCTGATTTTTGAGAAATGGATTCTATATACTTTTAATTGTATCAGGCTAAGGCAAGCACATATTGTACTAGAACGTATTCGTGGCAGTGCACCAAGCCACCATTCTTCCTTAAAACATAATCCAAATTCATTTTCCCAAGATTTTTTCATTTTAGTAAGAGAACAATCATCCAAGCTTAAAATGCACCCATAGATTTTAGAAATTTGTGATTTGCGTTGAGGGTTTAGTTGCAGTAACTCCTCCCATGCATGTAGCTTAGGCAGAAATGACAACACATTTCTAAACATTATAGTTTTAATAACTAATCTCTAATAACTGATTTCTTTTATCTTTGACATGATGACAGGACATAATAGTTCACTAGACGTTTTTCAAGACCCTAGTATTCAGCCTAAAGTGCAATTTAAAAGGTTAATTAGGCAAGTCATTGCATAACAGTGGTTTGTTCTGTAGACAATCGAATAGGGGGCTAATAATATTGACCTTGAAATGGTGTTAAAAAAAGTTTAAAACTGCTTTTATTCTAGCCGAAATAAAACAAGTAAGACTTTCTGCAGAAGAAAATGTATAATATATAATTCCTTGCTCTGTTTAACATATTTGGGAAATATTTGAAGTAGAAAAAAACTCACAGGAGGGCTAATAATTTTGACTTTAACAGTACACAGTGTTACACCAAGCAATCCGAAACAGCGAATCTAGCTACACAAATACACATACAGCACACATGCACTAAAATGTGGGTCAAAACAACAAACTCAGTGTTGTTTAGCTTAATTATAAAAATATCAAAGACTGTTGTAACTAAATAAAGGATTAGTTCACCCAGTAATGAAGATTATGTTATTATTTTATTCACCATCATGTCATTCCAAACAACTTTGGCAAAGAGATTTAGATATTTTACATGAAATTTGAGAGCTCCCTCATCCTCCATAGGCAGCAATGGTCCCAAACAGATTAAAAACACCCCCAAAAGTGACTATATGGGTTCAGTGGTTCAATATGAAAATGATCGAGCTACAAGAATACTTGTGTGCACACATAAAGTGAATACAATGACTGTGTTCAACAGTTTACTCTCCTCAGTGTCAGTATATTGCGCACGTTCATGAGAGCAATGTGCTGTTTATGTCAGAATTAGAATGAGCTTTATTTAGCAAGTGTGCGTAAACCCATAAGGAATTTTTTTGTGTTTTTTTAGGAGCACAGGACACACACAGTGCATGCATACATATAAACACAAGAACACAGAATGACATTTACATAAGTGGAAAATAAAATAAACTATAAAAATACTGAAATTATATGTATATTTACAGTTGAAGTCAGAATTATTAGCCCCCCCCCCCCCCTGAATTATTAGCCCCCCTGTTTATTTTTTTCCCCCAATTTCTGTTTAACGGAGAGATTTTTTCAACATTTCTAAACATAATAGTTTTATTAACACATCTCTAATAACTGATTTATTTTATCTTTGCCATGATGACAGTAAATAATATTTTACTAGATATTTTTCAAGACACTTCTATACAGCTTAAAGTGACATTTAAAGGCTTAACTAGGTTAATTAGGTTAACTAGGCAGGACAGGGTAATTAGGCAATTTATTTTATAATGATGGTTTGCTTTGTAAACTATCGAAAAAATATAGCTTAAAGGGGCTAATAATTTTGACCTTAAAATGGTTCTTAAAAAATTCAAAACCGCTTTTATTCTAGCTGAAATAAAACAAATAAGACTTTCTCCAGAAGAAAAAACATTATCAGACATACTGTGAAAATTTCCTTGCTCTGTTAAACATAATTTGGGAAATATTTAAAAAAGAAGAAAAAAATTCAAAGGGGGTTTAATAATTCTGACTTCAGCTGTATACACACACATCTAGATGGTTTATGTGCAATATGTGCATTGTTGACTTTTTTTAACTGTACAAATAAGAAATAAAAATATTTATATAAAAGTGTGTGACGTTTGATCTATGACATGTTTGGCTGTGCATATGATGTATTACCTCAGAAGCACTTGTGTTTGTTTTAAACAGAGAAAATCACATGTGGACATCTGGACAATACAGTGCACAGAGAATATACTGACACTGCTGAGAAGAAAATGTTGAATAAAATCTTATGTGCACACAAAAGTGTTTTCGTAGCTTGTTTATATTCTGATTTAACAACTGAATTGTTTTGACAATGTTTTTGGTACCTTTCTGGACTTTGAATGAGTTAGGACCACTGCTATGTATGGAGGCTGAGGGAGCTCTCAGATTTCATGCAAAATATCTTACTTTGTGTTCAGAAGATGAACGAAGGTCTCAGCTTAAGCTATTATTGATAAACATTCATTTTTGGTTGAACTATCCCTTTGATGAGTAATGAGATGTAACATGCACCATGCATCCACACAGGTAGTGTTTAAAACTGTTTAGTTTAGTATACAACCCTATCCTAGTGAAACTGTATTTACTTGTTTGTTTATTAGTCTGTCATTGGGGGCTGAGAGATTGTTTGGTGTCACTAGGAGGTTGCCTGTTATAATCTTATGATCTAGGATGTATAACTTGTTTTTCTATAACTAAAACATGAATGCCCTGGCAGAAGCAAATATCTTTTGTTTTAGATTTAATTTGAGATTTACAGGAACTACTTTACAGCAGCTGTATAAAGAGAGTATTGCTGTAAAAAAGCATCTTATTTGTTTAAAGTGTTCGCAAACCAGATGATTTAGCACTTTTGTTTATACAGCAGCATTATTGATCTGAGAATTTTTTTTTTTTTTTTTTTTTTTTTTTACAATCACTGCCCAGCATTAATAATAAACATTTAGTTCATTAACACTTCTGTGATTTTTATTGATTTAAGTCATTATTCATTTATTAGAATAATTAAAGAAAACATTTCATCACTGCCCAGCAATAATAAAATAAAATAATAATATTTAATAATAATAATATAAAAAAAAATATGCAATTAATTAACACTATTGTGATTTGTATTGATTTAAGCCTTTATTCATTTAATAATAAATATATATATATATATATATATATATATATATATATATATATATATATATATATATATATATATATATATATATATATATATGAATAAATTGATATTTTCATCGCTGCCCAGCAATAATAATAATAATAATAATAATAATAATAATAATAATAATAATAATAAATGATAATAAAAATAACAAAAACAAATAATAATAATAATAATAGTAATAATAATATGCCTTCATTCCTTTATAATTTTTTTTTAATAATTTAAAAATATTTAATCACTGCCCAGCACTTTTGTGATTTTTATTGATTTATGCCTTAATTGATTTAATTAAAAACAATTAAGGAAAAAAAATGAAAACTTATTTTTAAAATATTTTCATCACTGCCCAGCAATAACAATAACAATAACAACAACAATAATAATAATAATAATAATAATAATAATAATAATAATAATAATAATAATAATAATAAATAATAATATAAAAATAATGATGATAATAATAATAATATGAAAATAAATAATAATAACAATAATAATAATATGAAATAATATGCCTTTATACCTTTATTTAATTAAAAAAATACATATATACTGTATATATATTTAAAAAAATAATAAAAATATTTTAATCACTGCCCAGCAATAATAAATAATAATGATCATAATAATAATAATATTTAAAAAATAAACAACAATAATAATAATAATAATAATAATAATAATAATAATAATATAAAAAATAAACAATAATAATAATAATAATAATAATAATAATAATAATATAAAAAATAAACAATAATAATAATAATAATAATAATATAAAAAATAATAAATATAAATATAATAATAATAACAATAATAATAGTAAATATTTAGTTTATTAACACTACGTGAGTTTTATTGATTTAAGCCTTTATTCATTTATTAAATAACAACAATAATACTACTACTACTAATTACAATTACTCTTATTATTATTATTATTATTATTATTATTATTATAGATATACAAGCATAAAATATTTGTATTACTCATTTACTAAAATAAATGTTAACTAATAAAAGTTTAATTCTCAAGGCACAAAATATTTCATGAAATAAAAATCTAAAATAAAATTAATAAATAATATTACGACTAAACTAGGGATGTCAGTTTCTACAAAATCCCATGATCGATGATCATTTAAATTAACGATCAATCAATCGATTAATCGTTAATCCTTATAAACCATATGTTTATAAAATACATACGAATAGGCTACTGAAGAATGAGCCGAATATGCAATGCATTATGGTTCTTGCTTAATCGTCACAACGAAATAAGCTAAGCATTCATTTTATAGATATAAACTATAAAAATAAAAAATAAGACATTTTAAGTAATCAACATTATATGTAAAAAAAACCCAAACTAGGCTACAGGCTAAATGCGTCAGAGGTGAACATGCGGCACACGCTTCTGTTAAAGCTTCAGTGAAGAACAAACCATTTAGGCTATGACAGACCAATGTTATCTCACGGCTAGTGTTGGACAATATAAGAAATTTTCAGATTGCCATATTGTCCCCCTGTGAGATCGCCGACACGATATATGGGCGCGGCAGTGTTAGGTTTCTAATTTGCTCATTTATTTAACCATTTTTAAACGTATTTAATAGGCCTAAACTTTCGGCTGCTTTTTTAAAACTTATTTAATATTCTACTTCATTTGCATTATGTTTTATCTCAGAAAATAATTCAAACCAATGCAAATCACCGCGCTCTTACAGCTAAACTGTGTGGCGCGGGACAGGATTTGATGGTGATTTCGGGTGGTTCGATGGCTCCATGCCGTTATCATGCTGCAAAATGCATATAATATAAATGGATGCAAGCAAATGAAATTATATTTATCTGCGCACGGAAGAAACAAGGATGCATGCATTAAAGTCCTTTCAGACGGGAGGCGGACGGAGGTCTCACCGCCTGCGCGTGTTTCTATGCGTGCGTTTATACATGTTTATTTTTCAGAGCGCACCGCGGCTTCAGGTCTGATCATCATCACAAAAGTAGTCATTAACAGTGTCACCTCTGTATTTGCTAAAATCTAACACAATGTTGCGCTTGGGATATGGGTTTATTGTTTGTCAGAGTTTTGTTTAGACTATTGCCGACGCGCCGCAGCTCTGGCTCTAATATTAGAACTGAGCTCAGTAAAATGTTGTTTGATAAGTTATTAATAATCTGTTCAATAATTCGTTAAAGCCAAAACGAATGGTAATTTAATATAGACTATTAAAATATATAATAGAAAAATTATATATATATATATATATATATATATATATATATATATATATATATATATATATATATATATATATATATATATATATATAGCTTATATAAATAAATATAGGCTTAACATATTTTTTAATTAAATAATTGGGCTATTTTCTGAAATATGTGCATGTCTGTTTTTATCATTCCATCGAATTAATTCGATTGCAGCACCTGTTCATCCAGAACAGATCAGCTGGTTTCAGTTCTTTTTATTTTTTTTTTCTGTAGTTTCATTTTTACAAATAACTTTATTTAATTTGTTTATTAATTAAATTTAGTTTGCAAATTAATCTGCTATGAGATGGGGCTGTGGATGGCAGTGCCCTCACGTGCAGCGCGCGTCTGCTGCTGCGAGAGAGAGAGAAAGAGCGCAATGCAAATATTAAATTCTTCACATGCTGATGTGTGTGAAATTGCGAATACATGTCTATAATCGCCTTGCAATTTAAAAAATTATTGTATTTTTCCCTTCAGGAAACTCTATTTAAATTCAAGCTAAATATGCGTGGTGCTGAAGTCCGAAAGTGCCGGTCAAGTGATGTTGATGTGAACAGCTGAAGCTGTTAAATTATCTGTAGTTCGTTTATTATTAATGGTGATGATTAAAATAATAATGCTGTTCATTTTATATAATAATGTAATTAAAACATGTAATGTATCATCCGAAACAAGCTATATCGTCTTTAAAGTCGTCATGAGTCTCAGCTCTCTGCGATATATTTGCCTATATCCTCAATACACAATATCCTCCATTAAATCAAGTAATTTTGTTAAGCAGGACAGGCTTAACAAAATTCGCAGCACTAAACATGTTTCTAGACTGAGATTGGTTGATGACGAGAGAGCAGAAACCTGTAAGAACGGAGATGTTCACCGCATGTCTGGCCGTGATGAGTGATTTTTAAAATGAAAGCATATTTGTTACAGTCTGTCAAGATTGCTAAAACATCTTAATATTTCAGAGAAAATAGTTAAAGTTTGCATAACCAATGATCTCATCCACGCGTGATCTACCCATACTTAAATATCATGCGACCTATTTTTTCATTACCTGACCCGCAGATTAACGGCAGCACCTGTAAATATAACCGAGATCCCCGCGGGTCTTATGCATCGCCCAATATGCAGTCAAGAGACTGACTCCATGGTCATGTAAACTGTACACACTTGATTATGTAATGTGTAAAGTCGTGAATAAGTGTCTCGCAGCGCAAAGCATGTCTTATCCTTTATATGTCCATGTTTAATCGGTCATCGATAAGGTCGATCGATTAAAGGCTTATCGACAATTAATCGATGATCGAGTAATCGTTAACATCCCTAGTGTGCACACATAAAGTGAATACAATGACTGTGTTCAACAGTTTCCTCTCCTCAGTGTCAGTATATTGCGCACGTTCATGAGAGCAATGTGCTGTTTATGTCAGAATTAGAATGAGCTTTATTTAGCAAGTGTGCGTAAACCCATAAAGAATTTTTTTGTGTTTTTTTAGGAGCACAGGACACACAGTGCATGCATACATATCAACACAAGAACACAGAATGACATTTACATAAGTGGAAAATAAAATAAACAATAAAAATACTGAAATTATATGTGTATTTACAGTTGAAGTCAGAATTATTAGCCCCCCTGTTTATTTTTTCCCCCAATTTCTGTTTAACGGAGAGATTTTTTCAACATTTCTAAACATAATAGTTTTAATAACTCATCTCTAATAACGGATTTATTTTATCTTTGTCATGATGACAGTAAATAATATTTGACTAGATATTTTACAAGACACTTCTATACAGCTTAAAGTGACATTTAAAGGCTTAACTAGGTTAATTAGGTTAACTAGGCTGGGGTGCGTTTCCCAAAGCCATCGTTAGCCAACTAAGGTCGCAAGTTCCGTCGTTACAAACATAGTTCTTTGATTTGCTGTTTCCCAAATCCATCGCTCCAACGAACATTCGCAAACTGCGTCGCAAACTTGAGCCCTTAAAACGTTACCAAATACGTCTCCAAAGCTTGTGAAAATAAAAAACATAGCATACGTTAATTCTTTTTCATTTTATAGTGGGTTATTTATTAAGTATCTCTACTGTATATGACATGGGCCTGTTGGTTAGAACTTTCTGCTGTGGTTTGCATGTGTCAAATTGTAATTTTTTAAAAATAAATAAACAATATCCTAAATAATAATAATCATCATCATCATCATTAATATTATTATTAAAGTAAATATATTTATAATAAATCGCCTCATTATTTATTTATTTATATGATTTATATATGATATTAGAATAGTGTTAGCTTTTGTAAGTGATTTTATGTTTTAGAATAGAATATGTAATGTTCAACTTCTCAATAATATTAGTAAAGCAAACACAGGCCCTATATGTGCCATTTACATTTATTTTATTTAATATGGAAAATGAGTGTATGTTTTTACCAAAACTAATATTGGATTTTATTTGAAATGCGTGTTTGTGTAAAACAATATAATTTGCACAAAGAAATGATGGGGTTGTTCTCTAAAGAAGTTACTCCACCCCGTTTAGAGCATCATTATGGGTGTTTTACGTTATAACTAACGTGGTTCAAGCGATGGATCTGCGACAGAGAAACTAGGGGTTTTGGGAAACACTCGTCACTACATCGTTCTTTCCCCAAACGATGCATCGCACTATGATAGTTCAGCCGCGAGTTACGTCGTTGTTTGGGAAACGCACCCCAGGACAGGGTAATTAGGCAAGTTATTGTATAATGATGGTTTGCTCTGTAAACTATCGAAAAAATATAGCTTAAAGGGGCTAATCATTTTGACCTTAAAATGGTTCTTAAAAAATTAAAAAACGCTTTTATTCTAGCTTAAATTTTTTTCTCCAGAAGAAAAAATACTATCAGACATACTGTGAAAACTTCCTAGCCCAAACATAATTTGGAAAATATTTTAAAAAGAAGAAAAAAATTCAAAGGGAGTTTATAATTCTGACTTCAGCTGTATACACACACATCTAGATGGTTTATGTGCAATATGTGCATTGTTGACTTTTTTTAACTGTACAAATAAGAAATAAAAATATTTATATAAAAGTGTGTGACGTTTGATCTATGACATGTTTGGCTGTGCATATGATGTATTACCTCAGAAGCACTTGTGTTTGTTTTAAACAGAGAAAATCACATGTGGACATCAGGACAATACAGTGCACAGTGAATATACTGACACTGCGGAGAAGAAAATGTTGAATAAAATCATTATTTATGTGCACACAAAAGTGTTTTCGTAGCTTGTTTATATTCTTATTTAACAACTGAATTGTTTTGACAATGTTTTTGGTACCTTTCTGGACTTTGAATGAGTTAGGACCACTGCTATGTATGGAGGTTGAGGGAGCTCTCAGATTTCATGTAAAATATCTTACTTTGTGTTCAGAAGATGAACGAAGGTCTCAGCTTAAGCTATTATTGATAAACATTCATTTTGGTTGAACTATTCCTTTGATGAGTAATGAGATGTAACATGCACCACGCATCCACACAGGTAGTGTTTAAAACTGTTTAGTTTAGTATACAACCCTATCCTAGTGAAACTTTATTTACTTGTTTGTTTATTAGTCTGTCATTAGGGGCTGAGAGATTGTTTGGTGTCACTAGGAGGTTGCCTGTTATAATCTTATGATCTAGGATGTATAACTTGTTTTTCTATAACTAAAACATGAATGCCCTGGCAGAAGCAAATATCTTTTGTTTTAGATTTAATTTGAGATTTACAGGAACTACTTTACAGCAGCTGTATAAAGAGAGTATTGCTGTAAAAAAGCATCTTATTTGTTTAAAATGTTCGCAAACCAGATGTTTTAGCACTTTTGTTTATACAGCAGCATTTTTAATCTGAGAATTTTATTATTTTTTTTTTTTACTGCCCAGCATTAATAATAAACATTTAGTTCATTAACACTTCTGTGATTTTTATTGATTTAAGTCATTATTCATTTATTAGAATAATTAAAGAAAACATTTCATCACTGCCCAGCAATAATAAAATAAAATAATAATATTTAATAATAATAATATTAAAAAATAATATGCAATTAATTAACACTATTGTGATTTGTATTGATTTAAGCCTTTATTCATTTAATTAAAAAAAAAAATATATATATATATATATATATATATATATATATATATATATATATATATATATATATATATATATATATATATATATATATATATATGAATAAATTGATATTTTCATCGCTGCCCAGCAATAATAATAATAATAATAATAATAATAATAATAATAATAATAATAATAATAATAATAATAATAATAAATGATAATAAAAATAACATAAAAACAAATAATAATAATAATAATAATAATAATAATAATAATAATAATAGTAATAATAATATGCCTTCATTCCTTTATAATTTTTTTTTAATAATTTAAAAATATTTAATCACTGCCCAGCACTTTTGTGATTTTTATTGATTTATGCCTTAATTGATTTATTCAAAAACAATTAAGGAAAAAAAACGAAAACTTATTTTTAAAATATTTTCATCACTGCTCAGCAATAACAATAACAACAACAACAACAATAATAATAATAATAATAATAATAATAATAATAATAATAATAAATAATAATATAAAAATAATGATGATAATAATAATAATATGAAAATAAATAATAATAACAATAATAATATGAAATAATATGCCTTTATACCTTTATTTAATTAAAAAAATACATATATACTGTATATATATTAAAAAAAAAATATATATTTTAATCACTGCCCAGCAATAATAAATAATAATGATCATAATAATAATAATAATATTAAAAAAATAAACAATAATAATAATAATAATAATAATATAAAAAAATAAACAATAATAATAATAATAATATAAAAAATAATAAATATTATAATAATAACAATAATAATAGTAAATATTTAGTTTATTAACACTACAGTGAGTTTTATTGATTTAAGCCTTTATTCATTTATTAAATAACAACAATAATACTACTACTACTAATTACAATTACTATTATTATTATTATTATTATTATTATTATTATAGATATACAAGCATAAAATATTTGTATTACTCATTTACTAAAATAAATGTTAACTAATAAAAGTTTAGTTCTCAAGGCACAAAATATTCCATGAAATAAAAATCTAAAATAAAATTAATAAATAATATTACGACTAAACAGTCGAAAATAAATTTACAGACATCTACTAAAATCACAGGCACAAAACTGCTAAAACCTTAACTTTAGTCATCAGAACAGTATAAATGTTTGCTTTAAATTTGATCAATTTAATGTCCTTAACAAATAAAAATACTAATAAATAGTATAATATAGTCTATAAACTAAAGACATTAATTCTAAAGACATCCAGAACTGCATCTGGCAATGTATATCTGACCTCACACTGTAAACAACAGACTGACTAAACAAGCTGAAAGATTTTTTGGCCACCCTGACCCCTTTTGCACACACATGCACAAGCGCGCACGCATACACACAGACAGACAGACAGACAGACAGCATCAGTGTGGGCTTGGTAAAAGCCACATCAAGAACACACAATGCTCTTCTGAAAGCTGAAATGTCAAATGGGACGCTCTGCAGGCTAGAGTGGACTTCTCAAACTGCAAATGCACATCAAGTGCTCCATTTGGGACAGGGCCTTGAGGGGTCTGTAAACCCGTTAGATTAGGTTACATGTACTGGACTTCAAGCCACCTCAACTGTTCCCTCCTCCAAACACGCTCCTGTCAGACTATTTTTCATCTCGCCTGCCAGAGATGGATGATGACTGATGTTTTCCCACAACTATTGAGCTTCACTACACCAATCTGCTTTGGATCTGATAATGAGAGACAATTAGGCCACTTCCGAGTCTGTCGGATCATATTTATGTCATAAATTATTCGTTATTGTTTTTCATTATAATTATTTCTATGTTTCTATGAATAGTTCATACTATTTCTATAAATACTACATATTAATTTTATATAAATACCCTCATATTTATTTTTCATTCAAAGTCTGTCTGCCACAGTAATGTCTATGATATATTTTGATTTGATGTTTTTCTAATTATTGTTACACTAATAAAATTATAATTTTGTTTCATTAAATTTGGTGTTATTATTTTACAATATTGTGACTTATATATAATAAATATACATTTATTATTGAATAAAATCTAGAGTATTATGCATAACATTCATTTCTATTTATTAATCAGGGGTCGCCACAGAGGAATGAACCGCCAACTTATCCAGCCCATGTTTTTTTTTTTTTTTGCTTTATTTATTTATTTATTTATTTATTAATTATTCATTTATGTTCATTTGACTTATTTGTTTTTATTTTATTACTAGCAATACAACAGGCTACAATTAATTATTAAATTAATTACTTTTTATACTAAATAATATTAAGCTTAATTAGTAATAATTTAACAAGTATTAAAAATTACGAATATAAAGCTTAAAAGAACATCGGGAACAAATTACGTTTGTGTAAACATGTTCACTGTATATACATCAAATTGTCCTGATTAAAAATCCCATTTGTATCTTCTTTTAATTGACTTTTTTTTCTACAAAATAATTTATTAAAATGCAATATAGGCACAAGGAAATGTATAAAAAGGTAAATATAACAACAAATTACATTTTAAATGAATAATAATAAAATATGAATATTTTAAACTTAAAAAATAAATATATTTAATTCATATATTTTAAATTAAATATTGTATTAACACATATATTTATTAAACAAATATTACATAAAACCCAAAAGGCCACGAGAATATTTATAATCTTTAATGATTTAATAATTTATGTATTTTTTATTTACTGTTTTGAAGAATAAAAAAGTTCACAAGAACATTTTTTTTTTAAGAATTCAGACTTTTATATAAAAAGTAGAATAAATATTACATTAAAAACAAAGACTTTGATTTGATCATAAAGAACTGTATTATAATGTAAATATAAAAACAAAATACATTTTAAAACTAATAACAATAAAATATTAATATCTTAAATTTTAATTAATATATTGAATTAATATATATTAATATATATATATATATATATATATATATATATATATATATATATATATATATATATATATATATAAATAATAACTGTATTAATAAATATATTTCTTAAATAAATATTCCATAAAACACAAAAGGCTACAAGAATATTTATAATCATTAATGATTTAATAATTTATATATTTTTTACTTACTATTCTGAAGAATAAAAATTCACAAGAACTTTCTGACTTTGACTTTGATTTGAGCATAAAGAACTGTATTAAAATGTAAATATAAAAACAAAATACATTTAAAACTAATAATTATAAAATATTAATATCTTAAACTTTAATAAATATATTTAATTTATATAATTTATATATAAAGTAAGTAAATGTTTATTTATGTGACACATTTCCCAGACATTGAGTCACAAAGTGCTTTACAGTAAGAGAAAACCTGAAAACAGGTAAAAGAACACATATCAATAAAAAAACATATTAAAACAAGTTCAAAATCCAAGTACAGAAACATTCACACTGTAAATTAAAAGCTTATCCAAAAAGATAAGTCTTTAAATGCTTTTTAAAAAGTTCAACTCAATCCCAGATTTCTCAGTGGAATAGGGAGAGAGATCCAGATCCTTGGGGCCACAACACAAAAGGCACGTTCACCTTTAGTCTTAAGAACCAGTTCAGGGAATGGCTAAAAGGTCTTTGCCAGAAGACCTCAGAGACCGACTACATATATGACTACGTAAAAGATCTTGAATATATAGTGGTGCTTGACTCTAAAACTAATAGGAAGCCACCTTAAGCCTTCCTTAAGCACAGGAGTAATGTGCGACCTCCTATATATGTAAAATAAATACTGTATTAATAAATAGATTAAAAATCTAACACAAAGGGCTACAAAAATATTTATAATTCAGTTATTTTTTTATTTACTATTTTAAAGAATAAAAAGTTCACAAGAACAGCTTTTTATTTTAAGAAATGGGCCTATTATTATTATTAATAATACATTCAAATATGTCACATTATACTGTATGTTCCTGCCAGCATTAATAATACCAGTGATGTCTTATCTTCTCTCTCCTTAAGGAAGAGCATAAACAGAAAGCCCCATCAATGGTTTTTAATGGATTGTGCTTGACTTGCTGACAGCCAGCGGGGCCATAAGAGCCCACGGTCAGCAGATCAGAGCCACGGTTTCTGCTTGTGCAGAATCGCTATGCACCATATAGTGCGAAGCCAGAGGCCTGAGCTGAGACCTGAGAACCAGCGTCTCCCTGACACAGACGCAATCCAAACAGGCCATTAAAGTCAGAAAATCTGATACATCCAGCCTGACAATAAACACACAGGAGAGCGAACTTCCAGATGGCAACATGTTCAGCAAGTGTTTTCACCAGGCAGGACAAGGCATCGGTTATGTAGGGTCAAGGAGGATTTACACTAGTCGTGTGTTGACAATACCAGCAGTCGCAGGGGCATATGGTCAAAACTGGATGCAGATGTGCCATACAGTATAACATCATCTTACGATCACAAAAACGCCACATTTGATTTCAATTAAAGCTTCAATATGCCAGCAGTTTTCAAATAAAAAATCATCTTTGTTTAGGTGGAGGATTGAGAATCAGCATAGTGAAAAATGACAAATGAGATGCAGTTCAGGATTGAGTTTACATTTTGTCATTTTTGAGATCCCTTTTTTTTTTGCCAAATATATTTATTATTATTTTGTGCAGATACAATATCATATACATTCAAAAATAAGTAACACACTGTTCTGCTTTTTTACAACCAAGAACTAATGACCATGAAAACCTACATTTTTCCAGCTTTAAACAAACAAAAAATTATTTTATCTGTCATATGAAGGTGGAGATGTTTGTTTCCACTTAAGGAAACTAAGCCTCCTGGCCAATAATGTGGTGAAAGCAACAACATCATGTGTTGTTGAAGGCAAATTTGGCCTAAAACAAATTCCAAACAGTGCTGTTAGAGGGTTTTGAGCGGCTGATATGTTAACGTTTTTTTCAAAAGTATCAAATATTTTAGACCAAAACTCTCTCAATTCTGTCAAGTTTATTTTAGTAAACAAAAACCAAAACTAGGGGTGACACTGTGGCTAAGTGCTTAGCACTGTCGCCTCACAGCAAGAAGGTTGCTGGTTCGAGTAATCATTCACTCTAATTCGACATGAAAAGTCTTGTGAAGTGGACTTGGGAGCGTACGTAAAACTGCATTTTAGAGTGCAAAATGTGAATTTAGGGCATCACAGTGGCACAGTGGGTTGCACAATCGCCTCACAGCAATAAGGTCGCTGGTTCGAGCCTCGACTGGGTCAATTGGCATTTCTGTGTGGAGTTTGCATGTTCTCCCAGTATTCGCGTTGGTTTTCTACTGGTGCATCGGTTTCCCCCACAAAGTCCAAAGACATGCAGTACAGGTGAATTGGGTAAGCTAAACTGTCCATAGTGTATGAATGTGTATGAGTGTGAATGTTTCCCAGTGATGGGTTGCAGCTAAAAGGGCATCCGCTGCGTAAAACATATGCTGGATAAGTTGGCGGTTCATTCCGCTGTGGCGACCCCTGATTAATAAAGGGACTAAGCCGAAAAGAAAATGAATGAATGAAAATGTGAATTTAAATTGCAATTATTTATACTGTAGAGGTATATAATTTCACCCATCTCTAGTGAGTTTCGTCTGTGTGTGAAAAAGCTGTGATCTGTTGCGTAGAGCAATTTTAAGGGAGCAACAAACGGGACCCTGATGGTCGGAACACAGTTCATGAGTGAAGCTCTCATCTAAAGAGCTGCATTGCAATTAAAAGAAATAAACTAAATATTCAAAGCGCTGGGGTGAGAGAACTGGAACTGAGAACCACTGTGACTGTTAGATTGATCTGTGCAGGCGTGATGTTAATTCATACATTGTACTTCGGCTTAGTCCCTTATTCATGAGGGGTCGCCACAGTGAACTCACAGCTATTCCGGCATGTGTTTTATGCAGCGGATGTCCTTCCAGCTGCAACCCAGTACTGGGAAGCACCCATAAACTCTCATTCACACGCACTCTTACACTACAGCCAATTTATTTCATAAAATTAACTTACAGTCAGGGGCGGACTGGCCATCTGGCAGACCGGGCAGTTTCCCGCTGGGCCGACGTACTTTTTGGGCCGGGCTGAGCATCGTCTTATGATCTGATCGGCCCTTAAAACGCTTAGCAGCCTATCGTTTTTTTCTGCCTAATTAATTGACAATGCTGTGATCTGTGACGCTCTGAAAGTAAGATGCTTTTTTTCGGACACCGGCCCATGTGATATAATCTGCAGCCCATTGGTTCTTTTCTTTATTCACATTGGGCTGGCCCAATCACAAACTCCTATTTTGGGCTCTGTGTGAGTGTGCGACATCTGTGTGTATTTGTCAAAATAGTCGAAAGTCAGAGAGATGGAGAAGAAACGGAGAGGAGGGGCAGAGAAATTGTGGGAAACACACTGGCGTTTCATTTAGCGGTTCTGAAAAGTTCTCCGTCCATACTACACGGCTAAAAACACACATCACGTGACCCCACACACTCACTCTGCCATAAGGTGCTGTAGGTCAGCGGGTGCTTTGAGTTTGAGCATAAAACCCCAGGTGAGAGAAGTGCATATTGGACAGTTCATCAAAGATCTACTGCTAGATCTTATCTGACTATAGTTGTTAAACGTGATATTGAATTTATCTTGTTGTCTCTATCTAACGACTCTTCGGTCTTTTGAATCTATTACTTGTTCTCAGGTAACTCTGTTTTGGCTGAGTGCAAAGATAAGTGAATATATTAATTTATGTAACCACATACACTGATTCTGCACAATGACTGCTTGCTTGCCTTTATCGTATAAATTTATGTATTGATTATTAAAACTGATATTCAGCAAAAGAGACGGGGTAAAGTTCATATTTTTCAATGAAAATGAAAGGAGGCAGTTATGTTATAGGCCCTGTTTTGTTATAAATATGCATAGAGTGAAGATGACGCTTATACTGTAAATTTGTAGTTACACAAGGCCGTTTGGTGTATGTTAATCATAATATCAAAATAAAATAAATTTCCTTATATTATATTTTCATTGTTAAGATAGTGAAACAGCAAGCAGGATGAGGTGAATGAGGTTATAAAGTACACTGTTCCCTTTGAAGATTTACCCATGCGTCAGCAGGCAGTTTTTGTTATGCTAATTATTTAGGCTGAGTGAATAGTGTATTGAATAAGCTAAATTGGCTGTAGTGTATGAGTGTGTGTGTGAATGCGTGTGTATAGGTGTTTTCTGATACTGGGTTGTGGCTGGAAGGGCATCTGCTGCATAAAACATATTCTGGAATAGTTGGTGGTTCATTACACTGTGGCGACCACTGATAAATAAGGGAGTGAGCCGAAGGAAAATAATTGAATGAATGAATGAATGAATGAATGAATAATGTATTTTTTAGAACCTAACAAAAACCTTTATGGACAGTATACAGAAATTAAATTGAGATTAATGTCTGTATTTATTAATTTTATATATGGCTTTTGTGTTTTTATAAAATAGGAGTTGATAAACATATTGGACATGCACAGATGGGTAGCATTTTGATTGCATGTAGTGGGCCGCTCTGTCCCAAAATGCCAGGGCCGATTTTTTGCCCCAGTCCAGCCCTGTTTACAGTGCATGTCTTTGGAAACCAGAACACCTTGAGAATGTCACGCGAACATAGGGAGAGCATGCACACTCCACACAGAAATGCCAACTGACCCAGCTGGGACTAAAACCAGCAACTTGCTGTGAGGTGACCACGTAGCTACTGTGCCACCCCGGGCTTGATTTAGCAAACTATAATCAATGAATTTACCTCTGACCATTTGAGAGACAGCGTAACTGAACTTGTGGATATCTTTTCATCCAGATAAAGAACATGATTAGTCTTATTCTCATCTTTTTAGTTTTGCTTAAATTTTTTCCCTCTTTAAATTTGTTTTTGTTTTACTTTTACATTTTGTCAAGGGCTTGTCTACATTTGTACTTCTGAATACATTAGCATTAAAAGACTATCTCACAGAAACATGTGTCACTCAAGCATCAGGCTATTCTGTTCCGGAAACAAAGTTGCATGGCTTCAGGCCTTTGGCATCAGTGCAAATATCATTTGAGACACACTGAAGCCACAGGCATGTACCATTTCAAATGGAGGTGGAGGTGGGGGCAAAAGGAGAGCTTTAGAAACAGGATGTTTGTGGCTGCTTATGTACGGTATCATGTGAAGGCCTGATGGCAGACTACATTCCTGCCTCTCATGCAGTTTCACATAAATAAGAGATATAACTTCAACAAAGGGAAACAGCAGGCTACTAACAGTATTGCAGAGCTCTGTAAGCACAGTCAAATGTTTAAAGAGAAACAGACGAGCAGAGTTTTCTTTTTCATACTGACATTTATAGCAATCTAAAACATGAAATTAGGTTAATTAGATTGGTCAAAATAAAGATACTTATAATGTTACAAAAAACGTATAAAAAGTAAATATTAGTGGTGGGCAAAGATTAATTGTGATTAATCGCATCTAAATTAAAAGTTTGCTTTGACATAATATACAGTTGCAATCAGAATTATTAGCCCCCCTGAATTATTAGCCCCGTTTATTCTTTTTCCCCAATTTCTGTTTAATGAAGAGAAGATTTTTTCAACACATTTCTAATCATAATAGTTTTAATAACTCATCTCTAATAACTGATTTGTTTTAACTTTGCCATGATGACAGTAAATAATATTATACTAGATATTTTTCAAGACACTTCTATACAGCTTAAAGTGACATTTAAAGGCTTAACTAGGTTAATTAGGGTAACTAGGCAGGTTAGGGTAATTAGGCAAGTTATTTTATAACGATGGTTTGTTTAGTAGACTATCGAAAAAAATATAGCTTAAAGGGGATAATAATTTTGACCTTAAAATGGCTTTTAAAAAATTATTCAAACTATTCTAGCCAAAATAAAACAAATAAGACTTTCTCCAGAAGAAAAAATGTTATCAGATATTCTGTGAAAATTTCCCTGCTCTGTTAAAAAAAAGAAAATAAAAATTCAAAGGGGGGCTAATAATTCTGACTTCAACTGTATATGTGTGTTTTATATATTTAATATGTACAAGTAATAGACACACACTGTACATAGAAACAAAACTATACAAAACAATTTTGGTACATATATATTTACATTTATATATAATTTGTATCATATACTCATGTTTTATATCTGAATATAAAAAAACATTTTCTCAAATATATGCATACCTGTGTGTTTATACATACATATTAAAATATATACAGTACACACACTTAAATCTAAACAAACTTTTATTTTCGGTGCAATAAATTAATTTTTTTTATAATTAATCTATTAACTGTTGATCTATTTATCAAAAGTGAACAAATGTGCTTGATTTTCGACAAAACAAACATTATAAGTTGTTTCTTGAGAAAAAAAATCTGCATATCAAAACGATTTGTGAAAGATCATGCAAATAGACTGAGACTGGAGAGTATTGATGCTGAAAATTTGTTTTCCCATCGCAATTTCAAATATATTATAACAAAAATGGTTGTCACTATATGTTTGGTCAAATAAATGCAATTCTGGTAAAAGTGTAAAAATATTTTCCTTCTTTAAATTGATAATATCCTTATTATATTAAGTCAAAGCGATTAACCAGGTTTTGCAACCAGTTGCACAGGAGGGACATTTCTCATTCTAGAGAGAATCTCACTGGTAAAATGTTTGTGTACATTGTAGTGCAACATGAGTCATCATCACTATTAAAAATTAAAGCTAACAAAGCTAACAAATTTGCACCAAAAGCATATTGTTGGCTTCAAAGCTAAGAAATAAAAAAAAACAAGTTTCTGTGCATTTTGGCAGTAAAGCCAGTTCTGTAATTAGCAGTGAATTTTCAGCACATGCCCAGCAGACACACAACGTCATAAGACGTTAATATTAGGTGACCAAATGTTAGGTGACAAAAATTCAATGTCTAGCCAGCGTCTAAGGACAACTTTGATATTTGGTTGATTTTAGGTTGTGTTGGAAAGTGACCAAAATCCAACAGTGAGCCAACATCTTAAACTAACGTCATATTCTGACATTTATTCCAACGTCAAATACTGACATTTATTCATCAGATACGGCAACCAAAATGCAATGTGTGATAGACGCCATAGTAGTAACGTCCACACAATGTCAACTGTAACATCATTAGACATTGATATTTGGTTTATTTTAGGTTGGACATTGACGTCGGCCTGACGTTGAGTTCTGACGTCAACCCGACATCAACCCGAACAAAATGCAATGTCTGCACGACATTGATATTAGGTTGTGTTGGAAAGGGACCAAAATCGAACATTGAGCCAACATCTTAAACTAATGTCATATTCTGACATTTATTCCAATGTCAAATACTGACATTTATTTATCAGGTATGGCAACCAAAATCCAACGTCTGATAGACGCCATAGTGGTAACGTCCACACAGTGTCAAGCTGTAACATCACTAGACATTGATATTTGGTTTGTTTTAGGTTGAACATTGACGTCGGCCTGACGTTGAGTTCTGACGTCAACCCGAACAAAATGCAATGTCTGCGGGACGTTGAAGTACAACGTCAAACTGACGTCAAGTTGACGTCTTGTGCCTGCTGGGTGGATTCAGATGGGGCAGAAATCTTGTGCAGTCTGAATCTGCAGTAACAATAGGGTTGTCAAAAGCATCAAGTTTGATACCAATATGTACAGAAACTTTAAAAATGTCCATTTCCTGCTAACATTTCAGCAATGTTTATCTTGTTCTTAAATACCGCTGATTGGCCATTGTGTTCATGTGCTCAATTGTGATTGGCTGTAAAGGTCATTGGTTCGCCACTCTTTATTGCTGTTCTCCAAGTGCAAACACACATAAACAGACACTCAGTGGTGGAAAGAGTACTGATAAATCATACTGAAGTAAAAGTACCCTTACTTGCCTAAAAATGTAGTGCAAGTAGAGTAAAAGTGTCTGTTGTAAATATTACTCAAAGTATGAGTAAAAAGTACACCTTTCAAAAGTACTCAAGAGTAGTGAGTATAACACTGTAAAAAGCTAATGCATTTACATGTCATTTGTGAATGTGTGTAAACGTAACATCTGTAGTGCATTAATTACTGCCCAGCACGTATACAACGTCATAAGACGTTAATATTAGGTTCGGTTTAGTTTGATGTCAGGTGACCAAAATTCAATGTCTAGCTAGCCTCTAAGGACAACGTTATTTGGATGTCCAATAACAACATCAAATGATGTTGATATTTGGTTGATTTTAGGTTGTGATAGAAAGTGACCAAAATCCAACATGGAGCCAACATCTTAAGCCAACGTCATGTTTACGTCAAATACTAACATGTATTCGTCAGGTATGGCAACCAAAATCCAACGTCTGATAGACGTCATAGTGGTAACGTTCACACAACGTCAAGCTGTAACATCATTAGACGTTGATATTTGGTTGATTTTAGGTTGGACACTGAAATGCAACGAAATGCAACATCCCGACGACGTTGAGGTACAACTTCAATCTGACGTCATGTTGACTTCTTAAGCCTGCTTGGTGTTTAAGGCCATTTCAGTCATCATACAGTAAACATCCGTAATTTTTTCATCAGTAACATGCATCTAAACAGTCTCTGGGTCAATGCGTGTAAAGATTTTGCACATCTTCTTGGACACTTTTAATCCTTCCAAACAGTTTGCTGCAATTATAAATCGCCCATGTCTTAAGGTAGTTCATTATGATACGATTTATCTCTTTACTTCTACGTGTGATTTGATCGGACCAGAATCACAGGACTGATTTTTCTAATCCCCATAGACAGGAAAAAATTAAATAGTGACTGCAGGTTGAAGGAAAGTAGTGGAGTAAACACCGATATAGCACTAAAAATGTACTCAAGGGAAAGTAAAAGTACACAACTGCTTAGCAAATTACAATTCTTGAGCACTTGAGCACTGCAGACACTGGACGTTTAAAATATTCATTCCTTTTAAAAACTTGAAACTTTTGACAGCCCTTTTTGACAATAAATAATGTGTCCGCTTGTACAGAACATGTCATGACGACAGGATCTTTTTTGAGTAAGCATTACAGCAGTGTTCATGACAACACTTTGTCACAGCTACAAGTGGGCACTACAAAAGCCCATCGCCCCGCCGCCGCTGGGTCGCACAGCCCCGACCCTTCTTTTAGATATCAAATACAGTGCACAGCGGCCTGTCACAAAACCACTCGGGGCTTCAGATAAAGGGACGCCATAACGTGGTTTTAAAGGCCTTCGGACACAGACAGCTTTTATTAAAGTCTCTCTCTATCTTCTGCTTCTCTTTCACATGTTCTCCTTTAGTTTTTTCCTCTCTCCTGTTGTCGTACCTCACTTCAACACCCTGACGCTTGCAGATGACGGCCTCTTGTCCAGCGTCCTCACCCTGTGTGATCGGAGTGAAATGCTGAGCTATACAGCCGCTGTCCTCTGATCCTATACTTGAGCATTTAATGAGGAGAGCAAAACATTTCAAGATCAACAGCGTCAGGCCAATTCTGCGAACACTGCAGTGATACTAAGAAAGGACTCCAGCAATGTTATGGACATGGCGTCCCCGCTGTCCTTGCCTGGCACCTCTGATGTCACTAACCAGCCTTAACAACAGCTTTTCTGCTCTTTCTGTCGATGGCAATTTATCTGTTTCATGATGTAACAGATGTACGCAGCAATACTACATTTCCCATAACTCAGTGTGGTAATGCAACACTGATTAAACATAAATCACAGACCAAAATGCGCACACTTTTGTTCTTTGTTTTGTGACAGTAGCTTCAGATATGTTCTAAATGACACAATTTTGTATCAGTCACTGATATACATTGCACTATTTTTGATCAATTTAAAGCCTATTAAATAATACTGACATAATAAACTAATAGTTTAAGAATACTTTAGCTGTTATTGTAACTGCTGGGTTGACCTTTTGTTGTCATTAAAACAAAATAATCTAAATTAGTGATGTCAGGAACACAATTTAAAATATTAATACTAATAGAAAATTCTTAGATAGCAAGTCAATGAGTTGTGTGAACTGAAGAGAACTGTGTGAAGTTGCAAAATTGTATTATGTCTGCTATATTTTTTTTTTTTTTTAAATACTAGCCTAAACAAAATTGTGTAAAACATAGTTTGAATAATAATAATAATAACTAGATATTAAAGTTTGAGGACAAACTTTATGGTGGCTTGAGAAAGCCGAGTCTGAAAGTTTAAAGTAGTTTTAAAGTGTAAATAAATGAAGTAGTTTTTATGAAGTTTGAAACAGTCGGCATAGATAAGTACATATATGTTAGCATGTTTCTAGTGGTTGCTTAGCATGATTCTAGCATTAATTAGCATGTTACTAGCATGATTCTAGCATGAATTAGCATGTTACTAGCATGATTCTAGCATGAATTAGCATGTTACTAGCGTGTTTCTAGCATGAATTAGCATGTTACTAGCATGATTCTAGCATGAATTAGCATGTTACTAGCATGTTTCTAGCATGAAGTAGCATGTTACTAGCATGATTCTAGCATGAATTAGCATGTTACTAGCGTGTTTCTAGCATGAATTAGCATGTTACTAGCATGATTCTAGCATGTTACTAGCATGATTCTAGCATGAATTAGCATGTTACTAGCATGATTCTAGCATGAATTAGCATGTTACTAGCATGATTCTAGCATGAATTAGCATGTTACTAGCATGATTCTTGGATGAATTGGCATGTTACTAGCATGTTTCTAGCATGAATTAGAATGTTTTAGCATGATTCTAGCATGGATTAGCATGTTACTAGCATGATTCTAGCATGAATTAGCATGTTACTAGCATGATTCTAGCATGAATTAGCATGTTACTAGCATGATTCTAGCATGAATTAGCACGTTACTAGCTAGTTTCTAGCATGAATTAGCACGTTACTAGCATGATTTTAGCATGAATTAGCATGTTACTAGCATGATTCTAGCATGAATTAGCATGTTACTAGCATGTTTCTAGCATGAATTAGCATGTTACTAGCATGATTCTAGCATGAATTAGCATGTTACTAGCATGAATTAGCATGTTACTAGCATGTTTCTTGCATGAATTAGCATGTTACTAGCATGTTTCTAGCATGAATTAGCATGTTACTAGCATGATTCTAGCATTAATTAGCATGTTACTAGCATGATTCTAGAATGAATTAGCATGTTACTAGCATGTTTCTAGCATGAATTAGCATGTTACTAGCATGTTTCTAGCATGAATTAGCATGTTACTAGCATGATTCTAGCATGTTACTAGCATGATTCTAGCGTGTTACTAGCATGACTTTAGTATGTTACTAGCATGATTCTAGCATGAATCAGCTTGTTTCTAGCATGAATTAGCATGAATTAGCATGTGCTAGCATGACTAGCATGTCACTAGTGTGTTGCTAGCATCTTTCTAGAAAAATTAGCATGTCAGTAGGATGTTAAAACTATTAGCATGTGTTAGAATAGCTAGTCACAGTCTATGGGACAGTTGCTAGGGTGTTGTAAGTGGTTGCTAGGGAGTGGCTATTAAGTTTAAAGGTCATCAGTGATTGGCTGCTGGCTAGACTGAGTTAAATGAGCTCAGCCATTAGTCTGTATGACAGTCTGATGCAGAGTTATGAGCTCACAAAGGTTCATCCAATGTTAAGTCAATGGCAGTCTTTTACAATGGAAGTCTATGGGACAGTTGCTAGGGTGCTGTAAGTGGTTGCTAGGGAGTGGCTAGTAAGTTAAAAAGTCATCAGTTATTGGCTGCTGGCTAGACTGAGTTAAATGAGGCCAGTTAGAAGTCTGTAGGACAGTCTGATGCAGAGTTATGAGCTCACAAAGTTTGACCCAATGTTAAGTCAATGGGACTTTTGGAAATTTTCTGGGTCGTTTTTCAGAAAACCGATAGTCGGATCAGTTAGAAAAGATATAGCAACCCGAGTCAGACCAGTTTGAAAGTTTGACGAAAGTTTGAAGTATGTAGCTTGAACAGTTTAGGAGGAGATACACTTTAAAATTAGTCTCAGAAGACGGAAGAAGAAGAAGAAGAAGAAGAAGAAGAAGTTTATGTAGTATATCAGAATGGTGGCTTTCTCAAGCCACCATAATAATAATAATAATAATAATAATAATAATAATAATAATAATAATAATAATATAATGATAAATTAATAATTATTATAAAAAAATAAAAAAAATGTAAAATAAAATGTTCTATCACATTTAGAATGGATCGAATCCCATTTATACTTTACTGCACATTTTGCTCATTTATAAAGCTTTTAAAATACATGATCTATTATAATAATAATGACAAGTCAAATAAGTGAGCAACAATTATTGGTATTGCCAAAAGCTGTAATACTTATCATTTATTACATTCTGTACATTCAGCCAAAAATAAAGCTTGAATAAAAAGAATTTGAAATTCCAAAATTTTAGATAAGATAAAATAAATCTATTTAATAAATTAAATGAAATAAATAATGAAATAAAACAAAAACCAAAATAATAAAAGAAAAGAAAAATAAAAATAAAAAAATGAAATAAAAAATAACAAAATTAAAATTAAAATAATAATAATTCAAAAAAATAAAATAAAATGAAAAAAAAATAAAAAAATAATAAAATGAAATAAAACAAAATAAAAAATAATGAAATGAAATAAAACGAAGTAAAATGAAATAAAATAAAATAAAACAATAATAAAATAGAATAAAATAAAAAATAATGAAATAAAATAAAAACAAAATAAAACAATAATAAAATAGAATAAAATAAAAAATAACAATGAAATAAAATAAAAAATAATAAAATTAAATAAATAAAATAAAAATAATAAAATTAAATAAAAAATAATAAAATAAAATAAAAATAATAATGAAATAAAATTAAAAAATAACAAAATGAAATAAAATAAAAAATAACAAAAGGATATAAAATAAAAACAATAACATTTAATTAAAAAATTTATAAAATAAAATAAATAATAAAACAAAAAATAAAATAAAATAAAATCTGTAAAATCAGCTTGATCAGTGCCACACACACATACACACAAGACTCCTCAGCATTTCTCCTAGTCTCATCAGAAATTTGCTAGGCACTCAAATGTCTCAATGGCTTGTCATTCTCATAGACCTGCCGGAACTGCATTTCTCCGATTTCAGTGCTCGCAGCCAAGGTAGCATGAGAATCAAGACCTTTCCCGAGCAGCCAAGAACACACTAAACTCTACGGCTAAACTCAAGCGCTGTCACAAGTAGAGCTCACTTTACATCCGATGATGCTGTCTAGTGTTTTATTTTCCAATGACAAAATGCATAAAACATTTCAAGTCATCCCACAGTCACAGACAATAGTGCACAGGAAAACGCATCTGAATTACAAGTGCTTTTATTATCACTAACCTTTAAATGTGCTCATAAAAGCTCAGCTAATTTAATCAAAAATCGTAAAACAAGAATATTAGAAATATTACTACAATTAAAATAGCTTTCTATCAAACGTTTTCAAAATGTAATGTGATGTCAATGCTGTATTTCTAGCAGTCATAACTCCAGTGTTCAGTGTTAAATGATTGTTGAGAAATCAAGTTACATTTATATACCAACAACTAATAACTATACTGATATAAACGGCAAGTAATTCACAGTTAATCTATCTGCTTTGTGGAAATACAGAAAGAACATTTTGTGAGGTGGTTTGCTAAATGCTCAGTGGAGTATGGGTCATTGGGGTAAATTAATAAAAGTGTCGATGCAGAACACTGGAACCACGATGAACAATGCAAGGCTATATTAATTGTCTTTGCTTTATTGATGTCTTTGGACCATCTCTGCTTGACAAAGACTTTGCAACATAGTAGTTGTGCACATGAACAGCTAAAAACCACTTTCTGATTTAGTGGTTAATATGTTTGCATTTGTACAATGTCATTTGTGCACTTTAGAACGATTTGCTCATCCACTAACGATGGTTGGGTTTAAGGGTGGGGCTTGGGGGTCTGCGTCGTTTTAAAATTTGTATGATTTTGAAATGAATTAGACACTTTTCTGATGATATTTCAAATAGTTAGACTTCCTCACAAGATCGGGCTGGCTAAAACACATGAAAAGTTTAAGGTGTTTAGTTGAGAACTGTGTTGTACACCTCCTCCTGATATGCTGATTTTGTGGTAAAAAAACAAAACAAACAAACAACATTTAATTTCGTAATCAATTTGAAAACATTAATAACATGAATGCTGCTTAATATTTTTGTGGAATATATATATATATATATATATATATTATAGGTGGGCATAGATTAATTTTTTTAATCTAGATTAATCTAGATTAAGGCAACGCAGTGGCGCAGTAGGTAGTGCTGTTGCCTCACAGCAAGAACGTCGCTGGGTCGCAGGTTCGAACCTCGGCTGGGCTGGGTCAGTTGGCGTTTCTGTGTGGAGTTTGCATGTTCTCCCTGCGTTCGCGTGGGTTTCCTCCGGGTGCTCCGGTTTCCCCCACAGTCCAAAGACATGCAGTACAGGTGAATTGGGTAAGCTAAATTGTCCGTAGTGTATGAGTGTGAATGAGTGTGTGTGGAAATTCCCAGAGATGGGTAGCGGCTGGAAGGGCATCCGCTGCGTAAAATCGTGCTGGATAAGTTGGTGGTTCATTCCACTGTGGCGACCCCGCAAGGGACAAAGCCGACAAGAAAATGAATGAATAATCTAGATTAATTTAAAAAAATCTAGATTAATTTAGATTAAAATGGCTCATTTGAATTCTGCCGAAGGCATTCAGAATATGTGTGCTACCCAAATAATAAGTCTTTGAGAACAGGTTTCTCAAGCCAGGTGACGCATTAGACCAGGGGCTCATCTCCTGTTTCCAAACTGTATCACAAACTGCTTGAGAAACTGTTCTACTGTGATAATTGGTGATGAAAATAAATGATGTTCAATAAGATGTACTTGTGTTTACTAACTGTTTATTCAGTTAAACATGAATGTTGAACTGTAGGCCTACATAAGCTCCAAACAGTGATTTCACACTTGCTTTTGATGTACGTACATACAGAAAATGCTGCTTCGCAAAGGCAAGTTTACGGAGCCCTGACGGTGTCAAACATTGAGTATGTTTACATGGGCAACAATACTTTAATACGATTTTAATATGATTAAAACAATACTCTGATTAAGAGTCTACCATGTAAACAGCGATTTTTGATTACTTAATGCGACTAAAGTCATAACTGCACTAAACAGAAATGGAATTGAGACGTGGAGTATGCAGATATTAGTGGCAATACTGTCAAACTATTACCGTCATGTAGGACTTTTCGCCATATTTTCCGACAAGATCCACACAGGCGGCTGTCAGTAAAGGACTGCACAGACACACAGACGCACACACACAAACACACACACATCGCGAAATGCGGAAGTTTTTTTTCTTCTCATTTGGCGTGCGTTATTAAATTCCATAACACTCTCACCTGTCCTTACTCATTTATTTGCGTCTAATACCCCAGTTTGTCACGAAGGCATGAATTAAATGTTCGTGAGATAAAGTGAAACTGCTCAACTGCAGTTAGAGTCAAGCATCCTGCTGATTTGATTCAGAAGGGCACTTCTTTCCCAGACGGCTCACCGGTCAGGTATACATCCGCGCTAAACTATCAAGGTGAAAGTCATCATAGCTTGCGTAGAAAAGACCCAGCTCTCACCCAACTTTGAGAAGAGATTAACGGCGATATTTTTTTTATCGCGCGATAAGAGTCTCGCGTTAACGCAGCACGTTTACGCCGATAATGGCCCAGCACTAATATAAATATATAATATATATATATATATATATATATATATATATATATATATATATATATATATATATATATATATATATATATTTATATATATATATATATATATATATATATATATTTATATATATATATATATATATATATTTATATATATATATATATATATATATATATATATATATATATATATATATATATATATATATATATATATATATATATATATATATACACATACAAACACACAGTTGAGGTCAGAATTATTAGCCCCCCTAAATTATTCGCCCCCGTTAATTTTTTTCCCCAATTTCTGTTTAACGGAGAGAAGATAATTTTCAACACATTTCTAAACATAATAGTTTTAATAACTCGTTTCTAATTACTGATTTATTTTATCTTTGCCATGATGACAGTAAATAATATTTTACTAGATATTTTTATATAGCTTAAATATAGCTTAAAGGGGTTAATAATTTTGACCTTAAAATGGGTTTTAAAAAATTAAAAACTGCTTTTATCCTAGTCGAAATAAAACAATAAGATTTTCTCTAGAAGAAAAAATATTATCAGACATACTGTGAAAAATTCCTTACTCTGTTAAACATCATTTGGGAAATATTTAAAAAAGCAAAAAAAAATTCAAAGGTGGGCTAATAATTCTGACTTCAACTGTGTATATATATACATATATATATATATATATACATATATATATATATATATATATATATATATATATATATATATATATATATATATATATACACATATATACACATATATATATATATATATATATATATATATATATATATATATATATATATATTTATATATATATATACATATATATATATATACATATATATATATATATATATACATATATATATATATATATATATAAAGGGTGTATCGATATGCGTATGTGGGCATGCAGCATTACTTCGAAAATGTCAACTCATTTATACACACCAGTGTGTCAATAACTAAAACTAGACAAAAACTAGAATAACGCACACTACAAACAACTATCCCTGTGGCATTCAGACAGGCACTTTATACAGATTCAAACAGCGCAAAACAAATCATCTAGACGATCGGTACATTTATAGCCATGAATATAAGACCTTACTCGGTAGTGGAAAATTTGTGTTTTAAGAAAATGTTAAATGAAATTGAGCACCATTACATTATTCCTTCACGAGCCCATTTCAGTTAGACAATAATGTCTTTTCTTGTTTAACTACTACAATATTACATTTAATTTTTTATAAGGAGGTTTTTGGTTTTGGGTATAAAGGAGGAAAAGCCCCAGAAGATGGGTGAAGTATAGCTCCATCACTGTTCAAAGAAAAAAAACAAGATCATACTTTTATAATACCGTTACACACCTTATATATATATATATATATATTTTTTTTTTTTTTTTTTTTATATTTTTTTTTTACAAAAACATCCAAATTTACATCACAAATCTCTTTTTTAATCTGAACTTGCTAAATAAAAGTATTAATTTGCTTGAAAATAAAAAAAGAATTGTGTTAAAATAATAAATAGGACAAGAAATAAATTTGTTGAATTAGGAAAAATATAAAAGAGTATCACTGTCACATGTGGCCTCAGTCTTTGCAACCTGACTCTACATTTATGAAAACATCATGAACACCATTTCCCAGCATAGTCAACCAAACAAAATGAATGCATCTTTAATGTCACTACAAGCAAAAATCTGCATGCACAAGATCTGAGCCTTCCAAGTGGGAAATATATACCATTGATGAATGTTTATTAAGTAATCAGGATATACATTTCCAGTGCTGAGGGACACCATAGGAAGTGATGATCTGCCTCATGCATGAGTAGAACAAGCAAACTATTTCAAGCCAGAGGTGAGAAATTTCATCGCCCCTGTTCCCCAGATTCAAGATGCCACTGTATCAGCAAGCGTCATCCCCTGATGACCCACTGTTTGAGGGCTCCCAGTCTGAGAAAACTGACAAATTGGACATCATTAAAATGCCACAAAAATCCAATGGCCTTGTTTTTTTATTTTTTCTGCACAGCATCACTACACAATGACTCTGTTGTCAGACCTTCCATGCCCATGCACAAACAAGCCTGATGAACTTTTTGAGACCCAACGCTGAGCTCTTTGAGCCTGCAGTCTTGAGTGCAACCCAGGCGTCTCTTCTAGAAGCCAGAGACTGGACTTAAATGGAGTTTGGGCTGCTGACAGGTATTAATACGAGACAGAGACTCCAACCTGATCTGTGTCTAATGAAGGCCCGCGGGATGGGGGTGAACTGGCCCCCCGAGATGTCTTGCTCTCTTACTTATGGCGTATGGCTGGCAAGGATGTTGCAAGCTTTGGTGGGGCCTGGCGAGGACTTGATCAGGGAATGAAGGGTCTAGATGTTCAAGAGAACACATTTGATCCTCTCGCTTCCAAAAAGCAGCGGATGAAGCCATCGGCTCCCTAAAGACACCCCTCCATCTCACTTGCAGAATAGCAAGTGATCATTTAACAGATGCTTGTTTAGTAGGGTTCTTCCAATAACAGACTTTCAGTAGTCAATGACCTGCCAATGCCAATGGAATTCACAGATTCTTCATTTCAGTTTCAGTAGCATTGGGAAATCTCAAATGACATTAAGCACACTTGCTGTTAAAAAGGTTTGGCCATATGATGTTGTTAAACTTTGTTTATCAACTAGCTACAATGCAACTGCTTGCCATGCTGTTTGGTTGCAAATGAACATTGTCTCATTGAGCATCTTGTTTAATTTATTTGGTAACAATTTAGATGGTCACAATTCACACTATTAACTACTGGCTCATTGCCTGCCTATTATTAAGACACTGGGCTCTATTTTAACGGTCTAGGCGCAAAGTCTAAAGAGCATGGCGCAAAAGCATTAAGGGCATGTCCGAATCCACTTTTGCTATTTTAAGGACAGAAAAATACACTCTGCGCCACAGTGCATGGTCTAACAGGGTTGTGTTAATACTTTTAATGAGTTCTGGGTGTGTTTTGAGAATAAACCAATCAGAGTCTCATGTCCCATTCCCTTTAAGAGTCAGTTGTGTCGTGCCATGGCACATTTGCTATTTACATGGTGGACTTTGTAAGTGTAAAAACTGAACGCTTCAGTAGAGAGAAAACAGTTAAACAGACCATCTGCAGTGCAAGGATAAAGAATGAAAATCGGCCTTTACTTTCACTTTTTTACTTTAAAAAAGTGAGATCTACGCTGGCGTCAAGGAAGTTGGCCGCCTCCGTGTCGTGCTCTGCAGTTGTCATTGTGTTTTTGTTAGTTCGTCCTGTCTTCAGTCATATTCCTACAATTAGTTTCCCCAGAGATGAACTGTTGGACATTCGGACGCAGACACCACCAAATATTTTTCCAGACTTGGACTTATGTGATGTTTTGTTGTAGTCGGCGGAGCCGCGCTGCTGCTCAAACGCTCTCAGGCGCGCAGACGAGGGAAGCGTGCAGGCGCGCTTGTGAAACTCAGACAGCGTGGGTTTCGAACCGCTTTGCCTAGCATCCATCTGGCAAATCTTCGCTCTCTACCCAACAAAATAGACAAACTCATTCTGCTCTCCCAGACAAACAGGGATTTTTCGCATTCAGCTGCTCTGTGCTTCATGGAAACCTGGCTGAACGACACCATACCAGACAACGCGCTTCACCTACTGGGCTATCAGCTGTTCAGCGCGGACGAAGAATCGACGCGAAAATCGCGCGGTGGTGGGACGTGCTTTTACATCAACGAAAGGTGGTGTACAGATGTAACAGTTTTAAAAAAGATGTGCTGTCCAGATCTAGAAGCACTGTTTATTGACTGTAAGCCTTTCTACTGCCCGCGTGAGTTCTGCTCGTTCATCCTCGTCAGTGTTTACATTCCTCTGCACACGCATGCGTGCCTGGCGATACAGAAACTAGCTGATCAGATCACGGTGATAGAGCAACAAAACCCGGACTCTGTTTTAATCATTGTCTGGGATTTTAACAAAGCAAAACTATCCCGTGAACTGCCAAAATATAGACAGCATGTTACATGTCCCACAAGAGATAGTAACATATTGGATCACTGCTATACCACAATAAAGGATGCATACCGCTCTGTCCAACGAGCAGCTTTGGGGCACTCTGACCACTGTTTGATTCATCTCATACCAACCTACAGGCAGAAACTGAAAACAGCCAAACCTGTATTAAGATCTGTGAAAAGATGGACTAACGAAACAGAGCGGGATCTACAAGCCTGTTTCGATCTCACAGATTGGAGTGTCTTTGAAGCTGCTGCAAACTATTTGGATGAGCACACAGAGACTGTAACATCTTATATCAGTTTCTGTGAAGACGTGTGCATTTCTACCAGGTCACAACTCACATACAACAATGACAAACGATGGTTCACTGTGAAACTCAGACAGCTACGCCAGGCCAAGGAGATTGCTTACAGGAATGGGGAGAGGGCCTTGTATAAGCAGGCCAATACACACTGGAAAAGGAGATCAGAGTCGCAAAAAGGAACTATTCTGAGAAACTAAGGAGTCAGTTCTCTTCCAACGACTCAGCATCTGTGTGGAAAAGTTTGAAAACCATTACAAACTGCAAAACACCATCCCCCAGCACTGTAGACAACCAACGACTTGCAAACGACCTGAATGAGTTTTACTGCCGGTTTGAGAAAACCCCCCACACCCACTCTGAACTGCTGTTCACCCCCCGCCTCCCCCATACCTGCACTTCAGTTTAGTGAAGATGATCTGCAACCAGGTCTTCTGGAAACAGAGGAGGACAAAAGCACCAGGCCCAGATTTTACAACACCAGCCTGTTTAAAGTCCTGTGCTGACCAACTGGCCCCCATCTTCACCCTGATCTTCAACAGATCACTGGAGCTGTGTGAAGTGCCCTCTTGCTTTAAACGCTCCATTATCATTCCCATTCCAAATAAATCCAAACTCACAGGACTAAATGACTACAGACCAGTGGCGCTGACATCTGTGGTCATGAAGTCTTTTGAAAAACTGGTGCTGGCCCACCTAAAGGACATCACTGAACCCTCACTGGACTCTCTTCAGTTTGCCTACAGAGCAAACAGGTTTGTGGATGATGCAGTCAATATGGGACTGCATTATGTTCTGCAACACCTAGAAAGACCAGGGACGTATGTGAGGATCTTGTTTGTTGACTTCAGCTCAACTTTTAACACTATCATCCCAAAACTTCTCCTGCCCAAATTAACTCAGCTCTCCGTACCCACCTCTGTCTGTCAGTGGATCAACAGCTTCCTAACAGACAGGCTGCAGCTGGTGAAGCTGGGAAAATTCTCATCCAGTACCCGCACAATCAGCACTGGTGCCCCCCAGGGGTGTGTCCTCTCCCCACTGCTCTTCTCCCTGGCAATCCATCTCATGAACACTTGATGATAATAATAGTGGAACCAACATCACTACCTGCTATACACTTTTTTTATACACACATACACTTATTTAACAACATATTTTACATGCCAATTTGGACATAACAGCTGCACATATTATGTTGTATATAGCAATATAGCTGTACATACACTTGTCAATTTGTATATTTGCATTCACTACTTTTTAAAATATATTTATTATCTGTTTTTTAGTCCTGTCTGTAATTCTGTTGAACTGTAGAAGCTCTGTCACGAAAACAAATTCCTCGTATGTGTGAACATACCTGGCAATAAAGCTTTTTCTGATTCTGATTCTGATTCTGATTCTCTTTCGTGGATAAGGAAAAGTTGTTATACCCTCCACTGAAGACCTCCATTAGCCTACATAATTAATTTTGTTTGTTCAGCGCAAAGATTTGTTTCAAAACTATTTCTAAATTCAGTTTTAATTTCCAGCAAACGAATAAATGAACAACAATGAAGTGTGGTCCAAAAACTGAGTTATTTCCAAACACACATCCTACGCCCCATATAGCCCAAAACCTGACAGGTGGACAAACCTAAGCTTGTTTTTAATAAAACAAATATAAATAGGCATATAATAATAATAAATAATAATAATAATAATAATAGCATATAAAAAAGCAAGTTGTTGTGAATAAACTGAGAAAAGCCCCCCGAGATGAAGGCATGAAGGCATAGGTCTTTATATTTATGTATATTTATGTAATTTTTGTAATAATTCTTTCTTTCTTTAATCTTTAATTCTTTTTCATTTGTAAAGATATTTGTGTACATCCTGAGTGTTTTAAGCAATGTTTAAGCGAGGCGTACATCTAACGCGCTCTGCGCTGGACTTTAGACCTCATTCAGCTGGTCTATTGCACAGTCTATTTTAGTTCCTCAAAATAGCAACGCGCCAACAATGCGCCCTAACACACCTCTTTTCTAGACCAGAACACCCAAGAGTCCACAAAGTGGAACAAATGGATTTGCTATTTAAACAACGTGGCGGAAAACGGGAAAATTAAGGTTGCATTGGTCTGAAAATAGCAACACGTCGTGGAAACACGTCTTGCTCCTTATTGCGCCGGGTGTATGATAGGGCCCATAAACTTTTTAGTACTTATAAAGTATGATATTATTCTACATCCCTAATCCCACCAAAAACCCAACTTCTACCTTAATAACTATTAATAAGCAGTAGTTTTTTACTCAATAAACTACTAAGCTGATAGTCAATGTTAGTTAATGGTTTGTTACCTGTGTGAATTATTTAAAATAAAGTGTTACCATTTATTTGTCTAATTTAATTTTATTGTATGTATTTTAAAGAGCCCATATGGGATTTTGATGACCTTCCATGCAGTGTTTAAAACAGCACTAAGTAAATGAAAACATCCAGCTGAGGTTTAAATCTGAAAGTGCACCGTGTTTAAAACTTTTGATTCTTTAACGAAATAGTGAATCGTGTTGGGTTTGGATCTTTTGCTTGAATGTGTGAACGTGATTTCACTTCAGACACAAGCAGAGTGCAGGGGATCACTGGACTGATCATGACGTGAAGATGATTATCACTGACAGATGGAGATTCGGCTGCGGGGAATAAAGAGTTAAAGTTAATTTTCACAACAATACCACAGTATAGCCAACAGTGTGGTTAGGTTATTTTTCTGATTTTTGATACAATAACCTATGCTGCAATGTGGGATCCGTCGGCCCTTTGCTATTAGAGGAAGGAGCAGCAGAGACTATTATGTACGAGACTGTCAGACTTTGACAGGGACTTTCTTAGTAACTTTTGCAGTTCACATGAACCAGTTACTACTTCTTCCGGATCATAACATGTAAGTGTAATTAAAATTCATCGGCGCGGTCAATTTTTTAAATAGTTCAACTTTTGCCACTGAGTGAATTAATACTGAATGTGTGTAGTTGTTATTACTTGGGGTTTGCGTTAAGAATAGAGTAATATACTGGTGTTTAACTGCATTGCTTTATTGCATTCCTGCATTGGGCTCTCATATACTACTTTACAGCTGTGGTGGGCATTTCTCTCCATCTCGCGCTGAACACAGTCAGCCAATCTCAACAGACTGGGTCATCAGTCTAATCAGCGCAGATTCGCCTAACGCTAAGGAGGGGTTTGGGAACAAATGAATCGCTGAACAAATCATATGGGAGTCGTTGGGATAATTAGGTCAAAATAAATGCATATTATTTCCCAGTGATGGGTTGCGGCTGGAAGGGCATCTGCTGCTTAAAACATGTGCTGGATACGTTGCCGGTTCATTCCACTGTGGCGACCCCTGATTACTAAAGGGACTAAGCCGAAAAGAAAATGAATGAATGAATGAAAATTATAAGACAAAGAACATGTTTTATGACATTGCATGTATATCAGCCTGTTGTTGGAGACCCCCAAAACCAAAATATGACCTTTTATAATGCAAAATAGGGTCTCTTTAAAGCCCTTAATGGTTAAGCCCCTTCATATCTTGCAGAAGACTTCCTCTCTTCCTGTGGATCTCTAAGATCTTCAGACAGGGCTTGGTTAACTGTCCCTTAAAATCATTTTTTGTTCCATATTTCTTTTGTTAATAAATTTAGAATATTGTAATGACTTGTTTCTGATGATAATTGTCATTGTTATTTACTTTGATAGATTAGTGGAGGGTTTCTTTACCTGATAAAAGCAACATCTATTTTACATTTATGTAATTGCATGTATTTATTTGGTATTTAATATGCTATAATGAAATATAGAGACAATTACTTAACAATATGTTAAGCAGTAGTAAGATTAATACAGTCTTACAGTAATAACTGCCCTTTGAGGCCAGCTATAATGCTGAAGTGGCCCACAGTGGAAATGAGTTTGACACCCTAATGTAGCTTAATACTATTACTACTATTACTACTGTTGTAAAGCTAGAGCAATACTATTAATATTACAGTATTACTACTACCAAACTATTGACATTACTGTTTAAATGCTTGCGGTCGGTAATGTTTGTGCCTCTTAAAGGGATATTTCACCTACTAACTATAATTTCCTCATCATTTACACACACTTGTGTGGTTCTAAATTTTTATAAATTTCTTTTTTTTGTTGAGCACTAAACAAGATATTCAAAAGAATGTTGGGAAAACAAGATGTAAAATAAGTGTATGATGTCCCTACAATGTGTATGCAAAGTTTCAGCTCCAAATACTCCACAAATAACACTTTGAAACTGCCCCTTTTTAGGCTTTGATCCAAATTGTGTTGTTTTGGTGACTGCCGCAAGGCGTTTCCCCTCCGACAACATGTACAAAGGCAGAATGTCAATCAAATTGTTTCTGCACACTGTTATTATCAAGTGTGTTTATAAAAAATATGAATTTTTACCATTAGAGACTGGCTATATTCACACACTGTTGCCACACAACTATGTTTAAACCCCTTATGAAGGGGATATTTGCATAATAGGTCCCCTTTTAAGTTTACTTCAGAAACTCTTGTTATTAGTCACACCAGTGTCTATTAGTTGACCACATGAATGTATATCAAAAGGCCTCGATATACATAAGGATTAATCAATGGACTGCCTTGTGTTAAAGGATTTTAAATGCACGACTCAGAGACAAACCACTACCCACCAAAAAGCTAAATGTGCGCAAGTAAATATCTAAAAGCTCATAGTAACAAATGTTAGCTACCTCTTCACAAATATTTTCTGAGCATATTGGCGAGCTAGTTTGACCAACACTGGTTCCTTAATAAAGCACACCATGCTGTCCTCAAGATCACACAGAGGTTACTATGGCTATGACTAATGTTTGAGAGAAGCACGTTTATTTCGAACTATGATCAAAACTGACTGGAACTACCTGTACATTAAACAATATTATTGCATACCTTCTAGACAATCAGAATCATGAATTTCAACAGAGTATGGAATACATTTCTTTAAGGTGACCACTAATCTAGATGTACTCATTGACACTGCCACAGCAACTTTATATGTTGCTCAAACCTGCCTTCCACACACATGCACACATGTACTGTACATTACACCATGGGAGTTCAGCATGTCTGTAAACATAGTCGGGAGGGCCGGATGTCTCTGGAGGTGAATATCTTTTGCTGAGAGACGGAAGGGGAGACGGGAATGCCGGCTCTAATGGCCAGATCAAAGTGAACTTCCTACACTAGTTGTACATGGAAATCCTGCAGTGACATAAAACAGTCGCTGTCATGAAGTCAATTTTAAATGTGAACCTGATTCTTAATCTCTTATCTGACTGAAAGCATGGAGAACAAGCATGCGTATAAACGTTTATGGTCAAGAGTTAAAACATCTTCACAAATAAAGCTTAACCATAAAAAATGAATTCTATATTCATACATCAAGTTGCCTGGCAACAGTAAACAGTCTACACTTAGTGTCATGCCAAAACCAACTCTGGACTTGGCCAAATCACTGTAACATATGCTGTGTAGCAGCTTGCAGTTTGAAAGGTTTAAGACTGTCCACTGTAAATTATATATATATATATATATATATATATATATATAGATAGATATATATATATAGATATATAGATAGATAGATAGATAGATAGATAGATAGATAGATAGATAGATAGATAGATAGATAGATAGATAGATAGATAGATAGATAGATAGATAGATAGATAATTAGATAGATAGATAGATAGATAGATAGATAGATAGATAGATAGATAGATAGATAGATAGATAGATAGATAGATAGATAGATAGATAGATAGATAGATAGATAGATAGATAGCAGAACAAATTCATAAAAATCTAAATATTAATTTCTTAATTCTACATTTTCTGGTGCAGCCATTCAATCTTGTTTTATTATTACATTAAACCTGAATTCAAGAGGCATAATTTTCCAACGCAATCTAACGGCAATTCGTAACTTTTTGATTTAGTGGCTAATTGGTATGAATTCGTACAATCTAATTCGTACAAATTAGTACGATTTGCTCTTCACCCAATGACGGTTGGGGTTAGGGGTGGGGTTGGGTGCCATGAATTAGCCACTAAACTGATAAAACGTAAAATACTTACGTTTCCTCGTGAGATTAGGCTGTAATTTTTAAATTTTTGTTCTATCTATCTATCTATCTATCTATCTATCTATCTATCTATCTATCTATCTGTCTGTATCTATCTATCTATCTTCAATTAATAAAAACAAATGCTTAAATGGAAAAAATTATTAAAATAATCAATAATCACATTAATTCTACATTTTCTGGGGCAGCCATTTAATCTTTTTTTATTACATTAAACCTGAATTCAAGAGGCAAAATTTTCACATTTTTGCTCTATCTATCTGTCAGTCAGTCAGTCAGTCAGTCAGTCAGTCAGTCAGTCTGTCTGTCTGTCTGTCTATCTATCTTCACATAATAAAAACAAATGTTTAAATGGAAAAAATGATTAAAATAATCAATATCACATTAATATTAGCAAAAAGTAAAATAACAAAAAACTACTAATACTACGATGAAGAACATGAAGATGAAGATGATGAAGTAAAAGAAGAAAAAGTAGAAGAAACTGTTCAAAAGTTTGGAGTCATTCTTTGCAAACATTTGCAAAGTATTTTTGCAAACAAAAATGAAATAAAAACTTCTATCTATAATTGGGTTGCATAATATTTCTGTGTAAACCATGATGGATGAAATGGAAAGTTCAAAAGAACAGTTTGTTTTTATAATTAGTTAAAAAAAAAAAAAAGTCAAATGTTTTTTATCAAGCATTTTGTCAAATAAGAATCTTCTTATGTTGATTAAAATCATTACATATAAAATATTACAATCCATGAACATTTCCCTTTTATCCTATGTACTCATTTTCTCAAAAAAAAACAAACAAACATTTTTTACATTCCACCATTTTACATTCCACCCAAACACTAACAAAAAGTAACTTTTGCCTCAACGTTCCTTCTTCTATAGCAGAGATGCCCAAAGTAGGGACCACAGGCCAAAGTTGGCTCATTGTAACCTGTGATTTGGCCCACCATCCTATCTGAGAAAAGAGTGAGAAGGATGGAGAGGGTTGGGGCTAATGCCTTTAAAAGAGAACATCATTTTTAATTTGACATAGCCTTTTATTGTTTTTGTTTTTGTTTGCTACAAAAGAGTATTTCAATCAATTAAACGTTGTAAATGAATCAGATTTTTAAAAATGTAAATTATGTCGCTGGAAGAATAGAGGACTATTCAAAAGACATCGGTGAGCAAATCAAGGCAAAAACTAGTGGAACTCCATTCTATTATAAATGAGATGTTTTTGTTTTTACTATAATAAATTCATTATAAAAATGTAAAAAAAAAAATGCTGTATTATTTAATATAAAGTAATGTTTTCTAGTTATTTTTAAATATTATTAAATAAATTAGGAAATTACCCATGGCAACTAGCCCCAATCAAGTTTGGTTTTTGGCCCTTCACAAGAAAAAGTTTGGGCACCCCTGTTCTATAGGCTCTCACATAAATCAAACAGCCAGTAATGATGAGCTGTCTGAATGTCAGCTGGCACACCTGCCAAAGTCACTATTTCCTCTCATCTCAACTGACGGTTCTCAGTACTTCATAGTATCATTCGTGCCAACCAAGAGAAAACAAGAACTGATCCATCGCAAAATTAGCGGCACGACACACCACAAGCCAGGCCGTCATCAGGAGGGACAAAAGAATGTTGTCCAGACCCCTGTGATGATGGGACCACTAAGATCCACTGTAATAACACTATTTTTTTTACAATAGCTTGTAATGAGGGAGACACCTAAAGTATGCATGTTATGACATTACGTGGGTTCTGCCCATTGATGAATGTTTTGTACAGGTCTTTGCATACTATACTTCTAATTTAGGAATCTTGAATAGTCCAAAATTTGATTGCATTTTGTGTTTACATGGAAAGCTGTGGTAAAGCATCAAAATAAAATAGATTTCAGACTTTTGTCGAGACAGAATCAAACATAATGCAAAATTAAGTGTATCAACTATAAACACACATGCTAAATTTCCTAGAATGACAATAAAAGCAAATAGTTCACCCAAAAATGAAAATTCTGTCCTCATTTATTCAACCTCAACTTGTTCCAAACCTGCTAAAGTGTCTTCTCTTAAACGCAAATGAAAGTATTTTGAAGAAAGTTGGAAACAGGTTGACGTTTACTTACATATTTGTTTCTGACTGTGGAGGTCAATGGGTACTGGTTTCCAACATTCTTAAACGTATTTTATTTTGTGTTTGGAACCACTTTAGTGTAAGAAAATGGTGATTAAATGAACATTTTAGGGTGTAATTTCTCTTTATAGAGAAAGCCAATCCATTAAATTATAGTATATATATATACTGTAGACAGTATGTAACCAAACCATGTGTTCACAGAAAAAAAAGTGTGATCAGTTCCCTTTTAAAAATTATTAGTTAAGTGGCAATTACTCTTCAGTAATAAGTATTATATGAAGAGTTCAGATACAAAAACCTCTAAGTGCCATCTAAAATGTTCTCTTAAAATTAGCATTTTTCTCAAGCTACAATGTATAAGTTGAGTAATTTCCCTTTATGTTAATTAATATGTTATTTTCAAAGCCTTTACTGTGAAAATACTAGTGAACATAATTATAGGAGTCTCGGAAAAATGCTCATTTTAGAAGAAAATTTGGTCACACTTTATTTCGATGGTCCGTTTGTTGAATATAAGTTACACTGCATCTACATGTCAATTAATTATCAATAGATTATAAGTAGACTGTTAGGTTGGGGTTAGGGTTGGGGTTAGTTGACATAAGTTGACATACTTGCGAAGTTTCTTAGTCAGTTAAATGTCTGTTGAAGGACTGTTAAATGTCAGTATCAGCAGATATTAAGTAGACAGTCTACTAATACTCAAATGGACCATCAAAATAAAGTGTTACCGAAAATTTCAGATGGCACTTAAAGGTTTTTGCTTCTGAACTTCATATGTATGTATGTCATTCAGCAGCTGTTTACTTCAAACGCTGAAGGTGTAAAAATATTAACACGTGACTGACTTAAAAGAGCACTTAACACAACCCATAAATGGCCTCAGCAGGTGGATTTTTGTGTAAACGTTCATCTAAAACAATAATAGCACATAGAACATGTCTTACAATAGCAGAAAGCGAAAAATACTGAAAATATTAAACTGACAATACCATATAAGATATAACTTACTTAATCCAACTCAGAAGTTGTAAAGGCTAACAAAAAAGTACGACAGGTATTGCTCACGTTTTAGAACCAACATTTATAAAAGCTTTTCTTTTTTTTCTTAAACTGAAATATGCCACCTTATCAACGCCAATTAATTCAACATTACAACCAAACACACAAAACCCCTCCAGTGCACGACCACCAAACAGATTTTTTTTACCTTTCTCAGCCAGGAAAAAGATTTCCCTTTTATCCTAGGTCCGAAGGTTAGTGTTCGTTCAAATCCAAGCCGAAAGTTTTGCTGCTCTGGGAGAAAGTCCAGGCTCCGGGCAGCTGTCGCTTACGCACGGGTGTCTTGAATGAAACCTGAGAAACGCCTCAGGTAGGATCATCACTTCGTCTCAAACTTCTGACACTCTGCCAACTTCTCGCAACTCTCACACTCCTGGGGGATAAAAGCCGGGTTATGGGGACTTAAAGGAAGATTTCAAGCACGATGGTAATGTTTATGGATGTTTATGTTGACTATACCTTTTCATACCGACAGTAGTGAAGATGTTTGTAATTATGGTAGTTCTTCCGGTTGTTTCATACTGTAGGTGGATGGAACATAATTCATTAATAAAATCATTTTATTAATGCGAATTAAAATGAACCGTTTAAAATTATGTATGCATATATTGAATTAGTCTATTACTTCACAGGCCATTTGTGCCATTTCGAAAGATTGCAACATCACCATGACCTGAAGTGAGGTATTTATAGAATAAATATTTTTACAGATCGTATTTTCTCTTTATAGAAAGACTATTTACATTTTTTTTTTCATTTTGAGGAGCATGTGGCGATGGAGCAAATATGCGCGTCTCTCAAAATAAAATTGCATATGCACACGCTGAAGATGGCGGTTTAATCCCTTATCTAAAGGTAATGCTTGATCATTTAAACCCCGCGTGAACCGAAAGTTGCTGAGACTATTATTTCTGTAGCCTATATTGATGTAGCCTAATGCCACCTGAAACAGAATATTGAGGAGGCTGGGCTTTCTTTTTGAGCTTCATTCTTTTTTATCAATCTGAGGCCGTCAAACAGACGGCAGCAGAATAGGACCGGTGTCCTGACATTTTCTACCCATCAAGATTATGCTACCAACACTGTATTTAAATGGTTCTGAGGTTGGGGTTAGGGGTTAGGGATTAGGTAGGTTGGGGCGATATTACAGCTTTATATCACACAACATTAAAATTTACACTGGTAGCAAAATCTGAGGGCAACATATTGCGTCATCAAAATGTGCTACCTATTTGTTTTTTGTTTTTTTGAATGGGAGGTAGGACAATCTGACAAAGTAGGACAAATCGACAGAACACCGCCACTCCAAACAGAAGCAAAAGGTAAATTTTTGATTGAAGATTACCAAAACAAACATTTTGTATGCAGTGGATTAATGGCACAGATTAATTGTTCACTTAAAGACTAACAATGTGCACTAGAAAAATAAACATTGATAATTATGATTTGACACTGACTTTAATGACCTCCCTAAAGTGTGATAATAATAATAATAATAATAATAATAACAACAATGAATAATTCCTTACATTTATATAGCGCTTGCCTGGACACTCAAAGTGCTTTACACATTTTTGGGGGGGGAATCTCCTCATCCACCACCAGTATGCAGCGCAACCTGGATGACGCGACGGCAGCCATATTGCACCAGACCACACACCAGCTGATTGGTGGAGAGGAGACAGAGTTATGAACCCAATTATGATATGGGGATGTTTAGGAGGCTATAATGGACGGAGGCCAGTGGGCAGATTAAACCCCTACACTTTTTCAAAGAACATTCTGGGATTTTTAACGACCACAGAGAGTCAGGACCTCGATTTAACATCTCATCCAAAAGACGGAGCTCACCGAGAAGAATAGAGTCCCCCTCACCATACTGGGGCGTTAGGACCCACACAGACCGCAGGTTGAGGACCCCCTACTAGCCCCACTAACATCACTTCCGGCAGCAACCTAGCTTTCCCATGTGGTCTCCCATCCAGGCACTGACCAGACGCAGCCCTGCTTAACTTCAGTGGGCGACCATGTGAGAGTTGCAGAGAGCTAGTTACCGATAATAGACCCTTTAGTGTTTTATTGATGAACAAATCAGTGTTTTAAACAAATGTTCAAGTGGTCATTTTTAGCATGAAAGCCTTCTGGGGAATGTAATTTCTTACCAACTCAGTTCATTCATTTAGTTGAGAGAAAGTTTTGAATAAACTTTATGAACTCAGAGTTTGTGTGGGTGCAAATGAGTAAAATTACATTTTTGTACTGATCGGTTGAGTTATTCAGTGACTCACTAATAATAACAAAAAGCCACTCACTTCCACTATACACATTGGAACAATGAAACATGCAGAAAGAGTCAATGACATTTGACTCGTTTAGATGAATCAAAATAAAGTTAATTTGTGGAGAAATGGGTTTCATGAAGGCTGACTATATACAGATGTGAAATGAATATGTGTAGTCTATTATTGAAAGTATACGCAGGCTTCATAGAATTCTACTGAACAGATGGGTTCTGTTCACTTGCGCCAAGTGGCTCTTGGTGCAACTGATCCAAGTTCCAACTGCCCTGAAAATACAAAGCACATTTTCATATGGTTCACAATGTTCTATGAGGAACTGCATTAAGTCATGTTTTCTGAGTATCCGAAGATGAAAACAGGAAATTAAAAAGAATAGACAGTATTCATGCACAAGACCAGATCCTCTGTTCCCTCTCTTCATTTGACTTGTGTGTGTATTTCCAGAGAATTTCTGGAAGAGGATTAATCTGGTGCAGGATTTAGCCGACACAAAAACGCCTTGTGGAAAATGGGCTACTTTGCACACAACAATAGTGCATTCAGAGTTATAATTCACAATGAAAACTCAGTAATGGACTAGAGACACCAAGACATCTGTGACATGATGTATTGCTGTTCAGAATTAATGTAATATTGCTGGAGAGGTTAAACGCAAGTCAGCTTTATTGCACTGTGAATTTTCCCATGGCGAATTTAGTAGAATCTTTATATATATATGACTGAATGGTGTGACTGATAATGCATCTACAACGGTTCTTTAAAGGTGTACAGTATATTGAGATGTGACTAACAGACTTGAGCTTGAACTTCTATTTCAGACAGAAACTGTAAATCCACCTGTCTGAACACCTGTCAGTTCACCCCATGCTGACAGCACAACAGCTCTACCTACTGGTCAATTTTAGTAATTCACTAGAATACTATATTCAATGGGATAGTTCACCCAAGACTGAACTTCTGTCATTTTCTCACCCTTCACTAATTCCAAACATTCTTTGTGTTTGACATTCTTTCTAATGTTGGACACAAAAGAAAATATTTGGAGAGAACTGGGGGAACAGAATGGAAACTGGTAAGCACTGACTTCCATAGTATTTGTTTTTCCTACTAATGAAGTCAATGGTTACTGGTTTTTAGCTTTCCTCACCACTTGAGGGTGAGTACATTTTCATTTTCATGCGAATTAACCCTTTTAAAGAATTAGATTTAGAATAAAAATGTACTGATAATTAGAATAATATTTTAGAAGAACATGCAGGATTTTTCTTCATAAACTGGTGTTCAGTGGTTTGATCTTCCAAGTTTCAGTGCAGCTTCAAAGAACTCTAAGCCAGCTGAGGAACAAGGGTTTTACCTAATGAAACAATCAAGAATTTTGTTAAGTTATATACAGTTGAAGTCAGAATTATTAGCCCCCCTTTGAATTTTTTCTTCTTTTTTTTTTTTTTTTAAATATTTCCCAAATGATGTTTAACAGAGCAAGGAAATTTTCATAGTATGTCTGATAATATTTTGTCTTCTGGAGAAAGTCTTATTTGTTTTATTTCGGCTAGAATAAAAACAGTTTTTAATTTTTTAAAAACAATTTTAAGGTCAAAATTATTAGCCCCTTTAAGCTATTTATTTTTCAATAGTCTACAGAACAAACCATCATTATACAATAACTTGCCTAATTACCCTAACCTGCCCAGGTAATCTAATTAACATAGTTAGGCTTTAAATGTCACTTTAAGCTGTATAGAAGTGTCTTGAAAAATATCTAGTATAATATTATTTTATATTTATATTTTTAATATATCAGTTATTAGAAATGAGTTATTAAAACTATTATGTTTAGAAATGTGTTGAAAAAATCTGCTCTCCGTTAAACAAAAACTGGGAAAAAAATAAACATGGGGGGCTAATAATTCTGACTTCAGCTGTATATTCACGCTATAGGTGAATTCAATGAACTACATTGGCCGTATATGAGAATGTAAAACATATGCTTAAAACATATGCTGGAATAGTTGCCGGTTCGTTCCGCTGTGGCGACCCCTGATAAATAAGGGACTAAGCCAAAGGAAAATAAATGAATATGAATATATACACACACAGTATATAAGATCTGTCTTTTTTTTTTTTAAACATTACATATTATATACTTTCCAACCAAAAAAAGTTCATTTGGCACTAACAAATTAAAAACAATTTCACAAGATAAGAACTTTAGAGTAATCTGTATTAAAACTGCAATTTGGAAGTCCACAATACTGAGGAAAAATCCAGAAATGTTTATCTTTTCTGCTTGTTTGCACTGTATGCACATATTGCCTCAACTGCATATTAATGTTTTAATTTTAAATGAATATTGAGATATGTGTTTTATATTTTCCTTACTGTAATTTTACTTGCATTAAAAATAAAAGTTCAACAATAGATAAGGAAAATCTTGTCTGCCATGTTTATTAAAAATTACAATGTTCACTTTCACTTCTTAAATAACTATTCTCTATTTAAAAGATCAACAACAGATGTGTTAATTCTGCCCTCGTGTGGAGCATAGCGAAAAATACAGTTTGTATATAAGTAAAAGTAAATAAAAGCCATAAAACATAAATCCAGACTAGGGCTGCACGATATTGGAAAGAATCTGATATTGCGATATGTTATTTTTCTGTGATAAATATTGCGATATGGAATACAGTTACATAAGATAGTTTGAATAGCACTATTCGATGGTTTTCTATGGGGCCAGTATTTAGGTACAGAAATTGAATAAATCACAATGCAAAAAATGCTTTTCTTACTTTGTTTTTTCTGGTTTCTAGTCCAAATATCCAAAAATTCTTATATCAAGTAAAAATATTGTTTTGTTTTCTTTAAACTTTTTCTTTCAAGTTGTTCCTTAAAACAAACAACTATTTGTCGGTGCATGGGGCAAGTAAAATAATCTTGTTTTCACTTTGAAATGTAGATATTTGGACTAAAAACAAGACAAAAATTCTTGTTTTTTTGCATAAATTCTGTATAAATACAGTGATTAAATACAATTCTGTATCTCCCGGTCAACTATAAATCAGACTCAACATTGTGATGTGACTATTGCGGATGTGCACATTGCGATATCAATGCTGAAAGGATACATTGTGCAGCCCTAATGCAAACCACAAATAAAGTTAAAAAAAAATCGTTCACAAATTGTACATTTCACAAGCAATTAAAAGAAAATGGCAAGTAATACTTTGAATTACAGAAATAGCATTTTCTTTTAAAAGTCAGTCCAATAATTTTTGATTCTGATGTTTCTTCTGATTTATTAGTGTTTTTTTTTATGTATTATGTTGCTTAATTGAGTGCAGTGGCCTGTTTAGTTAAATTTGAGAAAATGTTATTATATTTGAGGAAACTGTTGCTGCTGCAAAAACCCAAAACTGAATTAATAAGCAATGAATGTAAATGTAAAATCACTATTTCTTATGTAAACAACACTATTTCTTATATACAGTAACACAGTTTCTGACTTGTTTCTAGTCCAAATATCTACATATACTTAAATCAAGAAGCATTTTCTAGACAATCAAAAAATGTCTTGTTTTCAGAAATAATAAGTCAAAATAAAGTGAGTTTTTTTTTTCCTTCAAACAAGCAAAAAAATTATCTGCCAATGTGGTAAGTTCTTAGTTTTAATCTTAAACCAAACTTTTAATACTAAAGTTTTCTCTTTGAAATAAGTTTATTGTACTTGTTTTAAGGGAAAACTTACTTAAATTTGACATTATTTTTGAAAACAAAACAATTTGTTTTACTTGTCTGAGAAATGCTTCTTGATTTAAGTATAATAAGATAGTAAAGCATTTTTTGCAGTATCACAGAATGATGATTCAGTACATACCAAGTTATCTAAAGTTCTCAACACACATACATACATCCTGGAAACGCTCTTCTCCTCCTACTCTGTCAGTGAGAGTTCATGTAGACTTAACAACATGAAACCAGAGCCTGCATCTCAGTGTATGGAGACGGACATCCCACAGAGGAAGACCTAGAAAGAGCGGATGGAAATCACAGCAAACAGAAGAGGCTCATGGTGTAGGATTCACAGTAGTCTATAGATGCAAACAGACACCGGCTGAGTTATAGGGGTTTACACACCACCCCTGCTGTCTCATGTGGTTCACTAAAGGTTTCTGGGATTTACACCACAGCTGTAATGACAGACGGAGCATGAAACTGGAATTTAACCTAGACTGAGCACTGGCAAAGTTGCAGATTAGAAAGTGTATGACTGGATTCTTCTTCATACCTTTCAATGAGTTTTCTTCTGTCTGCGTGTTGATGTTGAGCTTTCTGTCGAGTTCTTGTTATACAGATTCCAATAGAAGCTTTTTTTCCCTTTTTGCTGTAAATAAAGATTCTGTCATCATTTATTATCTTCATTTAGTTGACAACTAGTTCAACATTTTTGTATATAATGACTCAAGTAATGAAATGAGGACTGATAGTTTTATATGGAATGACTATTCAGCATTCACAAGTTTAGTTAATTTTGACTGACATGACATAAGCAAATGATAATGTTATAAACAGCAGAGAGTTGTATGAAAGCAATTGATGCATGTCCAAAAGCATTTGCAATTTGTTGGAAGGAATGAGAAACTGCTACTATGACGTGCACAAATGACTAATTGTTTTGAGAAATGCATTAACTGTTGTGCAAATGTAAATAGTGTTGTGAGAAATGCACCAAAGCCACTGAGAAAAACTGTAATATAGCCAAATTAATCAACCAATAGTACAGCATAATTCCAGGCCAGTTTTAGATATGCATTTAAAAGGATTGCAAGTGATATTGACCAATTTATTTATATTTATTTTTATTCTGTGGTCACTTTTGTCATACATAAGAAAACTATTATCAAAAGAAATTAATAAGAAAATAATTATTAAAAGAAAAAATACATTAATTCAGTATAAAAATGTGGTAAATTAAAGCAACAAGACAAATGTGACATTGTTGCAAATATGTATATATTATATTTCCTTAAAATGTTCTTAATTATCAAAATCATCATATTTGAATGCTTTCCGAAGGATCAATAAACTTTAGAGTATTTTTAAATACAAATTATCATTCATAATAATATTAAATAATCATTTTAATAATATTAAACTATTAAATATTAATGTAAAGTATAAAAATAAAATGTTTTTATAATAAATAAAATAAATAATAATTTTAGTTAGCATTTCTGTGTGGAGTTTGCATGTTCTCCCCGTGTTGGCGTGGGTTTGCTCTGGGTGCTCCGGTTTCCCCCACAGTCCAAAGACATGCGCTATAGGTGAATTGAATAAACTAAATTGGGTGTAGTGAGTGAGAGAGTGTGTGAATGTGAGAGTGTATGGGTGTTGTTTCCCAGTACTGGGCTGCGGCTGGAAGGGTATCCACTGTATAAAAACATACGCTCGAATAGTTGGTGGTTCATTCCGCCGTGGCGACCCCTGATAAATAAGGGACAAATCCAAAGCACAATGAATTAATGTATTTTTGTTGAAATAAATGCTGCCTTGGTGAGCTTTTAAACAGCAATGTCCTGTAAAACATATTTTTCATAATGTAGTTCATTCCCTCATCATTCATTCAGTTGTTTGAGAAGGTTAAATGAACAGGTGGATGCATTTCCTGTCATTAGACTATTGTTACTGGTGTCTGCAGTGGGCGCCTCAGTGACAGACCTCAGAGGTTAAAAAAGCAAGAATGGCAAGCAGTTGCTGCTCATAGCAAAACAAGACACAAGGCGTTTATCCCTAACAATTCCCTTGATCTCCTAAAACTCACAAAGACAGAGAAGAGTCTGAAAAACATCAAATCTAAAAAAAAAAAGATGACGGATATCGAAATATCACTGAGTAACCCATTCTTGATCATTTTCATTACACTTGCTGAATAACTTAAAATGATGTAATGAAACATTGATGATATAATGACTTTTTTCATATTTAGAAAACATTTACAAAAAGTCTGAGTCAACTTAAAGGGATAGTTCACCCAAAAATGAAAATGGAAGTCTATGACATGGGTTTAAGTTTTCTTTAAAATATCTTTGTGTGTGTGTGTGTGTGTGCGTGCGTGCGTGCGTGCGTGTTCAACAGAAAAAAAAGAAACTCATAAAGGTTTGAAACCACACAAGGGTGTGTAAAATAGTGAACAAATTTTTTGTTCACATTATTGGGTGAACTATCCCTGTAATATCTCAAAATTATCACCAAAAAACCCCTGTGTTAAGATTTACTATAGTCACATGATGAAAAATTTGCACTAAAAACATGGACAGTTGTTTTTTGCATTTAACCTTCCTGCATATTCATTCAAATACAAAACATACGAGAGAAAAGAATTTAAATGACTTTAATTGTTTTTGGTTTGCAGCTAATGTATATCTGTAAAAAAAATCTGTCATTTAGCAATTGTGTGTTCTGCAAAATTTCAATAAATAATTACTAGAAATTACACTCAGAAATAAAGATACAAAAGTGGTCAATGAGGTGGTAACGTCTCAAAAAAGTAGACATTTAGCCATAAACTGTCCATGTGTATACAGTACATTCAATACACTTTTTTATTAATATGTACTTTTAAGGGTCAAATGTGGATCTGTACGGTATAAACATATACCCTACTGCCTCAGTGACAGCTTTTTCCCTTGGTTTATGAAAGTGAACTATAACGTATAAATGCAAAGCAGTGGTGAATGCAGTTTCTCATTATGCATCTGTCTCAGGATTCCGGCTAATGAATATTCAGTATAAGCATCCTGTCCTTGTTTGGAGGAGGTTAAAATGATGATGGGATGGACCAAGCCTTTTGACTCATTGAGGAGGGTATAAAAACCTCTAGTTCTCATTCCTGATACCCTCCAGCTCATCATCTGGTGAAAGAATGGCTCCTAAAAAAGCTGAACCGAAGAAGGAGGCAGCAAAGCCAGCACCCCCTCCTGAACCAGAGAAACCCAAGGAGCCTCAGTTTGACCCTAAAAGCATTCAAGTATGTACATTTATGTTGTTTTCTGCATTGCTATTTTACTAACACCCCAATTTTAGACCATGTGAGAGCAGACACAGCACTGTAAAAATGTTAATTAATAAAATCTAAGTTGAACTAATCATTTTATGGGTTTAGTTAAGATATCTTAATTCAATGCAAAAACAATAGTTTTTTTTGCTTACCCCATTGGCAGATTTTTTCTTTTTATTTATTTATTTGTTTGTAAAAAAAAAAAAAGCTCACTTTATTTTGACAGTATTTCTGAAAACATGACAATATATTTCACTCGTCTAGAAAATGCTTCTTGGTTAAATCATTTTTAGATATATGGAGTAAAAACAAAACAACTTAAAGTAAAATTTACTTAAGCATTTTTGCATTATCTGCATGCAAGAAATATAGAATATTTGAATATTGATATTTCTAAATATTTCTCACTATTTAATCACACTCAAATGGTTCAAAACTTTTATGAATTTCTTTCTTCTGTTGAACATAAAACAAGATATTCTGAAGAATATTTCAGGGGGGGAAACAACAATAAAAAGCACTATGGAGGTCAGTGGCTGTTTTTTTCATCATTATAAAGTATATCTTCATTTGTGTTCAACAGAATAAAGAAAAACAATAGATTTGAGTATACTGATGACAGATTTTACATTTTTGGGTGAACTATCTCTTTAAATGAAGGGTTATTTCAGATAAAAAAGATTAATGTTGACTGTGCGAATCCAGACTAATGCAATAATTATTACTTCCTCCCACGTCCATTGATATCGAAATTGATATTTAGCCACACCATATTGGTGTTTCGTAACATCTAGTTTTTATGAGGCGAGTTGTTAGCCCAACGCTCAACCCTCAATCTGAAAGACCAGGACCTACACACATACTGACAATTTAGCTTACCCAATTCACCTACAGCACATGTCTTTGAACTGTGAGCACCTGGAAGAAACCCACGCGACCACCAGGAGAACATGCAAACCACACAGAAATGCCAACTGAGACAACCGGGGCTCGAACCAGCAACCTTCTTGCTGTGAGGCAACAGCGTTAACCCACTGCGCCACCGTTTCACCCCAGTAATTATTTTTACTCTTTAAAATTTGAATTAATGTTGTTTCCAACCACAAAAAAAAGAAAGAAAGAAGTTTTTTTTTTTAAAGAGACGTTCAATACCTCACTAAATACCTACAGTAGATTGTCAAATAAGACATATGAGACATGAATATATTAATTAACAAAATCGAAGCATTTTAGATGTTGTTGCAGCACACAAAATCTACATTGAAATGAGAGTTGTCATATTTTGCTATTGTTAATCAATTTTAGATTTATTAATTAAATTAAATAGAATAAACTTCCTTGTACCTTGTTTTGCTTTGTAACAAAAAAAACTATTCCTGACAGTAATGAAGACTAAACCATTTCAAGATGCCCCGTTGAGATAAAAAAAAAATAAAAAAGCCCATTTGGATATTGATTAGTTTTAGTCTAACATTGTTATTTAGGTATGCCACATTACCTGCCCTCGACAAAACGGCTCAAAATCAATAAAATAAGGTTAAAAGGTTTCACACAAAACTTTAGGTTTAAAAGTCCCATCTCTGCTAAGTGCCTATGTGAAGACGTAAATGTTTATTCGTATTGATCTGATACCACATCTGCATCTTTAACTAACCTGATGGTCAGAGTTGGGGGTTTGGAAATGGAAACTTGTCTGGAAAGTATGAAAGAGCCTTCATGCTGTCAAACACAGCTTTGCATGCAGCTGTCTGCAAAAAAAAGTACAAAAGTAGTATAAATAAACAGACATTTTGCAGGTCAAAAAGACAAACAGTGTTTATCAGTTTAGCATTCCCGAGCAGGTCTCTCAGTTATGCAGACTTTTTGGTTGGGGCTTTACTGTAATTCCCTCTGGTCTGAGAACAGACGTCTGTTATTCTTAGTCTCCCTAAGTGGAGAGCAGCTGACTTTTGTTGAATGACTTTGGAAACCATCTTCAGGCAACTACAAACATCTGTATTTCCATTGTGATTGTCCAATGTTAACGGTTTCATCATGTTATTAGAATATTGCATGAGGGGAAAGATCCACTTCAGTATTATTTATAAATAATTAGGATAATCACAACATTGTACAGGGCGACACGGTGGTGCAGTGGGTAGAATGTTCGCCTCACAGTAAGAACGTCGCTGGTTCAAGCCTCGGCTGGGTCAGTTGGCATTTTTGTGTGGAGTTTGCATGTTCTCCCCGTGTTCGTGAGGGTTTCCTCCGGGTGCTCCGGTTTCCCCCACAGTCCAAAGACATGTGGTATAGGTGAATTGGGTAGGCTAAATTGTCCGTAGTGTATGAGTGTAAATGTAAGAGTGTATGGGTGTTTCCCAGTGATGGGTTGCAGCTGGAAGGGCATCTGCTGTGTAAAACATATGCTGAATGACCCCAGAATAATAAAGGGACTTAGCCGAAGAAAAAAAAATGAATGAATGAATAACGTTATACTGTACATAACATTAAGAGTTTCTTATATAAATGTCTACTATAAGATCTGTTGTTTTTCCTCCCAGGTTGAGTTTACAGCAGACCAGATTGAAGGTAAAGATTTATAACATTTAAACAGACCTACATTTAATGTATTCAATGTTTCAGTATGTAAGGGAAAGAATGACCACAAATGTGACACTGAACCACAAAATATTTTGTCATTTTGTTATTGAAATCAAAAACATTTGAATAATAAAAAGTAAATAAATAAATAAGCTTTCCATTAATGTATGGTTTGTAGGATATTGGACAATATTTGGCTGAGATACTATTTGAAAATCTGGAATCTGATGGTTTAGAAAAGTTAAAGTTACCAAAATTAAACTCTTAGCAATGTACATTACTATTCAAAAATGCTATTGACATTTTTGCAATATGAAATGTACTAAACATCTTCATGGAACATGATCATTACTTAAATTTCAAAATGGTTTGGCATAAAAGAAAAAAATATTATAATTTTGACCCATCCAAAATGTTTATGTCAACAATCTCACACCATAAGTTTTTGATTCAGTGGCTAATTCAAATAAATCTGCACAATCTCATTTGTACATTTCAGTACAATTTGCTAATCCCACAATGACGGTTAGGTGTAGGGATGGGGTTTGGTGCCATGGCTCCTTTTTAAAATATTTTTTCATGACTAAACTCTGAATTAGTGTGAATTAGCTGACAAAATGTAAAATAGTAAGATTTCTTTGTGAGATCAGGCTGATTTTTGTCTATTGCCAAAAATATACTCGTGCAACATAAGACTGTGTTCCAGGGTCACAAATACACTTCTGCAGTTAATTTACTGAATCTCAGACCATCAAAATTATGTGACTTCTTTTGAGCATGTATTTTTTAACTGTTTGAATCAAGTAATAAAAATGTCTTTAATACACTACTTAAGAAAAAATAATCTATGGATGACCCGAAGGTGAGAAAATAAAGAGATATTCCCATCTTCCTCTTTTAATTCAATATTTAAATATCCCCATTTCCACACAGAATTTAAAGAGACCTTCATGCTGTTCGACAGAACGCCAGCAAGTGAAATGAAGATCACTTATGCCCAGTGTGGTGATGTCATGAGAGCACTGGGTCTAAATCCTACAAATGCTGAGGTCCTTAAAGTACTGGGAAAACCCAGACCTGAGGGTGAGAGGAATAAACTGTGCTTTCATGTATAGAATTGAACACTGATTGTTTACACTGAAAAAAACAAAATGATTCAAAGATGATATCTTGAATTTACTACATTAAGGTAAGTGGTTGCAAACAATTTTTTTGGGCTGAATTTAAACAAACAAATTAAGTTGAACATTTCTAAATGTAATTTGTTTGTTTAAATTCAGCCCATATAAATAGTTTGCAACAGTCGTGCAGAGATCATTTTTTTCAGTGTATTTTTTTTACGTTTTAGATACTAATATATACATTATAGGGCCTAATATGGACCTTCTACCTGTATTTCTAAGAGTGTTTATTCCTTTGAATGCAAAAGAAGATATTTAGAAAAATGCTGGTACTTGGTTATTTAAATTTTGTATCCCTTTTTTCTCTAGAAATGAACACCAAAATGATTGACTTCGAGACTTTCCTGCCTATGTTCCAACATGTGTCCAGGTCCAAAGATCAGGGCACTTTTGAGGACTTTGTTGAGGGTTTGCGAGTGTTTGACAAGGAAGGAAATGGCACTGTAATGGGTGCTGAACTTCGCCATGTACTTGCAACATTAGGTAAATACAAAACAGCTCCTCTATGGCAGTGTTTCTCAACCACGTTCCTGGAGGACCACCAGCTCTGCAAATTTTTCATGTCTCCTTAACCAAACACACCTGATTCAGATCATCAGCTAATTAGCATAGGCATCCAAAACATGCAGTGTTGGTGGTTCTCCAGGAACGTGGTGAGAAACACTGCTTTATGAGACCACTAACAAACCCAATGCAATGATCTACTGGAATATAAGCAGCATCTTAAAATCTGTGTTTTTACATGGTTATTTATTTACCTTGAGATTAGAGATGTGTAATAGGTGTTCGAAAGCATCGCTCACAGAATATCACGTTTCTTGTCTGCAGGTGAAAAGATGACAGAATCAGAGGTTGAACAGCTGATGGCAGGACAGGAAGATGGAAATGGCTGTGTCAACTATGAAGGTCTGAACATAAAAAGCTAAAAAAAAACTCTTCTAAAAATCTCTGAAAGCTAGTACAGTCTGCTATTTACTTCTATACAGTTTCTGTATATATAGTAACATTCAAAAGTAGGCCCTTTTTTATAAATTAAATACTTTTATTCCACAAGTATTGATCAAAAGTGATGGGTAAAGTTTATTGTTAATAAAATAAAATAAAATAAAATAAAATAAAATAAAATAAAATAAAATAAAATAAAATAAAATAAAATAAAATAAAATAAAATAAAATAAAATAAAATAAAAAAAAATAAATAAAATAAAATAAAATAAAATAAAATAAAATAAAATTCATTCATTTTCTTTCGACTTAATCCAGGGTCGCCAGAACGGAATGAACCGCCAACTTATCCAGCATGTTTTTACGCAGTGGATGCCCTTCCAGCCGCAACCCATCTCTGGGAAACATCCACACACACTCATTCACACTCATACACTACAGACAATTTTAGCCTACCCAATTCACCTGTACCGCATGTCTTTGGACAGTGGGGGAAACCGAAGCACGCGGAGGAAACCCACGCAAACGCAGGGAGAATATGCAAACTCCACACAGAAATGCCAACTGACCCAGCTGAGGCTCGAACCAGCGACCCTCTTGCTGTGAGGTGACAGCACTACCTACTGCGCCACTGCGTCACCCTATAAAATAAAATTCAATTCAATTCAATAAAATTAAATTAATATTTCTAATAAATACCTTTCTATTCACCAAAGATTTAATTGTCTTGGTTTCTAAAAAAGAAGCACAATTGTTTTTTTTAATATTGATATAATAATAAATGTTTCTTAAGCAGCATATTGGAATACTCTCTGAAGGCTCATATGAGGTAATTGCTGCTACAATTTAGCTACACCATCACAAGACTAAATTTCATGTTAAATATATTCATATAAAGATTACTCTGTTTTCAAACAAGTCTTTGGAAAATAAACAAAATATGGTTGTTACATCAAAAAATATGTATACCATATACAGTAGTTACTGCTGACCTTATTTTTTGGTAGATGATAATCTTGTCTCTTTATCCTTTTCTCCAACAGCATTTGTTAAACACATCATGGCTGGGTAACATGTAAGGTTAGTGGTGGTCGTGCATTATAATTTCGATGACATTGTCACATTACAACTGAATACAAACACAAAAGGTAATGTTGAAAATCTGATTATCTTTCCCTTTTTCCCCTCGCAGGCAGTATCGTGACCCTTTTTTCTCCATTTATCAAGTGCTTCAGCCCAGCTCCCTCCCTGCTTTCTAATGCCCTTGAACTACTTTTCCAGTTGAGCTTTTTTCTAGCTTCATTTTTTTAACATTGTGTTGCACAGGTTTTATCAAATGCTAAACTAAACAATCTGATACCTTGCATGGAGCAAACCATTTCCAAAGCATGTTACAAGTCAATACATTTACAGTACTTACACGATACATACATTTCAGTTCATGTTTACTTATTTTAGTTAAATTTGCATGGGTCAATCTTCACAAAGTTTTGAATGGAATAGAACTGGTAAAGGGTGCAAAGTCTGTCATGCTTTGCTCACTATTTACTTGTCACCAACCTGTTTGAGTTTCTTCACTCTCAAAAAACAAAGGTACAAAAGCTGTAACTGGGGTGGTGCATTTTCAAAACGTACAATTTGTCATTTTAGGTAGCTTGATCTCACGAGGAAACGCAAGTATTTTACGTTTTGTCAGTTTAGCGGCTCATTCGTATGAATTTGTACAAGTTCAGTCATACGAAAATGTATGATTTTAAAAAGGAGGCGTGGCACCTAACCCCCCCTAACCCCAACCGTCACTGGGTGATAAGCAAATCGTACTAAATTTTAAGAATTAGATCATACGAATTCATACAAATTAGCCACTAAATCAAACAGTTACGAATTGCCGTGAGATTGCGTTGAATAATATATACGTTTAAGGACATAAAATGTACCTCTAAAATATTAATATGGAATTTTTGGGTACAGTGGCTGCTTTTCTACCTTTATTTCTGAAAGTGTTTCTTCTCACAAAAGAAAAGAAGATATTTTGAAAAATGTTGGTAACCGACTTTCATAATAATTGATTTTCCTACTATGGAAGTCAATGGTTAACGGTTTCTGACATTCTTCAAAATATCTTCTTATACAGTATTTCCAACCTAATTTTTATTTATTTATTTTAAACCACATGAGGGTGAGCAAATATTGAATGCGTTTTTATTTTTGGGTGAACTATTCTTTTTTTATATATACATCGTTTCAACCAAAACAATGTAAATTACGTTACCTCTTCTTTCATATACTGTAGCTGCAGCCAGATTGCTCTGAATGTGTAGATTTCCGTATACAAACAAATTACAAGCAACATCTGAAAATAGAAAAGACTTTGCATCAACAGTGAGTTAAAGATTTATAAGATGAATGATAAGAGGAAATTCACTTATTAACTGTAAATGTGTAAATCCTTTGTGCAGTTAGATCCACTTGAGTAGCATTTAGTCTGAAGTTGTTTACTAAAAGCTTTTAAATCAAGGAATGTACATCATCAATGTGACTTCAGTAATGTGATATGTTACCCCCCATGTGATTATAGATGTATATAAGCCCTTAAAATCTACCCTTCAGGAAGATGGAGAAATAATCCATGACTGTGACAGCAAACAACAAAATAAAAAAGCAACAAAATGTTCAGTGTAACCAAGCTCATGTGATGGAGCTCAAATAAAAAAAGAGACTTAAGCTGTTGTCATGAGTCTTTTTTTAATGAAGCAAACAAGGTCAGCTATACTTCATGAAATTAACTACTAACTGTCTTTTTCTGCAGAAATACCCAATCCACATTTTTGCTTGTGGTTGTTAAGAGTATTGTGCAATGGTCGTCTGGACTGTGCTTTAGTAATTAAACCACTGCTATTTATCAACCAGCTAGCGAAGTGCTATGCAGGTAAACCTCTCTCCTCTGAGCTCTAAAAGTGTTCCAGCGACAGACGCTGAGGCCATGGTCTTTAGCCTCCTTGTTAGAGCAACTGACTCTCATACCAGTTCGATCCCTGCTCAGAACAGGATGGATGCAGTAGGACTGGTGGGTTACATGTGAGGCTCGTCCGGGATGGGAGTGAGGTTTAGGAGGGTGAGGGTAACAGAAGCCAGCTAGCGAAGTGCTGTGCAGGTAAACCTCACTCCTCTGATCTCTAAAGGTGCTCTAGCGTCAGACGCTAGAGGCTATGGTCTTTAACCTCCTTGTTAGAGCAACTGACACCCATACAAAGAATTGCTGGTTCGATCCCAGCTCAGACCTGGTTGGGTGCAATCGAACCAGTGGGTTACATATGCATTTAATTAGAATACAACAGGTAGCTTTCTAAAAGTAAAAACTCCATTGTAAAAAGCTCATTAAACTTGATTTTTAACAGTGAAACCAATCTGTATTTATTTACTCACCCTTCACTTGTTTAAAACCTATTTAACTTTTTTTCTTCTGTTGAACACAAAATAAGATATTTGGAAGAAAGCTAAAAACCTGTAACCATTGACTTCCATTGTGTTTGTTTTTCCTACTATGGAAGTCAATGGTTACACATTTTCAGCATTCTTCAAAATATCGTTAGTGTTCAATAGAGGAAAGAAACTCATAAAGGTTTGAAACTACACATTCATTCATTTTCTTTTAGATTTAGTCCCTTTATTAATCTGGGGTTGCCACAGCAGAATGAACCGCCAACTTATCCAGCATATGTTCCACGCAGCGGATGCCCTTCCACCTGCAACCCATCACTGGGAAACACCCATACACGCTTATTCACACTCATACACTACGGACAATTTAGCCTACC